>JAOWBP010004343.1:10655893-10711371 GCA_028571105.1 Tragopan temminckii | reverse complement strand
TGCTCCATAGCCTTTCAGTCCTCCGGCATGCTGAGGCCATCCAGTAGAGCTTCTAGGCAGCAAGGTTGCACAAAAATATGATTCTCAGGAAAGAAGAGACACCAACTCACTCTGTGATGGAAGAGAAGAGCCAGATGCTGAAGCCAACACCATACATGACACCGGAGCTGAAGACGTACTGGTCAAAAGCTCCATAAACCATTATCAGGAGAACACATAACTGGAAACAAGTGACAATAAAAATTGCAACATTTAGAGATCAAAACCCTCAAATCATCATATTTCTTTAATTTAAAAATACAGGATGATTTGAAGTTAAAATGTTCTGCAGCACATTTACATCAACTCATTATTTTCCAAGCATGTCCCTAATTTATTTCACAGCACAGGTCTGAGAAAGCATTTATAATTTACCACTAAACACAGATGGAAGATGCGGTTTTTATAAAACCACACTTACAAAGGTTGCTCTCTCCTAAAAATGCTAACAACAAAAACCTGACAGCAGTAGAAAATGCAAGTGGCTTTAACTCTAGACATCACTGAGAACCATGATAACCCTTTGAAAAAAGTGTCCTGTAGGAAGTAAGACAAAGAAATATCAGAGCCAATAATACCAAGTGATGATCTTCAGGTCAAGTTTTGTTTGAAATCACTATTACAGTCAAAATTGTGATAAAGGAGTTAAACCCTTATGTTTCCCTCAGCTTCAAAAAGCTGGTCTGAACTGTTGGCAGTTTGTAGAAGGGTTGAAACACCCTGGGCACCTCAGAGTCCCCCTCAAGCCCAAGTTACCCAGTTTTGAGGGCTCCTCACAGATGCCCACACATTACCCTCACACATCCTCAGCATACATCAGTGGTAAAGGAAACCAAGGTGGTTCTGTAGCTACTAGCACTGAATGGAATTAGCATAGCAATGGATGGAGGAATGGAAACAGCATAGCAAATAAAAATACAACTGAAATGTACAACAGCATGTGAGGGCTAAATAAAGCCAGCTTCTTTATTTCTGGGTCCCACTCAGTTTTCAACCACTGAAAATGAAAACCTTGCCCTTTTTAAGAAGTTAGACTGTTCTGACAACAATTTGTCTGAAGTCAAAGAGATGTTTGTTGATTATTTCTCTCCGCAAAATTCTAGATTGCTCTTGACTGGTTTACAGAGCACTTCTGTATTTGAAGAAGGAAAAAAGCCCACGTTGATCCTAATGGCTTGTCTGGTACCTGGCCAGGATGTATGTTGAGCCCTATCTGGTCCAGTTTTTTGCCCTTACAGAAAGAGACATGACAGACTTTTTAGGGTCCTGGCCATATATCTTAATAGCATAATGGTAGATTTATCCCAAAACCAAGAAACCAAATGGACCACACAAAATATATCAGAATTTTACACATTTGGGTCAGTACTAACGAACAGCATGGCCCATTTATCTTCTTTAGTGTTTCCCAAGAAGCACACCAACTCTTACACCTACACAAGTCAATGGAGAACAGGGTCAGGCTCCAAGGCAGGCTCAGTGTGGATGCAGCCCATACTCTGCTCCTGAATCTACATCTGAGCTTCACATTTTTCCCTCCTATCCAGAATGGCATAAATGCAATAACAAAGGTCACATTTTCAGTATGAGTGTAATGAAGGAGGCTCTGCTTAATAACCAGCACTAGCCCAGCTCTGGTAGCTGCCTGGCATTATCTTGTCTGCTAGCCTTTTTTGATGAAACCTGAAGACTTCCAAGATACAGTATGCCAAACCACCGAGTTATTGTCTTTCTCATGTACCCTTCCAGGCACTTCCACATGCCCCAGGAGGATGGCAGCAGTTACAGGACACTCATTTGTCATTTTTGTCATTTGTTTTTTTCCTCCAATGTCTCCCCTGTCTCTATCTAATCAGGGGGATGTTTCCTGTCTTTGTTCTCAACCATTCATCCTACGGGAATGATTATTATCATCAAACAGTATTAAAATAGAAAGCCTGGGGCCAGCACCCAATTAGCATGGAGTTAGGGAGCCCTGGAAGAGAGCAATGGAACAATAGCACAAATGGCAAAGAACGGATGGTTTAGGTGCCATTCAAACACAACATCACCCATCTTCAGAAATAAATCTGGGCTTCAAAGCCAGCATGGACAAGTTTAAAATCAATACATTTCACATACATCTGGCACGTCACCAGTAGGGTTCGAAAATGACACAACTGCCAGTCCCTCCAACAATTTAAACCTTAGGCTGCCTGGAAGAGAGCTCCAGGTCTCAGAGCATGGGAAATTGTTCAAGTTTCCTTTGTGCATCAAAACCCTGCTTCCAGGAAGCAATGGCAATTCTCTCCCAAAGGAACAGTATGATAATGGATAGGTCCTCAGGGTGAACAAGTTATTTTAAGCCTAGGGTCCATATTAGAAAAAGACTACTTCTACAACCCCCTGCATATACCTCATTGTTACAGTTAGAAAAAGTTCATACTTGTACTTAGTTTACATATATTAGTGAAGGACAAGTGGCTAATTGGAAGACCATTCCAGGTGGTAGGGAGTTGTGGATAAGATACGACCAAAACTTTGGCCAACTGATTAATTTTTCCTCAGAAACTTCCCTTCTATATATTAAAAAAAGTATATATTCTTGAAACAATAAAAGACATAATTATGATATTGGTTTTTATTTTTGCAGAAAGACAAATCAACTCATGAAACCAAACTTGCTTTACCTTGATTTCTGGTTAAAAAGAAGAGTCAATAAATTAAAGACAAAATATTAACTACTTGAAGTAGGAAATGATCATTTTACAACAAGGTCAGTCTTTTAAACCTTTTCAAATTAGAATCTTTCCAATCTTTTACAAAGCTGTTTTCATGTAAGCCACCCAGGGCAGTACTGAGGAAGATTTCCCCTGTACTCTGCATTGGTGAGTTCTCTCCTCGAGTACTGTGTTCAGTTTTGAGCACCTCAGTACATAAAGGACATTGAGGTGCTCGAGCAGGTCCAAAGAAGGGCAACAAGGCTTGTGAGGGGCTTGGAGAATATGGCATACGAGGAGAGACTGAAGGAACTGGGACTGTTTAGTTTGGGGAAAAGGAGGCTGAGGGGAGACCTTATTACTCTCTTCCAAAACCTGAAAGGTGATTGCAGCGAGAGCAAGGTTGGTCTCTTCTCACTGGTGACAAGTGACAGGATGAGGGGAAATGTCCTTAAGTTGTGCCAGGGTAAGTTTAGGTTGGATATCAGGAAAAACTTTACAGAAAGGGTGGTTAGGCACTGGAATGGGCTCCCCAGGGAGGTGGTTGAGTCACAATCCCTGTATGTGCTTAAAAACCATTTAGATGGGGTGCTCAGGGACATGATTTAGCAGAGGGTTGTTAGAGTTAGGGTAGTATGGTCAGGTTGCAGTTGGACTTGATGATCTTTAAGGTCTTTTCCAACCTGAGCAGCTCTATGATTTTATTCTATTCTATGATTCTAAGAGCTAGGAAAGCCCAGCAGTCTTCCTGCCTCCCCAGCCAGGTTTTCTCATCACCTGCAAACACAAAGCCACCTGATGACAGAGTTGATGGGATGGTGTTCTTCCTCCACCCTCTGCATTAGCAC
Source organism: Tragopan temminckii (assembly GCA_028571105.1). Taxonomy (NCBI): domain Eukaryota; kingdom Metazoa; phylum Chordata; class Aves; order Galliformes; family Phasianidae; genus Tragopan; species Tragopan temminckii. Next base: position 10,707,785 of record JAOWBP010004343.1, on the reverse strand, counting down.
AAGTTGACACAAGTGCCAGGTCATCTACACAAGGACAGGTGCAAAGTTGTGCCATCACTCCTCCTCACTCAAAGTATCTCTGGTTTGAACCTTATTCTGGTCCCTAGTTTCTTCACCTGCTACATATACAAAAAACTGACCCGAGTTGGGACAGCGCTCTGACTTTCTGCATTGCTGTGCCATTATTAATTTAATCGCTATAACTTGTTTCAGGAGGAAAAATCCAAGCACTGGCCTCTAAGAAGTAGGGAAATTCAGAGCTGAGGTTTTGGCTCAGCCACTTTACTGCCCAGTGGAAAAGAACAGAGTTGGGTTTAAAGATACATTCATAAATTTGAAGTTTGGGTTTGTAATTATTGTCAGTCTATGTGTTTAAATTTTCCATTTTTCTTACTTTTTAACTGTTGAGTAGTAAGAAAAGCTCTCATACTTTAAAGGACAAGTCTGTGAAATCACATTTTTCTTTTTTTTTTTTTCTTGCTCGTCTTTATATAGCCTGGCGCCAAACATTACATTGGTGTAAATCATGGAGCTGATGGGAACTTTGCTCATTTATATTCAATAAGCATCCAGTCTCCAGTATCTCCAGATAAAGATCTTGTTGTGTTTAATGCTACATAAACACACAGGATGATGCGTTCCCTGTTTTTAAGAAGTTTGTTTAACTTTTTGTGTCTCATCTTCAGTTACAATAGCAAACAACGGGAGGGAAGGGTGGAGGGAGGGTGAGATAGCAGCAATGAGATCATGTAGCACAGAATCCGGTAAACTCAAGGGTGAGAAGTCTTTCAAACAAAACTATCTCTGCAAAATCAATGGGAGAAAAAAAAAGGCTAAATTAAGCCTTCATTCTATTTAAAACCCGTATACAGCATCTCACATAATTGCATTACATAAACACAACTGTGTTATATTTACAGTTCAAAACAAAACAAAAAACCTTCAGTTGTAAGACAAAGTCCCACCCTGCTATGGCATTTGCATGCTGAAAGGAGCACATCCACAAGTGAGATGTGTCATGCTTGTGGAAGTCCATGTCCTGCTGCCCCTCCAAGACCAAGGGCCCTGCTGCAGGGACAGCAAGCCCCAGGCACCAGGTACAACCAGTGTCAAAATACAGAAACATCCATCAACAGCGTTGTACAAAGCACTGGCCTGTGAACAAACCACGGGCTACGATTCTTGCTCAAGCCATTTCACAGTTTCCAGCCTTTCTGCAAACGGCTCTGGATGTTTCCACAGGAAAATCACCAGCCATCCCCCAGCCAAATTCTTCACTGCCCACTGGAACATCTGCTTACCAGAGTCATCCAGCCTCGCCTGTCACTGCTTTCTGAGTCACACGGGAGGCCCATACCAGTTGCTCTGTAGGGGTTGCACAGAATTCAAGTGTACAGTGGGGTGGGAACATTCAACACCCAACAGCCTGTGGATGCCAAATTACGGCCACTGACACTGCTCCCACAGAGCCCTCTGGATTCAGTGGCAGGGCTGGAGGGCACTATGCAAAAGTTTCCCAAGGTGGAAGGAATTGTGGTCCTGCTGTTGTGCAACATGTGAAGTCACCAGTGGTTGTATCGAAATAAACCTTGACCAACGTGATGCAACAGCCTTGGCACAGATTTTGGTGTAAATGCTTGCCCTGCAGGGCACAAAAACATTCATCTCCTTGGGTAGAGGTGTAGCAGGGAACCCACAAAGCCCTATTTCTCCATTTCTCTGTTCTGGTTTCCCTTTCCACCTAACTTGCAGATCAGGATTCCTCCAGATGCTCTTCTAACCCACCTTACAGCTGTCACTGCACTAACACTGGTGCCAGCTGGACTCCTGGAGGACTTTCACACCTTCTTACTTCCTATCCCTGGATCAGTTGTCCTCACTTCTGGTTCTATGAAGTTCTGATGTGCTTTGATCCACATGTGAACTAATATTTACCAAAAATACTTAAATAAGACCTTAATCTTGTGAATACCTAGGACAATTCATTGCAAGCATCATATCGGCTCCCCAGTTGTTAAAAAAAAAAAAAAAAGTAAATAAACCAGCCTTTCTTCTCATTCACAGTTCCATTCAGTCCCAGTCCTCTCCCTTCCTCGGAGTGCATGGGACCTCAGTGTAACAGTTGTGTTCACTTCTTTCCAGTTTGCCTCTGCCATTTCCACTTGAATGAGGTATTTTGCAGCTGATGCTCAGCTCCAGCTGTTTCTAAGCATAAGAGGTGGTTAATGGGATCAGGGACCGACCTTGGCACACCAGGCATGTAAGCATTTAATTCTGCCACCCGATTTATAACCTAGCAGACACTCCTGTGGTGATACCACTTTGCAGCTACATTGCAGCCACCAGTGTGGAGGTGATAGACACTGCTTTTTAAAAAGACATCAGCTCTTCAGGGAAAAGAGGGAATCCAATTATAAAGAAAATTAATTTCTTTTTTGCCATCATTATCCTCAATCTGAAAGAAATCTCAGACAGAATGACTAATCAGGCTCCAGCCAGCACAACCTCGGCTGCTGGCAGGGAAAAGCAGGTGAAAGCAGAGCCAAGCAGCCACGGGTCCCTCCGCCAAACACGGGGATGTTGCTGGAGAAGGGGATTGCAAACTGCTGGAGGAAAGGAGGGGAGTTGAACCCCTCTAAACACCAAAAACAGAACAGAAAAAATCAAGAGAAGGGATTCCTTGTAGTCACATGACTTTAGAAATATATTCTCTAAGGGATCCTGCAACATCAGCTGGTGGGAGATGGTGTAACCTGCAGCTAGCAGCAGCAGAGAGAGGAGCCCAGCTTGGAGGAGGGATGGATGGATAGCTAGAGCCTGTGGGATCTGTGCACATGCTGGGCACATATTAGTGCACATGCTGGGCAGCGAGCTCTGAGGAGTGCCACTTTCTCCTTGACTTTAGGCTCTGGCTAAATAAAGCTGCATTGTTTTGTATCAGGTTCTGCTCCTGCAGCCCTGCTGGGGATGAGAAACAAAGGGGGCTTCATGCAGGACAAAAGGGGCCTGTTCTACCTAATGAGGACCAGTTGAGAGGTATGGAGACAGCACCCTCTCAGCATCAGCCCTGGGGCTGCAAACAACTGCTGTCCCGCGGCTAATGAAGAGCAGTTGAGAGGTGCAAGCGGTGCGAACAGTCCGGCTGGGGCAGCAGGGCCGGTCTCGAGGGACGGCAGCCCGGTCAGGGCTGGACCAGTGCAAGGAGCCTGCTGGGTTCATCTGTCACCGCACTGGCTGCTGACCCGGGGCCCCGGCCTCGCTCCCTGACCTCTGGGCACGACCTCCCCACTGAGGCATGGGTGCCCGGCCAGGAGCCCTCTATTGACTACCTGTCAGAGGGCACCTGCTTAAGGAACCCCATTGAAATTAAAGTCAGAAAATGAGTCACGAGGGACTGGTTGAGCTGGGAAGCTAGCATTAGTCTCTGGTTGGTAAACCAATCTCCCTAATTATCTGTCAGAAGAATATCTCTTGCTTTTCTTCTCTTTTCTTTTTCCCCTTCCCCCTCACTGCCCTCTTCCCAGTCATCTCTTCTCTTTGACTCATTATCTTAATTTCACATTAACTGAACGGATTAAAAGCACCTTGTGAGGGGAAGGGGGCAGGCAGAGGTTGAAGAAAGAAAAAAGATTCCAGGCTTCCAAACGGAGCCTTTGGGGAGCTGAGCCGAGCAGCAATGTCACGAGCCATGGGGCTGCTTCCACCCTGGTGATCTGTATTGGGGTATCATGGGCGTGGGATGCTGCACTCCGCTGTGCTTTCATATCCAGCCCCCATATCTAGCATAAAAGAAAACAAACCCACAACGGAGCAGGGAAACCAAGCCCTGTTTAAGGGAGGATGTGGCTGCTGCTCACTTCCCCACCCTTCTCCCCTGCAGTGTAATTTCATGCAGCTACTGAGGTGTCTCCAAAGCTTGCTGGTGTTTCTCCACTTGGGCACACTGCAAAAAATTTGCTGTTACAAAGCCCATGGAGCTGCTCTCTGCTGCCAGCTAGGCTGGGTCTCACTGTGGCCCTCCCTGCACCAGTGAGGCTGAAGCCCTATGGATGAGATAGGCTCCTAAGATCTCCCTGAATGAAGATCTGTGCTGCATAACATTCCATTCCTTCTGCTTTACTCTGATAACACTGGGAAAGGCACAGGAGTGTCATGGTATGCCAGACCTGGATGTCTTTTCTTTACTCTCCCTCGCTTTGATGGGACAAAGGTGGGAGTGCTGCTGCTCCCCACCATACAGCGGGGCTGCATAGGGCAGAGAAAAGCCCAGGGTGAGCTTATTTCCTGCAGCAGCCTCCTACGTCCAGCACCTTCAGTCTGCTGACACACAGAGCACATCAGTGAGTCACAGCTAAGGGTCCTCCCTCTAACTCTCTTAAGCCAGCACATCCCACCCTCAATTAGTGCTATGGCCTGAAGTTCATTAAACACATTACTGATGAGACTGATGATAACATTGCACTTCTTTGAGCAACTATATTTTCTTCATGTTTTTTTTGGAAGGGAAGGCAAGGATAACAATACTCACCCACCCAAATTCCAAGGAAACCATCCTAAAGCCATCACACCAATTCAATTTCAGAAAACTTCTGCAAAACCAGCCAGAATTTGACTGCAGACCGGAGCAATGATCTCCCACAAGCGATAGGAGTATTTGATCCAAAATCCTTTCCTGAAAAGCTGAATGGGAATCACCTCTCTTCTGGCTGCCTGTGGTGCCCAGCAGAAGATCCTGATGCATCCCATCAGGATGCCAGGCCCAGCACTAAAAAGCTCTTGCTCTAGAAAGACAATTGTTTATTATGCTCTGAAACTTCTTAATTACAACAATAGTAGACAAATCCCAAATCCCCAAACCAACAACCCCCTAATCTGGGATGTAATTTTTTCCCAGCTCAAGCGTTTGCTCTGAGAAGTGAAGCCAGGTGGGCTAGAGTGCCTCCTCTTAAGGATCATGTCTAAGGGTTTATGGCAGAGATAGCTAGCAGGGAATTTTCACATGGGTCTAGGTTTCAACATGAAAAACTTTGCCCTGTACTGCTTCTAACCCCTTGAAAAGACAGGACTGCATTTCAGTTTTGTTCACAAATCTAGCTGTAACCCATTACCCTGTTAAAAGGCCAAAGATTTAATAGTATATAACTCTGTAGCTAGTCCCATTGGATTCCCTGGGATTAGTTTTGCAGCCAAATACTTGCATTAAGTGTGAATAAAGACATCAAACTACAGCCCTACGTGTCAGTGATTCATTGTCAGAATTCCTAGAAGAGAAGGAACCCACACAACAGCCTCATAGCTGTGAAGTGACCTAATAACATGTTGTCACACAGATAGGAAAACTGCACCCACTGAGAGAAGAGGAAAAATATATTATCTAGTGAAGAAATCACTGGAAGCAGAGCTGAGCTCACCCCAGAACAGTTGGTTTAACCAGAACTATGACTCTCCTCCTTTGCCCCTAGCACCACCAGCAAGCAAATAAATGTTGGATGGATCCCAGAGCCAGTGCTCCCCTCACACCTGAGGTCAGGTATATCTGGTCACCTCATAATGAACCCAACAAGTTTTGGCTGCTGTTTTATTGGGTGAAAACATTTGCTCACAGTCAAATGATAAAGAAGGCTTGATGCAACGGGCAAAAAGGACAAGGAAGAAAACAGTGGTAAAAAGACTTTTTTTAAACATATTTTCTCCCGGTCATCTTCCAGGAAACTGATAAAACTGGTTTCAGATGTAGTTTTTATTCAAAATGAAACCACATATCTTTTGGTTGAGTAGAACCAAGCCTGTAGCACAGGGATGGAGGGAAGGCAATTTGCCCTGCTTAATGGTCCACAGCCGTGAGAAGGCATTGTAACTGCAGTGGGAAAAGAAAGCAGCACAATTCCCATTTCCCATCCCCACTGGTACCTATGAGGGAGCTGAAGTGTCTCCGAAGAACTGTCCGTGCTTGCAAGGGTCTGTGGTTTTACTAGAGGTACCTGCTGAGAAACACTGCTAGCTTAGCCGGGAACAAATGTCATGAATGTAGGAGCATACACATACAATTCAGTGTCATAAATGGGAAAAATAATCCTCTGGGCTTCAGCCTGCAACATCAACAGGCCTGAAAACCAAACTCTGAGCAAAGATAACTTATCCCACCTTAGCGTAAGGACCTTTCGCCTTTTCCTCCCAGTTCAGTCTCCCTTTTTTCCCTCATTAAGGTCCCTGCTTTATCCTCCCATGGAAATTTCATGCATTTTAAGCAGCACCATTGAAAAGAAACCCCTTGAAGTGGAGCATTAAGACAACAAAATGGAGCATCAGCATTACCCCTGGGACACAGAGCAGGCCCAAAATGTCAGTAAGTGGGAAGGAAGCCGTGCTCCTCTAAGCTTTGAAAGCATCTTTGTTTCAAACGCTTCTCTGAGGAATAAAACCCAAGAAAACCTCATTTTCTGCAGTCAAAGGCAGCTTTCCTGAGGCACATTTTGGAGTTTTCAGCACCTCCCATTCTTGGGCACTGTGGCAGGGCACAAAGCAAGGCTTCCTGGCTGTCTGAATTTCTAGCGTGACAAAACTCACTTAGATCCCCATTTGGAAAAAAACAGCCAAATTCTTGAAGGTTTTCTACAAAGTAAAAAGTCCCAAAGAGTTTTCATTGGTGAAAACCATGGAGTGCTTTCCTGGGAAGAAAAGTATATCTTTTCTGTTTTGGTAAAATGAAAGTTCTGTCATGAATGGGAACAACTCAGCTGCTGAGAACTAAACAGAGGAAAGGGAATCAGCTTCTTCTCTGTGCTTTAGGTCACCATGGCTCAAAGTGTTGCCTTGCCTCCAATCACCCTGCAAAGCCAAGGACCCAGCTAATCAGTCCCTTTGGTAGGAGGTAGGCAGGTCCCTCCTGTCCCCGTTAAGTAAGGGTCTGTTACACCTGGCATTTCAGTATCATTGCAGCACCAGCAAGTTTATTTACTCCACAGGAGAAACCAAAGTGAAGTGAGATGATTGATAGTGCTGAAATTAAGATTCTAGTCCATTGAAGCAAGAACCTTCTGATGGAAAGGGAGCAGGTTTACTGGGTACATGCTCAGATTTGTGCTGCATTTTGCCATACAAACACTGACAAACCTTGGAGGATACCTCTGGAAGAGACCCAAACCTGTGGGCTGGCTCCCATTTCCGCAGGCTGGAATGGGGCAGGGCCACCTTTTGCCTCTTTTTTTTAAACCAGCCTGCATAGAGACATTCTGCTAGTACCAAAGTAGTGAAATCAGTGCCTTAGTATTGAGTCAACAAAAAAAACAAGGAACCAGCAGCAACACCTCTTCCTTGAATGCACAGGAGTGAGAAGCAAATGCCAGCAGGCCAAGGTAAGGGTAAGAAACCATGCTGAGGTGGACAGTTCCTCAAAGGAAAGTTTCTACTGAGCCTTCAGGCTAGGTGACAGCTTGGTACAGACCACAAGTCAGAAATAGCAAAGCTGTAATTTTTACACGTAACAAGGAAAACAAGTGCAGTTGACACCACATGTGAGCAAAGCAGCTGAACTACGTCTCAGCCTACTTACAATGTGAAGTTTCCAGACCATGTGGGTTGGGTTTCCTGCCCTTCATGTTGCAGTTAAACTACTTTTACAAATGTAACAAGCCAGAATCATCTCTTATGCTCATCAGAGGATACACAGCAAATCCAGCTTTTGGCTACACAGACCAAGCTGTTAGTTCAGGCTGCAGAGAGAAGCTATCAGGAAAACCCCTGATGCAGCAGGAGGCGAGGAGGAACTCACTGCAGATGGTCACTCTCTTCTGTCCAAGACTACAATGCTCAACATCTCCAGAGCCCTGAGTTCTGGGAAAGCCTTTTGCAGAGATCCATCTCCTGCCCCAGCCATGCACGTGCACACACTGGGCTCTGGACTTCACTTCATCCCTGCAACCGGATAGGAAAATACCATGTTACCATGCTACACTGGGATATCTCTGATCCTTGCTCAGAGGCTGCAAGAACAGCTCTCTGCCTCTGGTACATCAAATATAAGAACTCACATGCCTTCCTCCCAGGACAGCCCACTTCTCCCAGAACAGCAGAGACATGGATCCTGCTCCAAACTGGCGAGCAATGGCTCAGAGACAAAGCCCCAGGTATCATTGCAAGCCCTTTCTGTCAGGCCCAGAGATACAAAGACACAGAAATACAAGGAAGAAACAGGCCTAGATCACCAGTGTTTTATTTGAAAAAAAGGGAAGAGGGGCACTCCTGCTTAAGCACTTGAAGGATGTCCCAAGGTGCTGAAGCCCTGACATTCTAGTCCCATCACCACGTTCTTCTAGATGTCCATCTGCAGCACTCCCTCTTCTCTTTTTCTTTTCCCAAACTGCTCAGTCATCTCAGAAATGGAATGAATCATTCATGTTAAAACACTGACTGGAGTTTAAAGTGAACTCGCTATGTAATGGATCCCCTTTCCCTCCTGGTTGGCCACTCTGTGCTGCTGCTGAGCAGCTGCCGTGCTCCATCTGCGGGGCAGCACTTTGGGGTGGGCGAAGTGTCCTTCTGTGCTTTGCCAAAGCACTCAAATGCATTCCCAGCTTTAGACAGGTGCTAAAATTCCACCAAAAAACTGTTGAATCAAGGCCACAGAGGGTCCTGCAGATATCTCCAACGCAGTGGCTAAGTACTTAGAAGGTAATGGTTAAATGAAATTGTGGAAATTTTCTTTTCTTTTTTTTCTCTTTTGGTTTTTCTATACTCGGTGCCAAATGATTGCTGGGATCCTTAGTGAAAAAATAACAAAAAACCACAATAGGACATGTTCCAAATCAGCCACATAGCACAGCAAATAAATTCAAACACACAGGACTACTCCCTTCAACACTATAAATAATAAAAACAATATACCTAGGCTACAGAAACAAAACCAAGTAAGAAACAAACATGTCTCGAGCCACGGATTGATCCATATATCTGAATATCCATCATCCCTCAGTTTCTCTGTCTACTTTGGCATGTGGCATTAACCAGATTTTTAGAGACGACCTTTAATTTGCTCACTCTAAAGCAAGCCTGTCTTGCCAGAGACTTAACAGATGATATACTCTGGCTCCAAGGAGTCAGCGCTCCAGAGACTTTGAGCTCCAGATCCGGGACAAAGCAGGGCTAAGCGCAGCACGTAATACTTCCACTGCTCCCCTTCGGTCTCTCAGACCCATGGAGTTATTTACTACCTGGTCTGGCTGCTGGGAAGGCTGGGGAGGGATTGGAGTCTCCTGCGTGAACCCTCGGGGTCTGTGGTATGCCCCGGGCTATCTTCTGGATTAAGGAGTTTCCATTGTGTTTTCTGGGGGAGATGGTGGAGGAGATTAACAGGAAAAACATTTTCACAAAGCTCAGCCGCCTCCCATGACTCACTGCGTGGCAATGACCAGTCCTGTGTCCCCCACCAAGGCACCAACAAGCGCTTGGCAATGTGCTCTTTTGCAGTGCTTGGAGATGCCGGGCTTCTCAGAGCCCACCCCTCCTCCTGAACCCCAGCCTCATGGAGGCTTTGTTCTGCTCAGTAGGTAGGAGAGGAACTCTTCGATCCGTACACAGAGATGGAGAGCAAGAACACAACGTCCACCCCAAAGCCCCAGCCCTGGGAGGCATCTGTCCTGGCCCAGGATCAAAGGCTCCGTTCCATTTTTATCCACTGCCCTGCCCCACCTTACAACTGCAGTGCATCCAAGCATGTTTTCCCATCATTTCATTGTGTGCCAAAGGATAAACAAAGCCACCCCCTCAGTCCGAGGGAAGGATGCATTCTTGAGAACTGCAAACCGTCCTCCGCAGATAAGTGCCTTTCCCACTGTGGGCTGCGACAGCTACTGTAAACCTTGACTGAGCCAGTTTTCCTGAGCTTACATGACACTACGGCGTGCTGAAAAAGATGGATGGTTTTATTTTTGTAAAGAACAAATCTACAGATGTTGGGTTTAACCAATAGAAGGAAAAAAAAAAGGCTCTGTGAGTGATCGAGAGGCAGTGGGAGGGGAAGAAAGAGCAGTCCAGAGATACATACAGACAAGTAATATATACAAAGTGCTTAAAAATAATGCCAGTGGGAGCTGACATCATTCGTTTACTAACAGTCTGATTGTGCGTGTCTTTGTATAACTGAGGGGAGGGCAGCAGGGCACATGGGGCATCGCCCCACGGTGCTGGTCTGTGGATCTTGCAGAGGGACAGGTCATGTAGGGCTGTACCTGTTCTCCCTGTAGAGGGCCCAGGAATCCTCCTGTTAGGGGCAGGGATGGATATCCCCAAATGGGGTGTGTGAAGATTGCTCCATCTTGCATGGGAACCATAGCCAGCCCCAGTGCTTTGTCGTCTCTAAGAGGTTCTTCATCCTATCACCGCCACCCACAGCGAAGTTGAGCGAAACCAGAAAAATATTCATTAGAAGTTGTCTTGTTCCAAACTGTGTCCTAATTACGATGTCTCCAAGAGCACAAAATGGCGAAATAATGTATCCCATAAGTGACTGGTTTTTTTTTAGGCTTCATCTGAGCAGCTGTTGTCAGATCTATGACGGAAAGAGAGGGCACACGTCCTGGCTGAGGGAGAAGTGAAGAGCATCGATGGTCCAAATCCATTACTGGACCTGACTCAGGGCCAAGGTCCTGCACTTTTCATTTTGGAATATGTAAGCCTTCATTTGTTCTCTCTGTACCTCAGTTTCCCCAGCTGGAAATGGAGATGAGTGTGCAGCCCTATGCTAGAGTCATGTTGCAGATGCATTAATGAAGCAACGCCCATAAAATGCTTTCCAGGTTCTACTTTGAACCACTTTGGGGAGAGGCAGAAAGCCAGTGACATCATTTTAAATGAAATCCAGTGCCATAATGTCTTCGATCTGTTTGCAAAACATAAATCTCACACACATCATAGCTTCGACTGCCGATGGGTGAGAATCAGGCAAGGAGGTTCTTGCCACAAAGCATCATTCCTTTTGTATCTCAGTGAGAATGGAAGATGTCTACACAACACCATCACTCTAAACTAGTCTGCTGCCTTCCCACCTTACCAGTTCCTCACGTGTTACATACACCAGGATTCCACCTGACAAATCTCCCCCTAGAAGCAAGCAGGTTATGATTCCATCTCATGGCCTCCTCCAGCCATTGGGCTGGCCAGCAGCCAGGCGTTACAGTGTGTTTTTGTGCATCAGCCCCAGGTACCTGGCTGTCAGGAAGTGGGGTGAGACCATCCACTTATTGTACATAAGCCATCAAATGGTAACAACTTTCAGTCACTGGTATTGACTTGAGCTGCAGTTGAAAAGGCACTGGTGAGATGAAAGGCTCTGTATCCCATTACTAATCCCCTGAGCTATCCAGTCCCCCAAATTTGGTGGAAGTTTTAAGTTTCACCATGAAATGTTCATAAAATGAAATGCACATTTTTTGTCAGCTCTGCTTATTCCTATCCAAGCATTTCCTCACACTCTCCCTAGGAGCATTAGCAGCAAAGTCTCTGCTGCTGCTGGATGCCGTTCCTTCTCTCTGTCCTCTCCAGGTACCAGGGCTGCCTACAGACCAGGATGACCCCCTTACCTATCTCAGAAGGCTTTCAGGAAGTCACATACTTTCTACAAGCACAGGAGGTTGCAGACAGATCCAGATCCATCACGTGCAGAAGCACAGGGTTGGGCTCCTGCTGCCCTCAGCATCCTCTCACAGAATTTCACCACGCCTGTGATGGTGGTTGCCTCTGCCACGCAAGCAGCCTGTCCTGACTGCATGCATCGGGTGTTTGGGAATTTTGCTGAGATTTTGGAGGTCTGTGCCATGCAGCTGGACCCCAGCAGAAGGCTGGGAACAATGTAGGAACATGCAGAAATACTCATGTCCCACTGGAAGGCCTTTTTTATCCTTTCCCCAGATCTACGCCACCCCCAAAGAGGAAGGCAAACACAATGCTTATTAGCAGCAGGGAAATCTCTCACACATTTTCTCCAGCTACAGACCAGGGGGCAAAGCCCATTTATATTGCTCACATGCTGCAGAGCATCTTCACACCCATGCAAAGGCTGCTTCTAAATAAGAAACAGCCTCACTAAATATGGACATTGCAGAAACCGAGCTAGTTTGGGATATTGTTGCTCAAGAGAACAACCTCTTCCCAGGGAGATAATGAAGAGCAAAACAGCCACAGGAAGGGGAGCAGTTGTACCAGAGCCAGATGAGTACCGCTTTATCCGCTGGGAGACTTTTGGCAGCACGGTGTCCTCCCTTGAGGAAGGGTGAGAGGCCTGCTGACAGACATTCAGCAAAACGCTGTGGTCACTTGGGAGAATTCTGCACATGCCCCAGCAGTGTGTCACTGCCCACAGGCACGTCCTGGTCCTTCAGCTCCTCCCTGCGGACCTGTAGCTGCTGAACTGCAGAGCCAGACCAGAGCGGGGCTTTCTAGGAAGGAGCCCCTTGACAGTGCTCACCAATCAAAATAACTCCTTTCTTTTCCTCCACGTCTCTCTCTTTAAACTTATTATTGGGTGATGTTGTGTCCAGAGACACTGACCTCATGGTTAAGAACACTTACAAATTATAGTGTTTTGGGTTGCCTGCATGAAGTGGGCAGAGCTGATGACAGTGCTGAACAGAAGCTGCAAGGCTGATCACCAGCACACGCATGCAGCCTGACGCGCCTCTGAGAAAAGCTCCCTGCCCACCTTCCTACAACTCCACATATTTTTCTTTGCCCTGTCTGGAGCCAGACCTGGCAATGAGGAAGCCGCAGAACAGACCAGGTCAGTGACCTGACCCCAAAGGAACCCATCCCTTCCACACTGGGGGTGTGATTTTCCTCTGGATCAGCTGATTGATGCAGCTTGCTTTGTGGCACCAGGGGCAGAACAAAGGAGGCAGTGAGATCAAGGGCAGTGTGGCTGCCTATGGGCACTCTGGGTTGAATGCAATAGGAAACAAAATCCTTGGTGCGTCATCTCACAACCAGCCAAAACTGTCTGAAATCTGTCCTTCTATGCCTTGCTCTTCTCATTAACCCCCTTCTTCCATTGGCTTGAGCACACAACAGGCTAAGCATCCACCCAAGTATGGATCCACCACCACCAGAAAGGCTGTTTCTCTTTAAAATCAACAACCTTGGAGTAAAGTCCCAATTCTGTAACGTTTTAGACAGATATTTATTACAACAACTTTCTACCTAACTCACTGCTAAAGTAGCCAAGAGTGTTCTCTGCTTTTGTAGCAAAGATGCTTAGAGCAGCACTGTTGAACTGGAGACTCATGGCTATTTCCAAACTTGGAAGGTCTTGTGGCTCCTCGCAGAAAAGCTGAGGCTCAATGACATTGCTCACAGTGGTAAGCCCAGCTTATCCCATCACACCCCCCGTCCTTCCTCCATCCCAAATCAGTCCCAAATCCTGATCACCTCTCAACTGTGCCAATCCAACTGCTCATGGAGCCACATGGTGAATCAGCCGAGGGAGCTGATCCTGAAAAAAATACTGAACAGTAACCTCGCAAAAAAAAAAAAAAAATAAAATAAAAGGAGAAAAAGAGAGAAAGAAAGTGTTCAGTAAGAAGGGGCCTTACCAAGAACTGTAAAAATCCATGGAGGCAAACTGGATTTTTAAAGGGTAACTCAGTACTGCACTACTGCCCTCACATCTGTTTACTGTTATCCCAGCACAAGCGAGGTTCCGGATACCGGCACTACAGGGGCTGAGGCATAATAATGCATGGCACTTGGCTTTTCTGCTCCTATTAGAGCTGATTACAACTGTCTGAATTTCAGTGCTGTGGATCATTCTGGGGGCAGGGGGGAGGATATAAGAAGGAGGCTTTCAGACTGTTAAAAGACTTGGAAAAAGTTTTCATGAACAGCTTTCAAATGTGTCCTTCAAATACCTTATAGCTCTCTTTTCTCCCCCTGATTATCCAAGGGAGTTATCTTTAGGGAGTAATGCTGTGCTCATAAAACCCTGCACCACTCCACGCTGATCTGTACAGGTAAAGGGAGACATTCAGCAGTTGGGGAGGAAGCAAAGGGAGAGGAATGGAGCTTGCAGACAAATCACTGAAACGCGGCTTTTTAAAAAGTACGTTTTTCTTTGCATGAAAGAACTTGATATAAACATAAACCTCTGCCCCCCAACTCCTCCTCTCCATTTCCCTGACACAGTCATTACTTCTCCACAATAAAAATGCCAGATTTATGCAGTAATATGGCAAACAACAGCAGAAATTTACGTTTCAGAGGAGAAGCACTTCTAGTACTGAAGATGCAGTCTTGCTCAGGTGATGCTCCATAACTACTGTCCTGTCCCAGGCAGTCCTCATCATAGTAGGCAAACCTCCCTGCTGCTTGGAGCTGGCAGCTGGAATCCGGTTGTGGAAAGACAAGAGTGGAGAAGCAGAAGTAGTGAATTTCTGTGTTGTGGGACACTTTCAATTAACCCAGTTTGATCTCCAAGTTTTCGTGGTCATGCTGAACAAGATCATGTTTGCGTTTCCCAAATGACTAGGAAGGGAAAGCTGATTTGTTCTTTTTTTTTCTGAGCTCAAAGGGTTTACCACGGAAACCTACAGCTACAGTGCAAACATCACGCAGCCAGAGCAAAGGAACAAGCCCCCAAACACCACCACACATCTCCCACAACAAACAGTGGTTGACAGGAAGCCACAGCAACGGGAGGGAGAGAGCCATGGTGGTCTGCACAGTTACACGATAACCAAGAAATCAGAACATGGGAACGTGATGGCCACAACAAACAAGCAGCCAAGGACTCGACAAGCACAAGAACAAACCCATCGTCACACATCACAGGCAGAGATGATGGCTACCGCCTGCAAGCAGCTCCATCACTTATAAGCACATTAAGCCACAGTCAGCCAAACCCACAGCACATCCCAGCACAAACTGTTCCCAGTAACTGATCCCAACTAGTTGAGAAACCATCCAATCCTATGACAAAATTAAAGCTAGTCTCTAAGACATTGAAAATCATTAGCCTATAAAAGTGGAAAAACACATGGGATATGACAGCAAAACACTTCATGTGATCGTCTGCATTTCACCAGGGTACTTGGCCACGAACGACAGCAGCTAGTCTAGGAAATTAGGGACACATCAGTCTAAATGGAGATACGCTCCTTGATGTCAGCCTATGTGCTTTTGGAGGAGAAATGAGTGACACAGTCAGCTGTGGAAACTCCTTAAGAAGGCAAAGACACAACTGTCAGAAGAATGACTGGATACACAAAGGAGTTCTGGTTGTGTAAAAGACTAAATTTGCATTCTTCTTTTTTCTTTTCTTTTTTTTTTTTTTCGATTAGGACTTTGACTTACTTATATCAAAACTGATATCTGTGGTCTAGTAATTTCTGCTTCTACACAAAATAAATGCAAAATCTTTTCTCTGGCAATCAAAACAACCAAAAAGGTAAAAATGGTCCTGTGTTAACCTTTCCTCGGTGGGCTCAAAGACAAGTCCCTGTTATAGGGAGAAAGGCAGTTTATCCTGTGTCAAGCTTGGAGCAGCTTGACTGCCCTATTCCCTTGGGTCTACAGCCCTGCAGGTCATATCTGGCAGGAGAAACACCAGCCCCTTGCAGAAGGTGTGTTGGGCAAGTCTTTGGCTCACTTGCTCTACAGACAGAGGTTAACAAAACAAGCTTATCAAGGCAGCATGATATAAAGCGGGCAATGCCTTGCCATCTTTTTGGTGCTACTTGATCTGGGAACGATGTAGCTCAGCCAAAAACTCAGGGTGCTGAAAGTCCAGAACTACAAATAAGAGGGCAAATTCCTTCTCCTAAATGAGATTTTCAGGTGGTTTGAGGCTAAATTAGCTGATGATGCATGTACATTTTGTAATGTAAGTCATTTGAGGGGGGGGAAATTGAGGTAGGTATGTCAGGACTTAGACATATCTCTACATGTCTTATAGGCTGGACTTGGCAGTCTAGTTGAACCACATGCCCCAACAGCTTGGAAAGAGATCCCAGCAATGAGGGGCAAGCCTGTAAAACAAACAAAATCAGAGGTTTGAGACCAAGCTTCAGGTTAAGGTCCATGCTTGTTCCATCTCAAAATTCCACCAGGAAAGCCGAAATTATTGACCCTTCAGAAACAAATCCCTCAAAGGCCCTCTGATGCTTCTCCTTTTTGAGGAAACAGTGCCAGAGCAGAATAATCCAATTGATTTGCCTTGACACCTACAGAAGGCTGCAGCATACAGCACCCTAAATAGACCCCTTTCCCCGCATGCATACAAGGGGAGTCCAGATTGACCAGCTTAGGCACAGATTCCTCAGCACAGACATTTGTGCACCCTCAGATGATGTGCACAGCACGTGAGAAACTTGAAGATTTTTGCAGATAATTGCTAATGCCCCTATTTAATGGCATTTTTCCTGACTTCAGTCTTTACAATAATTCCCAGCGCAACGCTATCTGGGACATGGCAGGATCTGGTCCAGTGCCCTTTTTCAGCTGATTAAAGCCAGACACAAATGACAAGATCCTAGCATGCACAGCTGTGTACCACCTACTTGGGGTGCAACCTATTCCCTATCTTTTTTTTTTTTTAAGGTTAAATAATGATGCAGAGCAGAACGAGGGAAAAATCTCTCTTCCAGCATCTTTATCTGAGCTTTTGGAATGCGCTATTTTTAGACGTCCTCCTGCCACTTGCAGCTTCATAATATAAATGATTGCTCTGGGCATCTTGAAGTAAAACAAATTAATTTAGTTAAAAAAAAAAAAAAAAGGTGATTTCCAGTGACTTAGTAACAGCACTTGACAGTCAAATAAGTCAGGGCTTGGAGTCCCTGAGTGCCCATTGACACAGAAGTCAGAGCTGGCTTCCAGCACATGAGAACTCTGAAAGGCACAGAATGCCATAAAAACATGTTTTTCAAACAAAATAAATGACATCCTGTAATGCAAAAAGCAGTTTTGAAACTCGCACACATCTGCCCCGTTCCTCCTCTCGCTCTCACACTCTGTCTCCCTTCCACAGGATCTATTTATTTCTCCCACTGGTCTCAGGATGTTTTGTTTCTTGTTTATCTACAAGCATGTCCACTTATAGCTCTGGGAGACTGTGTAATTAGACCTGTGTGAACTTCTTTTAGGATTATTTGCGTGGAAAAGAGAAGCTTTCCAGGACTATAATATATCACAAAAGCCTCTTGATACGGCTGGTTTGATATTTTTATTTACTTCCAATGCTCAAGCCAACAAATTAAAGTTTCAACACTTTCAGGAACCATTTCAATTCGAAAAGACTCCTCCATATGTTTTTTTTTTTTGTTGCATTAAGTAGTATTGCAATGTTAACACAATTGCCACTGTGCAAGACAAACACAAGCTCACTCTCTTTGGACTTTTTAAGCTCTCATTATACATTAACCATTACATTACATTAACAAACATAACATTATATTAACTGCTCTTTTTTTTTTTTTTAATAATAATCTCTTTTGTTTGGGGACTTCATTTTGTGTTTGGTGCTGTCCTCTCACAAAACAGATGCTGACTGCACTGGTGCTGCACTCTGAATTTGTCCAAGAATGGGCAGAAGAATGAAAGCTCATGAAGAACACAGGGCAGCATCCTGCCCTTTGGACGCTTCTTGCACTGCTATAAGCACCAATGCCCCCAGAAACAAAGCAACACAAGAGCTCAGCTGGAAGAACTGAGACCCATTTTGTTGCTTCAGCACATCTATACTTGTGCAAGGTGGAGACCAGCACTCTGCAACCACTCCAAGCACCAGTGCAGCCCAAGGGCAGCCGCGCTGAGCAAGAGGCACGGCCTGCAGGGACATCAGGCTCGACACGAGCCAGCAGCACACCCTCAGCACAGCCAAGGCAAACCATTTATCAGAAAAAAACACACGGCCAGCAGATCAAAGAGCACTGTTATCCACATCCACTGAGCATTGGTGGAACCCTATCTGGCCTGCAGCCTCCAGCTATGGTTTTGCCTGCTCGCAGGAGGCTCCAGCCTAACAATATCTCTGCGATTTCACTATCCTTTCATTCGGCCAAATGCTGCCCACTGCAGCACTGACACAAAGCCCAGCAATGACAGCACTGACACACCAGAGGGACGGAGGCCAGGCTCCAAATGTGGGGAGCAGGAGCAGGGAGGAACAACAACAACAACAAAACAGGAAACAAAGAATGTACGATTGAAAATGATGTTTCAATTAGTGCTGGTAACCAGCAACTGCGTGACATGCATCGAGCACATGGGCTCTGCACGCAGCTGCAAGCATGGCACGAGGAGAGATGCAAGTCAGCAAGCAGCATGGCCAGGAGTGCAACCATGGCTGCAGGGGACACGAGTCTCCCACTGCCCCTTTGAGGCTTGCTGTCTGCACCAGGAGATGTGCACGTATGTGCTGCATGTGCAGCTGCCAACCATGCCACGTCATGGAGTAGATTCCACTGGAATCTTTCTGTATTGCCCCTTCCTGATGGAAATTGGGAAATTTTGAAACAAGGGGTTCTTGGTTGCTGAGGGCAATGATTATTGTTCCCTTTCATTCTGTCATACTTGTGGACTAATGCCAAGTCAACACAGATCCTCCTAATTTAAACACCACTGGACTGGGGGCTTTGAGATCTTCCATCAGACAGCGTGTTGCTGGGTGGGGAATAAACAACAACAACCAGACACAATAAGGACAGATTGTGGACTTTTATTTTTAATTGAAGATTGGGTAACTTCAACCATATCCCCAGCTGGCAGAAAAGGAGAGAAGCACATGTGCATTTTATCAAAGAGGTGTCTATTTTCCCTTGGCCTTCAAAACGTCATCAGAACAACAAAAGTCCCTCCAATTCAAAACCTCCAGTTCTGCACGTCTTTGATGTAACTGTCCCTTCTGGCATTACAAATCTGTGGATTGCTACCTCTTACTTAACTGCCTATCAGTTTTGCTCCTGCACGCAGATACATACAGATGTTATCTATCTGTCACATATACTATGTGTCTAAATACACACGATATTCTCTTTCTTCTCTTTTTCACTGGGAAAGAGATAACAGGTAGGCAGACAGACCAACACATGTAGAATATTAGCTATAGGTCCTGTAAAGCTTATCTTATCAGCTTCATTTAAACCTCTACTCACAGCCTTTTGCTGCCGAAATCTTTAATTCGGAAAATGTGGCGCTGCATGGGGAACCCTGACATGTGGCTGAAGAGCCGAGCAGCAGCGCTATCAGCTCCCTACTGCCTCCCTGCCCAAACCACAGCCGCCTGCCCCCCGAAATCCAGAGGCAAAATGAAAGGTTGAAAGGGAAAAGAAACGGCTTGGGATAAAATGGGAAGTTTTAGATCTCACAGGAGGAATGCTGCTGAAAATGAGAACCATTTGAAAGCTCTGGGGGTTATAAAGTGGAATTCCCACTCATACAGTACACAAGAGTTATTAAGTGTGTATATGAGACTCCTGTTTTACTTCATGTACATGATTATTTTATACAGGGAAGTTTGGAAAGAATTATAGACTGAGCCTGAGGCCAAGCCAAGAAGCAAGATGAGCAGCAGCAGCAGCTCAAGGAGAAAGGTTGAGCTGGCAGTGGAGAAGCAGCCGGCCAGACAAGGGTTATTTATAGTGCCTGGAGCATGAGAATGTTAATTGAAATCAATCAGTGGCCATGAGGACACTAAGTTGGAGTGTCAAGCTAGAGCAATTAAAAAGCCCATCTCGGGGGATGAGCATGTTCTGACTTTTTTTTTTCCATGGGATAGAGATTAAAAAGCCATTTACTAGGGAGTGAGGAAGATCCAAGGTGGGAGCACTGCACATATCTAAGGCAGAAAATCAAACCGTTACTGTTGTTTAAAATCACACACTGGAAGCACCAACAACTGTGCTTTCCCTTGTCAAGTATTTCTATCAGGGAAAATGGTGGAATTAATGAAGTAGCACATAGGAAAATGGCCAGTTTGCCAAAAAAGAGGAAAAAAAGTTGCTTTAAAGAGTATTCAGTTCCCCTTCCCTCTTTGGCAACGTGGCCATTTGGCCACTCTGACACCTGACCTGTGTCAAAGAGCAGCAGTTTGCTGTTGTGACTTAATTATGCCACAATTAAGAGAAAAATGGATTAAAACAAATGAAGCAGGGGCACTGCGGTGCCCTTCATCATGTCAGGGAGAACAGTATTTTGCTATTCAGAAAAAAAGACCTTAAACTGAGCTCTGTGAGGAGGAGATCTCACAGTGAGGGGCTGTGCAGAAGCTGGGTGGCGGTACCACTGGTCCAGCTGGATGCCAGGCAGTTGAAGGAAAAGAAGAAAATCAGTATCTTTAGGCCTGATACAGTTATTGTGGAAGAGGCAGGTGTCAAAAACAGCTTCAGCATCAGGCTGACTTGGAACCAGGGCAAGTGAAAAGCGAATCGATATGTATTTTAATTGCACTGTTTCAATTGTTGACAGAACGCTTCCCACGTCTTCACCTTCAGCGAGGCAAGGAGAGCACTCTGTTAGCTCTCAGATAAGCCACGTGTGTGTTTTGTGTCCTTTTATTTATCAGGGAGATAAGCTCCAATTGAAGAGGTTACAAATATTGGGAAATCCACAAAGTGCATTTTAAGTGCTGCTGGGAGGGGGAGGATGGAGGCTTGGCAATGCTGCACGTTGGTGGGAAGGAGCAGGAAAGACTTTTCTCTCTTTGGAGCACCTGGCAAATTAGCTGCTGGAATCCTGAGGGAGGATCCCTAAAAACAAAGTGCACTCCATGCCTTGGAGAGAAACTTCTGAGATACCTTTTGTCAGTAATTCACTGAAGAAATCCTACAGTTGTAAAGCACCATTCCTTCATACAAAAACAAATGGTGAACACTTCTTTTTCCCCCAGGACTTTTATTTTTTAATTCTTAAAGAACATTTCTGTACCTGAAAATGGTATTTCCAACCCTTGCAGAGTGCAGGAAAAAAAAAACCAAAAAACAGATTAAAACTCAAAATGGTTCCAGCTCCTTTCCTGGAATGCTAATTCTCTACACACGATCGCGTTTCCTTTGAACCAGGACCTCACGCAGGAAGAAAAGCTGCCTCCAGAACCTGCTCTCCTTGCCTTCCCCAAGCTGATACCAGGAACACAGCCGGCCCTGAGTCTCTGGGAACGCGGGGCCTTGGCTGTGACAATCACCTCTGGATCGTGTCTCCAGCACAGCTGGATCTGCACATGCCAGACCTCAGCCCTGGCCAACAGTTTGTACATAATTAACCCTCCTGATGTTGCAACTTGAAGGAAGTTCAGCTGACTGCTGGCAGTAAAACACCCAGAATCTGCTGACACCAGCAGATTACACAGTAAAGAAAGCTTTGGGATTTTAGGTTCGGCAACAAAGGACGATTCTTTTCTTCCACCCACACTTTGGAATTCAGATGATGCTGTTGACTCAGTTGCATTTCTCCTGCTCATCAGAGGAGGCTCGCACAGGGAGCATTCACTAAGGTGCTTTTGCTAAGCTAGCAGGTGCACTGACCGCTTAATAAAGCAAATACAGCAGATGCAAAGGTGGGGCTCAGCTTCTCAGCTCTTTGCTAGAAAAGTGTCATAACAGGTATTTCTGTATCAAACAGCAACCAGATCAAGAGCAACAACAGAGTGCAGTCTGGCATTGCTTGTGCAAGGATTCCTAGGACTGAGTCAGCAAAAGAGTTTGCAGCAACAAGAATAACTTGTGTGTTACAGCTCAGCCTGCTCCTTAAGAAAAGCCTATTTGCTGGAGATAAGTACGCGCATGTACATACGTGCATGAGAAAGAAGAAAACCTCTTTGACAGAGGCTTCTGTAATTAAGTTGGGGTTTGTTTTACCATGGCACCCCCACCTGCTACCCTCTTGGCCACCCAAGTTGCTAGCTGTTCTGTTGATTCTAGGTGTTTCCGTTTTTTTCATAAGCAGGCTAAATTACGGAGGAATTTTCATATGAAAATCTTTCATTTGAAGAGATTTCCAGTACCGCAGGAACAGTGAAGTTTGCTGTTTATTGACAGAATATGGGCTGACGTGATTTTGAGGGCATATAAAATAAGAAGTGTGTTATTCCGTATATGTAAATAGGAGGCAATGGAGATTAAGGGGAGAAAAGCAACACAGATCAAGTAAAAAGCAGAGAAACTGTTTGACCTACTGGGAATAGTGAGATTACAACTGTGTTGATTTCAGACCAATTCACTTTTCTGAGTCCTTGAACTGTGTTTGTTTTACATCAAAGACCAATGAATTGGCACCGAGGCAGAGGAATGGAGCTTCCTCTGCATTACTTCTTCGTGAGCATCCTGCAGATGTTCACCAGGGCACCATTTACCAGCAGCACATTTAGCATTTCTCACTGGTGTTGTGGTACAGTGAAAAAGACAAGCCAAAATCTCTCATCACAGGTTCCTGGGATCATCTGATTAAAATTCTGCTATCAAATGCTGGACTTTGTCCTGGTCTTTCTGATACTCCTCCAGCTCTGGATCAGGAGTTTAATTAAGGTCACCACACCACAGATGTCCTTGCACATGTCCTTTTTCTTTCTTTCTTTTTTTTTTTTTTTCTTTTTTTTTTCTTCCAGAGACAAAAATCAATCTGAGCAAAGACAGGAATATCAGGATATTGGTTTGTGCAGCAGCTCTAACTAAGCACCCAGATATCTGGAAACACCACAATGACCATGGAGCAGATCCAGCCTTTGGCACATGCCAGACTGCCAGATCCAAAACACATGCACCGCACTGTCAGACCACGTCTGCAGCCAGCAGGTCTTAGTTGGATTTATTATACTCTGACACATCTGCCTATGTGATTCCATCCAGGAAACCAAGGCAGAAATTTGTGGGCACTGGGGTTCATCACTGCTGTTCTCAATGACTCAGTGCTGATGGATCAGGATATTTAGGGAGATTCTAACGAGGGAATTCACCTGCCAGCATCTGTTTTCCAAAATTTACTTTCAGGGAAAGACGTTATCTTGCAAACAAACACACACTGACACTTGCAGACACACACTCCTGATTGCACAAGCTGAACTCTGTGCTGTGCTATCGATACTCCTTGTGTATTTTGCAGCAACAACATATAAACATTTCCAGCAAAATAGCCTTCATTTAAGTTTGTTTGCCAGGTGACTCTCCCTCCTTCCTTGCATGGATTTCTGAGAAAACTGCATTTAAACAGGAGGAGAAATGCACTGATGCACTGCAACTTCTCTCCCTCAGTGGTGCAACAACACAGCTCAGGATTCAACACCCATTAACAGCAGGGGAATGGTAGGAGTCCTTGTGAAAATCACAGGCTCAGAGAAAGGTGCCTGAGGCAGCTGTTCAACATCTCTTTGAGATGCACTTGTTCTGGGATGTCCTTCCTCTACCTTGGCACTAAAATAGGTCCTTTCAAAGCCTTTTTGACTACTGTACTGATTTGATGCCACGTATTTTCAGGTGCTTGGGCATACTCCAGTGCACCCGTGCTGTTTTATATTGTAAGATATATTGTTTTATATTGTAAAAACTACCAGCAACCTTACTGTACTCACACTACTTGCTGACACCCAGCCTGGGCATAGCCTGTTTTGCTGCCCTTGTAGTTGAGCTCACACTAAGGAGAAGGTTGATCTCAAGGTTTTCCCCTTTGCTGAAGTACCCCAAAATCATCACATGCCCATGTTTTGGGGGCAAGTTGTGCTCAGAGCACACACAGCCAGCTTGGTCTGAGCAGAAGTCAGGTACATCCTCAGAGTGACTGCACAAATTTAACTCTGCAGTACACTCTCAGAGACGTTATTGGTTGCAAGTAAAGGTTCTGAACATGGTCAGAACCTGCAGGGCAGATCCTTACGCTCCCTCACAGATTCTTTATATGCCCACCCCCTGATACACAGGATAGGGCTCACTTGTGTGAGCCATCCAGCTGAATCTCTACTAAGTAATGCCTTGAAAACCAAAGGGGTTCAAGCTCCAAAGATCACCTCTTGACACCATCAGTGGCCCTGCCATGGGTCTCTTCACCCAACTGTACCCATCTGAGCAAGGTGCAACCCCTGTTGTGGCTTTGACACTCCATCCTCCTGTCCCAGCTCTTAAATCTGAGACCTCAATGCTCTTGGCTGAAAGGAAAAGGCTCCCAACAGCACAAACAGAGAAATCTGAACCGACTATGGCAGTCTGCCTGCATTCATCCCATGCCTCTCCATCTGCTCTGCCAAAACCAGCAGGTTCTCTCACAGAAATGCAGAGGACCACAGTGGAGCTATGCCGAAGATAGTCCTTTGCATGTATAAGATCTAAGTACAGCTAAATATCAGTCCTCAAGTTAGATGCCTGGTGAAAACGGCACATCTCTTGCTGTGAGAAACAGTAGGCTTGGCCTTCTGGACTTTTTTTTTTTTTTTGCTTAAGAATCTCTAGAATGGCAAACAGCTCCCAGATCTGTCATCCCATAGCAGCGCCCTGAATGTTTCCTATGAGGTCATTTATTGCTCTATAAGGCTTTGGAAACAAGCAACGACAGAGAAAAAGTGGCAGATGAAGGTTATAGACCGCAACAACCCTTTTATTGGGAAACTCTGCCCCAACATCACAGAGGGAGTGGAAGCGACAGTGACTGCTGCAGGCACAGTCCTCCAGGGTCACCAGTGCTTGCCCAAGCTCTGAAGCAATCAAATGCCCAAGAACAGTGCCAAGATGTAGTGCAAAATAGATGTGATAACCTTCTGCAAGGCATCCTTGTGGATGCCATTTCACAACGCCTGACTAGCAGCTCTCTTGGGCAAGGCACAATACCAGAAATACCCAACAGTGTCAGGGCAAAATGCTGCATACTTTTCTTAGAGTACAGATGAAAGACAACATAGATCTTCTGTCCTGACTGGGGAGACACTTCTGGAGCACTCAAGTCTCCCAGAGACACACTGTTGGTCTGGTTGTGGAGTTATTACCTCATTGCAGAGAACCTTTTACTCAGAGCAGCACAAAGGCTGCAGGGCCTTTCCCATGGCTGCCCGGTTCAGCCTACCAGAAGGCTGCAGGCTGTGTGGCCTGTCCCTGCCCAGCACTTTGCTCTCCTGAGCTTTTCTCCCTTCTGTCTCCAAGCCACCAAAGAGCAGGATTAAACTTCGTGCTAGGGAACAACTGGGTGACCCTTTCGAGGGATAAATCCCTGAATTTTATGCCTGAAGGACAATTCCTTTCTCTCTCCCCGCAGTTCCCTCCCACTTCCTCCCTCCTCCCTGAAAGAAAGATGAACGACTTTGCTGGAGGAAAGGGTGAAATTTCATCCTGGATCAAAACCCATGAGCAGAATACCCATGTGACTGCTCGCAGAATGCGTTTTGCATGCAAATATCATACATGCAAAGTGAAAATGAGTCATTTCACAGCCACTCTGGCTCTAGGCACCGAGTGACTTCTCCTCGGTGACTCCTGCACTTGTCTGCTTCCCCTCATTCACCAGCTCCGTCCCTGTCATCCCCAGCTCCGGTGGTTTCTCAGGCCTTTTTGCCCGCTTAGGCTCCTCTCATTCCAGAGTGGATATTAGGTGGGAAGGAAACAGGGTGGTTTAATTAATTAATTATTTACTTAAGCTGTTAGTTTTGATTTACATTCTGGTTTTCACAGCTTTGAGGTTTTCACTCACTGCTTTCGCCATCGGCTTCAGTCACTGTGTTGGCTCCCAAAATCCAGAGAGGCCAGCTGAGTTTTCAAAACACAGTGGAGGTATTTGTATTGGCTACTGAACTTGCTTGGGCATGGACACGGCTTGGCTTTCTCTCCCCGTGCACATGAGCTGATTTCTTTCATTATGGCTTTTATTGTTTGCTTTCAAGATCTAGGTATGGGGAAAATCAATGTAGGAACAATCAAAATCAGGAGAAAAAAAACTGGGCTCCCCCCCCCCCTCCCCTTTGTCATTAGCTGATCACACAGACTTGGAAATCAGGGGCAGGATGAACCCTCTGCACTCCATGTTGGCACATGGTGGAGGGGGGAAGCTGGAGGTTTTGGCCGCCTGGATGGAAAAACAAATCCCTTCCCACAAATGAGCTACTCACAGCTTTGGATTAGTTCTGGCAAAAGCCACCTAGGAGCTCCTTCAGTGATAGCAATGGTTCTGAAAAGATCAGAGTGGACCTTGGGGCTGTGAAGAAGATCCCTGCTGAAGGTTTGCATGAGTCAAGGTGCATGAGAGATGTGGAGGAGAGGGAAAAGCATAATGATAAAGAAAAAACACACGTTTTCTAAAAAATTACAAACCTGCAAGCCAATACTAAATCCCAGTTCTCTTAAATCAAACAGTAGCTAAAACAGCAAAAGAGAGCCCAGGTTTCACTTGGAAAAGCAAAGCTTTAAAATCACCCGGCCATTTTTCTGGCAGCAGTGCAAATCCAAAAGCCAGCAAATAGCACAGAGAACAAGAACTGACTGTAAAAATGAGCGACAAGACCTTGGATCTCAAGCAGGCGTCCAGCTAGTCTGTACACACAGAGTGGTTCAGAGCAGCCATCACATTCAACCGAGAAGCTGAAACTATTTGTCTGTTGTTTACCTCCCCACCCCATATCCCCCCGCCTTTCTTCCCAATTCTTCCCCACCACTGACCTCCTCCTCCTGCCCTCCCCACCAATCAGCCAAGCCTGCCAGCGCAGGGGTTACAGCATGACATAATTGCAACATGCATAAACAACATTTGCCATTAAGGGATACTTTTAATGAGAAACAGAGCTGCGAAGGGGAAGCATCAAAGTGGCTCACGGAAGGAAACCGCCTGGAACAAAATCCTACTTGATGCCCCAATTAATATGTTCCCTAATTCTATTTCCTGCACTTGTGGTCCCGCAGCCTCCTTGCTTTAATTTCTTTGGGAGGATGGAGAGGAAGGAACCTGGAAATGCAGCGTCTTCATGGCTGACTTGATGTGCAGGCAATGCGCATATTAGAACAAATTAGAGAATTAAAAAATAACCGACGACAGACTGAGGAAATGTCATCCCCAGGATAATAGTATTAATTGAGACCTGGGTTTTGCAGGCCAGGCCAGCTTTTGAAAAAAAACAAAGCCGAAAGCTGGAGTAATATGACTGGATTAATTACACTGGGAGGTATTTTACTCTGCCCAGCTTCGATCTTTAACTCAACAACACTGTTGTGTGTTACTGCGGCATCCTCTTGGCACAAAGGCAAATATGTTGTCGGCTCTCAGACATGGCAGGAGGGAGCTCTGCAGGGCTTCTATGCCAAAGGCTATGCAGGACAGTCCATTTGTAGCAGAGCCTGAGCAAACTTGGATGCATCCTAACTGACATGGAGACAACGCCTTTTGCAGATCTGCCGTGTTGTGAACAAAGCACAGCTGAGCACCTTATGTTCTCCTGACCTTGAGCTTGGCTCCAAAGAAAAGGGTAGAGTATACTGTTTACATTAGCATTTAACATATGTATTTGTACACAGCTGACACTCTGTAGTCAGAAATGAACTCTGTCTACACATCAGATGTCACTACAGCAGGTATGTCCAACGATTGCCTGACTCATGAGCCACGGAGATATATTGAGAGTAAAAGGGAGAAAGAAAACAGTTCCTGTTGATAAAACGCTCAACATCTGAGCATGGAAGAGGGAGCAAAAGAAACAGAAATACCCTTATGAAAGGAGAGACCTGGGAAGATGAACCATGTGGTGAACATCTCTGCTTAACCTTCACCAACAGCTTGAAGCTAAACAGAGTCGAGACTCAGCAATGATGTAAGCCTTTTCTTTTTTTTTCCCTGATTCCTATGGAGACAAGACTAGTGTGATCAGGGTTTGTCCGCCCACAGTTACCTCATCATCTCTGAGCCCACAGATCTTTATTTAGTTGGAATACTTGGTTTTTCAGTAGGGTAGAGAACTCAGAGTTATGTAGTTCTGACGAGTATTGCACATACAGGAAGCCAGGTGGAAAGAGTTCCCATAGTGGTCCAGAAAAGGGGAAAATGAAACCCTTAGCAGCCACCAGAGAATCCTATGAGAGAAATTCACAGCAATTCAGGTTTCATTACTTTGCTCATTGAGCAATTCCTTTTAAAGGGCTCTGCCTTTTTCTGCAAGTCTAAGCTATAACTTAAAGCAGCCAAAATTATCACAAAGATGAATATTGCCTTTGAAATTCTAGCAGGAAGTGGAAGAAAATCTTCTGAGAAATCTCACACAGAAGCTTGCTTTCTGCAGAACTTCAGTCATCACATGAAGTGCAAGCAGACTGCATGACTTTAGATTAAATTCCTACTTATGATCACTGAAATAAAAAACACCCTCTTCCACCTGTGAAACACAGCACAAGTGACAACCAGCTTGCAGGAGATCCCCTAATCATTTGTTAGATAGAATAAAAAGTAATTTGACAGAGACTAGGCTCAGAGGAGATGTGACTCAAAACCCTCATTAACATTTCCAGCTTTGGTCTCAGCATTGTGAGGAAGAGGAAGAGGATTTGGGGAAGCCACAGTCCCCCACATCCCAGGGATACCATAATCTGTGGTAAGATTGGAGGACAAAGAGAAAATAAAAAAGAAAAAAAGAAAAAAAGAAAGGAGAGAAAAAAAACTGGAACCAAAGAGCTGGAGGAACAAGCTTCTCCTGGTTTGCAGCTGTTGAGAAGTTCCAACAAGACATCAAAAGCTCTGCTCACACGTTGCACTGCCCGGTCTCCATCCCAGCTGATACCGTAGCACAACCATTGAGAAGTTAATGGCCTGTTGGGTATGGTAACATGGTAACACACCTGCCAGCCTGCCTTGTGCTCTTCAGGTCTTATGCACTGGACACAAAGCAGCATCTCCTCTTCTCCTGGATTTGATTCATGATGTTTGACTTTTGAACCCAGGCACTCTCGCCAGAGGTGCGGGAATGGAAAGGCTCTGGCAGCTTTCAGTATGTGCTAAGAATTTCACAGAAACAGCCCCAAATCTGCAT
Organism: Tragopan temminckii; assembly: GCA_028571105.1. Classification (NCBI taxonomy): domain Eukaryota; kingdom Metazoa; phylum Chordata; class Aves; order Galliformes; family Phasianidae; genus Tragopan; species Tragopan temminckii. The sequence continues at coordinate 10,678,831 of JAOWBP010004343.1, read as the reverse complement.
CAGACTCTGGATGGCTGGATGGCATATGCACTGCAGACAAGCAGCCCTTACTTCTCTCATTCCGATTTTACTCATTTGAGATTTGTTAGGGAGACCAAAGCATTTGTTTATGGATACAAAAGACAATGACAGCTGGCTTAAATTCTTGGTATGAGAAGTGTTTTATGTTGAAACCAGCCCTTTCCCGTTTTCAAAAACAAAATTTTTAGCCAAAATTTCTTTTTACTGTTGGCATTTTCCAAAGTCTGCTGGATTCTTTTGGTATAATTTATCAGTATCTTTATTGAACTTATTCAAACTGTTATCATAACAGGAGTGTAATTTTAACTCCTTGCCACAGCCGCTGTTTTCGGAAAATGAAGTTCACTGTAATCAAAGATACAGAAGTTGGTTACTAAAATTAGTTTGCTAAAGCTATTTGAGAAAGGACTGAGATTCGAGAGCATTTCAAACCTTGTGAGCTAGAACCAATCTGAAGTTACGTCTTTTAAAATATTTGTGATAAGATCTGTCACCAGCTTTAACTGGAAACTTGTTTTGCAACAAGGACATTTTCTCCTTGCGGAGTTACACATTTTCATCTCTTTCACACTGAAAAAGATAAAAACTAAATTTCAAGGTGTATTCCACAGTGTAGGCTCAGGTCTTTACAAGGAATCTCAGAATACAACATTGAGCATTAGCATAAAGGAAAAAAAAAAGTATTTTCTGAACATTTGCGGACTCTGTTATCCAGAAATCATTTCAAAATGGTGTTATTATATACCGAGTTCACTAGAAGCATTGGACTTTTCACTTACTAAGAAAATATTTAACATATGGGAAACCATTAAAATGCTTCATGATGAAACAAGAACCTACACAACCTTTCCTCTTGGTTTGGGTTGAGCTCAGGACTATCACAACATGCAGTGGATCCCACAGTGGCTGCAGACATACAATGCTCCTCAGAGATACCACCTGTCTGCAAGTAGGTAGGTTCTGCAGAGCTTTCTCCATTTTTCTCCACTATTTAAGATGCTTGGGCAGCTTCTTGTTCCTGGTCAGGCTGTTAGTACTCAAGTCAACATCCTGAGCAAATGCAGAGAAGTCACTATTGCTGGTTTAGGCCCCGGCATGGTCAATACAAACAAGTTAGGGTGAGTTTTGAATATAAGTGGACTTAAATTTGGAAGAAATCAGGTGATCTGGAACACCTAGGAGAAACACAGCAGGTTTTCACCACAGTTTTCAGATGAACATAAAACTGTGGGCAATTCAACCATTTCTGTCATAATACAGACCTGAGCAACATTAAAACTTAGTACTTTCAAGCAACTATTCCAAGTCTGGGGATTTGAAAATGTAATTCGTTGTAAGGCAACAGGAGAAATATTATGACACTTCTTAGACAAGTCCTGCTGCCATTCTGACAGTCTCCAAATCCACCCATTCATCTAAAGAGAAGCATCAGCAAGTTAAAGGCTTTGGGTATAGGAAATCAGGTCATGAAGGAGAATAAAAATATAGATGCTTTAATGCTACATCAGCATTTTCCTTAGGTGATTTTCCTGTACCTTGCCTATTGCTTGACACATCATTACCTGGTAATAGGTCTCTCAGCTCTGGGTGGGAACCAGTGGAAAGAGGTGCTGGGAACTTAAGGACCATGGCAAGTCGTGGGCTTAATAAAACCAGAGATGCATGTCTGGAAAAGGTAGAGCAGACATATAGAATTGCAAAAGAGGCCCTTGCTCACATGAACTGGGGCTCAGCCCTGCAAAACTGTCGAATACCTCCTGCAATGAGTGGGAGTTAGAGGTGCTTGCATGACTTTACCGGATCAGTTGCTCATTCATTGCTTGACTCCTGGTTTTACTATTCTCCTTAATGGACTCAACTTCCTCTCTTTTCCCTGTATGAGTGTGTTGAAAGGATCGGACCTCCACACGGGCTGACTCTCAATTGGAAAACACTCCATTATAATTCACAGGGAACTCTCTCATCTGCTGTCTGTGACACCTTCCCACAGAGGATGTGCTTTGTACTGTCCTGCATGGATAAAAAATATTGCAAAACAAAACAAGGACAATCATTTTCCTTGTTTAGATTTCATTGGAGCTGCCAGAAAATCCAGCTGGTTGAAACATACTACATGTGTTTTGCAACTATTTTCCTTAAAGTTTTCTTTTGTAAAAACTCTTGAATGTTTCTTCTGCACACACACACACACACACACACACGCAAAACGCCAACAATTCTTAAGAGAATTTTTGCACTTCTCTTTCTAAACTTTTATTTCAGAAAAGAAAACTCAAACACTTCAAACAACTCAGGGTTTACTTTCTTCTGCAGATTTTTGTTCTGAGTGAAGGTCAGAGCCTTTTAAACGTTTTCACCCTTCACTGAACAAACTTTTGATACCAACATCTATCCACGTATGAATGCATGAAACTGCTTTATCTAAGTTGCAGTCTTCCAAGACATCAAACCCTCAGCTGAGAAATGGATGCAGCTACCCTGCCTTAGTTAGAGCAAGCACTGCAGCCAGTGACCCTGCCTGGCTTGGCAGTTCATGGAGAGAAATGCATGCCTTGAGGGACACGAAGGGCAATTGCCCCCCAAGTCATTTGCTTCTCTTCAGGGGCACATGTGGGAGCTGCTGCTGACTGGGTGACATGTAGCTGCCTACTACTAGAGAAGACAAGCTTGCCAGTCCCGTTAAATGTTTCTGGCACTCAGACAACCCAATATTCAATGATTAAAGAGCTTGCCTTGTTCTTTCTTTCCTTGAGACAGAAATTAGCCACCTGAGGTTTCCTCATTGCTCTCCACAACCCCAAAACAATCAGGAGGCAAATTTCCAACCTCATAACCCAGACTTTGGGAGTCACTCCCTAATCTCCCTGGTTATCAGCCACATCATGAGATTACATCATGGCCTGGTCTCACCCAGCCTAGAGCCAGCCAGCGGGCAGCCACACCACCACTTAGGATCGCTTGTTGCTCTGTTTCTAAGGAATAAATTGAGCCTCTAGCATATGCAATGAGGCTGAGCAATGGCTGGTTAATTTTCATTTTCATTTTATTTTTAATAACCATCTCATATCCTCTCCTCTCTGTCTCTCCTCCCCAGCATGGACTGACTGCTACAGCAGCAGAATTGCACCCTCTCCGGGTGCTTTCACTTTCAGCCAGGATTAACATGGCTTCTTAGAAATCATTAATATTACCAGCAGTGAATCTGCAAAATACGAGCATTCAAGTCCAACCGGTTTAATTTGGAAAAACATCAAGAAGATGCAGGTTATCAGATTCTACTAGATCTGAAACACTACTCCAAGTGCAGGAACTCAGCTGCTCTAACTTGGCCCCAGTAGCTTACAGGAAACATTGTGCCTCCTCCCTAGTTCCTCCCCACCTTTAGAACACAGCGTTTATGCATAAGGTAAAAGTGCGTCTCAGATGTACGTTTTTAAAGTCACTTCACCTGTAAGAGCTCAGCTGTTTTGCTAAGAGCTTTGCATAATTACATTTTGTTAGGGGTCTGGCAGACCTGGCAAGTCAATGACAGCACATTTCTAAATATCAACAGGCACAGTGTAGTTTCCTTGCTAGAAAGCAACATAGCTCCTACAAGATTCCTCCCCAGTGCCTGTAAAAATTACTTCCAAGTCACAATGCCATGCCTGGAGATGCTAACAGATCCCCTTCAAATTTCCTGTTTCAGACTGGACCCTCCTTTTGGGCAGCCCTTGTCATTTATGTATTTCAGCTGCCAGCTACTGGAAGCAAACAGGAAGCGTGTCCACTGCCCAAAATTTTGCAGGTGACTTCACCTTAGCTAGTGCATCTGTGAAGTGAATCAGAAATTACAGGGAAATGAGAAGTCTCAGTCCGACATGACTCAGTTTTCCAATCTGAGCTCACTTTCTTCCTCCACCACTTTGCAAGGCTTTGTCGGGAAGAGAACAGATGAGCAGAAACGAAGCTGTATACATAAATTCCAGCCTTCCTTCATGGTGTTTCAGAGCCCAGTGCCGGAGTCACCTCTGCAGCTCAGCCCTCAGCTCCCCAGCTCAGGAACTTGGCTCACCAGCCGATTCATTACATGTGAATGGCTTTTGCATTACCAGATATCAGGCCTGTTCCTCCACCTCCCAGCCCCCCCAGTACCCCATGTACCACCCCTGTCACTTCCTGCAAGCAACAGCACAAGCCTGGCTTCAACCCTCCAATTTGTCTGTTTAGTGTCTTCATACAGGAGGTAGAAAATGAAAGAAAGCTGGGGGAAGGGGATGGGATGACTGAATGAGTAACTTGTCTCTTTAATTTCTCTGCGTGCCCCCCCATACATCCCCTGGGGACACAAGCTTCAAAGTGAGCTACAAATATTTACTAATTCTATTAACAGGATACAAATTGTTTTCAGGGGAGCATCAACCACACAGACCCGTGTCAGTCCCCTCCTGATCACAGACCCCCGGCGCACACCCCCACACTGTGCAGCCACATGCGCTGCATGGCCGGCCGCTCCTTCCCGCCCCCCCAATTTTTCCTAAGTTCAAGATGAGTTGAAGGGTCAAAAAGGCAAAGGGTGTTTCAGAAGTTTAGCAGACAGCATTTGGTAAAGGGAAGGCAGTGAGGGGCGGGAGGGGGCGGGGGGAGAGGAGAGAGGAGAAATCTGGCATGCATTAGGCTGAACAGTTCCAAACATCCATCCTCCACAGACTTGTTACTTTCTTTCTTTCTCACAAGAGGTTTTTTTTCTTTCTTCCATAATTTCTGGTTTATTTAAGATTTTTTTTTTCATATCAGCCAACAACTGTATTATAATCTCCTTCTCCCACTCTCCTATTGTGCCTGCTTGCTTCCAAAAGCTCACTTTTGGATATTCAACAACTTTCCTAGTGAAGCTCTCAGACACATCCTACATATGCTACAAAGTAGCTGCAAGGATTTCAAAACAGTTGCTGGAAACCAGAAAGGTGAATAAAATGTCCTACTGTGGACGAGCAAGGTGCACAATGTGCTCAGATGCTCTGTTCCCAGCAGAACTGGGGAGGGCAGGCACGGTGCTTGCATCTGGGCTCATCAAGAGCATCCCAACATTCAGATGTAATGTCAGTGGTGAGCTCTCTAGAAAGGAGAACAACACTCACAGCTTTAGTCAAAGGCTGCAGTTGCTGCTACAGAGTTCAATGGAGTATAATTAGAGCTAATACCAGCTAAGCCTTCGGCTCCGCAAAGTCTTCCAGGATGTAATTTTCCACAGGACTTAAATGTTGACCCATATCTCGTTATGTTTTATGAGCTTCAAATAAGAGCAGCACAGGCTACATATTCAGAAGAAATAATACTTCCCAAATGTCCAGCTACCTAAAGCAGATCCATCTGGTTGGCTGGACAGATGACCAAAGTACTCCCAAGGATGTCACTTGGGGCTTTTGCATGAAACAGGCCAGGTCTGACCTCTGGACACTACGTTCTCCATCTGAAAAATTATGGACAGGACAGCACTGTGGACAAAGGGGATGCTGGACAAAGGCATGGGGAGTGACTTGTAACAGACAAGTCCCTTTGCTACTACCAGACTGCCAGGTGGGACGCAGGAGAGATCATTCTCCTCCCACTGAACTGATGTCACGGGGAGGAGAATGCTGTGCATCACTTTATTTTTTAACCTTTTCTGGCATGCCAATTATTTTCACTTTTGTTCTGGGTCAAGGAGTGCTGAGGATGCAGCAGAGTGTTCAGCATATTGTGGAGGAGCTGTTGAAGGACCTGCCTTCTGCCAACCAGATGTGAGAGATGGAAGCTGTGGCACATGGGTTTGACAAAGAACAAACAACCTGACCAAAGACCCCTCCAGTATCACTTCAAATCTTGTCTCTTTTCTTCTCATGGGATATGAACCTGTCAGTCCTACTGAATATTTTCTACAGCCAGGGAACAAATAAGATAAAATCTTATATTTTAGAGGAAATCTCTTCCCTCTTCAAAAAAGAGAACTCCCCCAACTTCTGAAGGGGGAAAGGAAAGGGCACTGTGTGGATGATGAAAGGGAGAGCACTGCACCCTGTTGTATGTCACCCAACTTCAGTCACACGTATTTGAAGTCACGTTGCCCCTGTCTTATCACTGAGAGAAATAGGTACCTCCAAAGGGCAATTTAAATCTCAGGTGGATTGAAGTGCCCTTTGGCACTAAGCAGTTCAATAGTGCCTGAAATTAGCCAGGATGAATTTGGGCCTTAATCAGCAAATGGACTTTTCATTCCGTGAGAAGTGTCAAGATTGCAAATTATTTTTCTTCCAAATGAGAACCAGAAAAACCCCACCAACATTTCACTTTTCCCATGATTTATATTTAAATTCATTTGAGCTAATCAAAATATATATTTTCAGTCCTGTCAAAACATTCCAATTTAATTTTACACATCTTTAATTTGTCTAAATATAAACTACATTTTAAAAATTAAAATTCCAGTCATCCCTCCCCTGCAAAGAGAAAGAATAAACTCCCTTAATTTGGAACTACTGAAGTTGGACTTCTGACGTTTTTTTCCCCTCTTATATTATTTAAAACAAGAACATCTGAAAACATAACCATTTGCACATAGAAAAGTAATCAGTTTTCCATCAAGGCGATGAGTTATTGTAGAAAAAATGGATACAGTGGCATTTTCCTAATCACTTATGATGGGCAAGACTTAATTACCCTATAGAGGAAGATAAGTCAAGGGCTGGATGGGGCTTTGGTGAGCGTCAGTTAATTCCAGCCCAGGATGCAGTGAAGCTGAACACTTTCCTAGCTGCATGTGATGAGCTACCTATGTTCCTCCTAATATGTGCTATCATGTTTGACTGTTACTTGAGAAACGTGGACCTGTTAGGAATATCAATCTACAGCAGAAGTCTTCTAACACACACTTTAAGTGGGAAGGAGGGAGGAGAGGAAAAAAAATCTAGCACCAAATTAGTTCTCTGATAGTTTTCAAATGTTCAAAATGTCAATCTCCTGGCAACACCTGCACATGGCACATAGACCTTGGCTTTCTGGAGTCCCTGTAGCATCTTTTCAAGTAATCTACAGAATAGAAGGATGTGGCCTTGGAAAAAAACCTCCTAAGTGCATAAACAGCTGTGGCCACATTTCCTATGTCTGACATCTCAAGGTTGCTGAAGGAGGGGAGAATGTGGACAAACAAGGCTCTGTAATAGACTCTCCACAGAAAAGTATTCTTCATGTGCTAGTTACTCTTTAAAGAGCACAGCAACTAAATTTGTAGAAAGATTTTAGTTGCTTTTTGGTAGTTTTTTGCTATAGCAGTGGGGTAGAAGATCTCCATGCTGCCTATTTACAAACATTTTTGGGTACCTGAATATAAATGATATATGGATATTTGGGTAGATAAAGTTATGGACGTGGTAAAACACAGTAATAGAAACATTCTCACTCATACCAGTGGACTTATGAAGCTTTAATATGACTACAAATGTCAAACTCATTACGAAAGTGAGAGCATTATGCTAACAGCAGATAGTCCCAAAATTAAACTAGAACAGCTTCAGTTATGGTCATATCTACACCATCTGTACCACTTGACAACATATCAGCACAACTGAGGCAGCAAATCATTTCCAATAGGAACCAAGCAGTCTCTCTCTTGGACAGATCTGATGACAGCACTCACCTGTGAGGTGGTGCAGTGGATCCAAGGGCTGGCGCAGTGATTAGTGGTCTGGTTAGCTCATCACAGAGCCAGAAGACATGAACGTTGGTCCAAGGAGGGCTGTCTGTGCAATGCATGCTAGCACTGAGCGTAAGTCTGTGAGGGGCTGGGGCTTCACAAAGACCACTGTCATGTCCAAAGCCGAAGCCACAGGCTGCAGGGATGAATATTGGCAGGTGGGCAAAGATAGCAGAAATAATGCCTTTGGCTGACACAAAAGCAATCCGCCTGCTAAGAGTGATCTCAGACACTGACTCTTAAATTTGTCTTGCTACACTCTAGAAATCCAAGCCCCGCACTCCTCATGCTATCAAACACAGATAATGCTGAACGTAGGATGCAGATCAGAAGTACAAACGTGAATAAGTCACTTAAAGAAGGCAGCTTTGAACACTGCTGAGCACTCAGTCAGGGACTGAAGAGCTGCAGGGGCTGTGGCAGGTGAAGCCAGCTGTTGTGGAAAATGAGCAGAGCGTGAGGGGCTCTCCATCTATTCCCCTTGCTGGGCTCAACTCTCCATAATCCTTAAAAAGGGAGGAAACAAAACAAAACAAAGCCTCTTTACATCAGCCTGTTTTGGCCATACATCCTCTCCACTGCAATGGCACTCAGACCATTGCAGCAACCCAATGAAGTGTTGCTGTAATTAAGGTTTAATGGAGCTGCAAGGCTATGTCATAGCAAAGAGCCTTATAACAGAGGTGGAATGCAATTTACTACCCACCAGGTATAGAGCAATAAATCTGCAATATTTATTGGCAAGAAAGAGAAATGTGATCCAGAATTCCATATGCTGGGTTGGGGGAGGAGATGAACACCACTTCCAAGGGGAAAACTTCCTCTGCTACTCTGTTGATACATCCTATAGCAGTATTTATGTGCTGTAGCCATTCCCAAAGATCCCAAAGCAACTTTGAGACTGCATACATGTAGCACCAACCTGCCTGCTTCAAGGGCAGGGAGTGGCAGCTCCCTGTCCTCTGGTACCCTGTCAGTCATGGAGGAAAGGGAGCACAGCAGCCAGCACATCTGGCCAGCCCTGCATTCTTGCAATATGAGACCTAGGATAATGTGAACACAAAAACCTTGGGGCCAACTCTACAGCTGGTGTAAGCTAGCAAAGGCATACTGATTTGCACCCGCTGAGTGGCCGGCCTTGGGTTCCCCTCCACAACTTCTCTTGTGGGTATGCAGTAAACTGCATGTTATTCAATTTATTGTCCTCAGAAGGGGGAAAGGCTGAGAAAGCTGTAGAGCTGAGCCTGCTGTTCCCAAGGAAAATTCCTAGCCTGCTTCTCGAGGCCATTAAACTATCCCTTCTGATACTGAGACCAACTCTGGGGAAACCTCTGTGGAACCCCTAGTGCAAAAATTTGGGTGAAGTCACACTGCAGTGGCATACGGAGTGCAATGGCACTAGGGAAGTGGTGGGATGAAGAGGCACTAACCTGTCCTTGAAGCACAGAGATTCTGAAGCAGTAAATAGAGAAGATTCACGTTTCTCAAGAGTCAGACACTGAACAAACAATGACTGTGCTTTCCAGCTTACACAATACACATTTTTCTCTATTAATTTGTTTTTAAGCCAAGATGACGGGATGGGGATGCCTGTGTGGGAATGGGGCACAACGTATTCTTCATTGTCTGGAATTGGATGGCCAAATGTCAATAGCTGAGAAATGCTACATTAGACAAAAACAAAATACAGAACTACTGCCAGGTGGAAAAATAACCAGAAAAAAACCCACAGCATCATAGTCCTAAAAGGCGCTGAGTACCTGTGCTGGAGACAATGAGAATGACAAATCACTAGTCCCTCCCATGGGACTGAATTAGCTGTTTCCTATGTGTCCAATAGACATTTTCTCTCTGAGCAAAACAACTAGCAGGTGGCTAGTCCTGCCTTCTGAATTGGCTGTGGCAGATGCAGGGCTGTGCTGAAGGGGAAGCTAGAGTTTCATGTCCCTTAATTCCCTGCTAGCTAACTGGGTTGTCGGAGGGTCACCAACATTTGTTTTTCTGCATATGTGAGTGTGTCAGAGACGGAGCAATGGACAAGAGGGAGTTTCCCAGCAAGATTAATCCTCTAACAGAACTGGCTGTGTCCCACGAGTGACTCTTGGAAATGCTGGCATAAATTGGCAATTAATATTGTTGCTTCAATGGAGTTTCTTGGGAAGCAACTGTTTGGCCCAGTTGGTGCTGATCCCATGGCTTATGCTCTCATTTTCCCCCTCTGAATTTTCCACATGGATTTCCTACTCATTTCTACAGTTCAAATGTTTAGGGAACAGAACTACTTCACTCTATACGAGTGATTCTCATCGCAGACCTCAGAGAAGACACCTTGGCAGGAGCAAACTCATACCTGGTACCAGCTGCTGTACCTTCATGATGACATTAGAGCTCTGGCTCTTTGCAGGCAGGAGGAGAGAGAGGTGACTGGTCTGGGGGTCCCTTTATGTGGTTTCAGCATTTTAGCACGAGAGCACTGCAGACTCTGGCAGCATTTCAAGATAGCGTCCAAGTTCACTGAAGACATGCCAAGATGATAACCTTGGCCATATCTGCTTAGGCAAAGGTTTCAAAGGCTCGTCATGAGTCTGACTTCAAGTTGAAAAAGCCCATCATTTATTGTCTTAGGGAAAGAGCTTTGTTGCCAGCTGGGAGTGCACTTCAGATGAGTAACCCTAAGAAACTGTAAATTTACCCAGTATGCAGACTCTTGTTCTAAGAGGTGTTGCATTAGCAAGCAGCTTTTCAGTCCACTTGGCATGGCAGCATGCCTCCGTGCTGTTGGCAGATGTTCCCCAGCCTGCAGGGGCTAGACAAATTACAGAGCTGGGCAATCACCAGCCACGTGAATTTTAACAAGAAAAAGTAATGGATTTTGCACCTGGGAGGGACAAACTCTGGCTATACACACAGACTGGTGGGTGAGACACTGGAGCAGCCCCCTTAAAAGCAGTCTGGGAGTCTTGGTCAACAGCAAGTTGAACATGAGTCAACAGTGTACCCAGGCAGCCAGGAAGGCCTATCGTATCCTGAGATGCATCAAGCATGGAATTGCCAGTTGTGTGAGAGAAGTGATTATCCCTGTCTACAATGCATTGTTGTGGCCTCACCCTGAGTAATGTGAGCAGTTCTATGCGCCACAGTACAAAAAGGACATAAAACTACTAAAGAACATCCAAAGGAGGTCTACACAGATGGTGAAGGCTCTGAAGGAATGACTGAAGTCCCTTGGTTTGTTCAGCAAATGCTGATCTCCTCCCCCTGGTGACCAGTGATAGAACCTGAGGGAACAGCATGGAGATATGCCAGGGGAGGGTCAGGCTGGATATCAGGAAAAAATTCTTCACCAGAGGGTAGTTGGGCACTGGCACAGGCTCCCTAGGGAAATGGTCACAGCACCAAACTTGCCAGGGTTCAAGAAGTGTCTGGACAGTGCTTTCAGACATACAGTCTGATTTATGGGTGGTCCTGTGTGGAGCCAGGAGTTGGATTTGATGATCCTTCCAACTCTGGATATTCTATGATTCTATGGTTCTACCATCCTGCCCTGCTCTGCTCTTGCTGCCAGTTCCAAGGGCTAATTACCCTCACAAGGCTAATTTCAGCCTTCAGACCCCTAAAACTTCAAGTCTAACACTGGACTGCCTGTAGTGGGCAGCCCAAACACTCAATTTTTTCATCTAGATGATGGCTAGAACCCCCTCTGAGCCAAACTTTTCATCTGCAGCTCCCACTCCACTTCTGGCTGTAAAGCACCAAGGGCTAACCCTTCTGAAATGAGCCCTTTCTGCTCAGAGAAAAGCCCCATCTCTGGCTGAGGGCAGACAATTCCTCCTTCCTGAGGGCCCTTTGAAGCTGCGTGCTGCCTAAGCATAGCAAAGATTTTGTTGTTGTTTTTTGTTTTCCTCTCCTTCTCACTGCCTACAGAGCCAAAGGGCCTGTTTGTTTTCCTTTTAGTTATCAGAAAGGTTTATTTGCGATTGCTTGAGAGGGGAAAAAAACCCTCTGTAGCCACAGGCAGACAAGCTCAGTGCTCAGGAACATAATGGCTGGAGCCTGCAGGCCCATATGCTCGCCATCCTGTGAGGTGGAAGGCCAGCTCCGATCATCTCCAGCTGCTCAGGATACAATTGATCAGGTATGGCTGAATGTCAGAAAATGGGGTCAGGTTGGCTGGGGGCTGCGGCGGGCAGGGGAACGGGCAAGGAGCTATTTAAAGCGTGTGGCAGAACTGGGAATGTTCCTCTTTGGAGATGTCAGGGCTGCAAACACAGACACATACACAGTCCCTGAAGGGAGGGAGGGAGGTTATATTTTCCCTGTCAGCTGCTATAGCATCTTCCGAGCTCCATGAGAGAATGGACTAAGCTTTCATACTGCATTGAATAATTCCTGCATTTTTAGGTTCCTATTTCCTCCTCCCCAATGAATTAAGACCTAGGAATTCAGCTTGTTTGTTGTTTCTTTTGTTACTGAATATCCATGAAAAGCTCAATGTCCCTAGGAACTAATTAGGTATTAACCCTGCATTATTGCTGCATATCAGCCATGGAAACATGCCATTCAGATAAATCTCCTTGAAACGTGGAAATACTGAGTGATCAGGTGGAATGGCTAAAGAATAGGTTAAAAAATATAGGGTTTCTGACACAGGGAAGAAAATAAAGAAGGAAGTGTTTCTAGTGAAAGCAACTACATGGTATTCTTGTATACAATTTCTATGAAGTGATGAACAAAATTAGCAGATAGGAACAAAACTGTTTGCAAAAAAAACAGTAAGATCTAAGCTACCACTAGGAATAGTCTGGGAGAGATGCGGGTGGGTTTCGGAGTTATACAGGGTCCTACTCTAGCCTAATGTGTACATTTTCCAGTTGTTTTGTGCTTAGCACCTCACCCTAACCTCAATGTCTTTGTGAAAGACAGTTCTGGAAGATCACCAGGTTGCACCTTCAAAGACTGGGCCTTTAGTGACATTAGGTTTTCTGCAGGTAGTGATTTTGTATTTCGCAGGATCTCCTACACACTGCAACCTTTCACAGCCCACTATCGCTTGATGCAGAAGCACAGACCGCTAATAGCATGAGATGAATAAGTGAGTACATATCTATTTTTTATTACTCAAGCCATTTCAAGAATTCTCATAATTAACTCTGAATACTTCTTCATCTGTTTTCCCTCAAAAATCTTCCCATTTGACATAAAACCCTTATTTGCGGTCCAACCAGCAGCACACTTAATCACACTGAACAAGGCACAGCAGCTCTGAAGATGCCTTAAAGCATCTGAAGAATCTGAAACCAAGACATAGGAAATAGGATTGGTCTCATGCAGCCTTTCCTTGACCCAAAAAGCTATGTGCCCCTCAACTAGACCTTAGCAGAGACAGCAGAGATCCCAACCCCAGTGGCAGGGGATGCAGCACCCTCCAATTTGGGTATTTCTACAACACTATGTCATCATAGACAAACACTGACTCAAGGCAACACACTACTGAAGCAAAATATTTTGATTTGATAAGACAAACTCAAGAGCTGTTTAGACTTTAGCTGACCAGACTCACATGGATGTTTCCTTTTCAACTTCCCCTGTTTACCCTCATCCCTGCCATCATTCTGTTTGGTAATGGCAGCCAAATACATTCCCTTCTCCTTGCCTCCAAATCCCTTCCTTGAACCTTCAGAGTCCCAGTTCTTCTAGATCATATCCCGCTGCTTGTTTACAAGGAGCCAGTGAAACAGGACTCTGGATGTCTTTGGGAAATCCCACATGTGGCTTTAACAAATTATTATTTTAGTGGTTTGCTTTCAAGTTGTTGTACAAGTACTTCCAGCAACCCACTAAGGAAGCAAAAAGCCTCGTTTCAATTGGAAAAGGACTTAAAGAATTCAGTGGGCCTTGCCAAAATGCCCTTGTCTACCTATTCCAATGAAATAATCCTGCCCCTGATCACAACTACACCCAGCCTGCAAGTTTCCTTACACAAAGCACTCTTGAGAGGTCGCAGTGGGAGGTCTATTCTCACATCAAATTAAAGCCAGACAGAATCAATTAAAGCAAAAAGGATGGGGTCTGCTGAGATGACAGAAGGCATTTGGGGCAAATGCTCACAGCTGAATGCAGAAGAGGTGCCATTACTCAAGCTTTCTTGCTCCTCCATGGAAGCTGGGGTCCAACAATATACCTGTCTCCAGAGGATTGGTGACTGTTGGTTGTAATGTTTTGTGGTGCCTCATGATGCTGAACAGCAAGAGGAGTAAAGTTTAAGACAAATTGGAAAGGGTATGAATGGGACATCAAAAATTATCAGAGGAGGGACATTTAGACTCTCCCTTCTGTTATTCAGTGGTGACTAATTCCAGTGCAGACCCTGAGATAAGAACAGTGAATTCACAAAAAATCCCCACCAAACAGATGGATTTCATTCCTATGTAAGACTCATTCTCCACAAGATCTGTGTATTTACACTTACTCCTATAGCCCCCCATAAATGCTCTCTGATGACTCAAGGCCATTCCCCTGGGCTTGCCTGAAGTCAGCCCTGCCTACAGAGGCTACGACAGAGCACTTCAGCCAACACGTTCACCAACAGTTGCTGGTTTTGTAAATCTAACTCCCTCCAGGCCATACCCTTTTCTCATCTGGTGTGTTCAGCCTACAAGTTGTCCAACTTGTTACCTGCAAGGGAGATCAGGGATCAGCTGGGTGCTGAACTTCTCTCAGCTTGGGGCACCTTTAGTCAATTCCAGCTCTCCCCACCCCCAAAAAAGGCATTAGTTGGAACAGGAAAAGAACAAGAGAAATAAATTTTCTTTAGAGAGATGCTGACACAGGCCTCAGTTAGCGAAGGAAGGTTTTTTTGGTGCTGTTTCCCTCCCTCTTCACTGTAAATTCTCCAGTATTCTAATAACAACCCCCTAATTCCTGGACATCCAGGGGGTCAAATGCCTCTGCAAGATCCTGAGATCCCCAGCTTCCACTGAGAGCAAGTGAGCAGCATTAGCTCTTCTGAGTTTGCCTTGCTGGGCTAATTTGTGGTGTGAACACACACTAATTAGCCATTTAACTTAGGAACTAAGACTCCCAAGAGAAAAAGATTTCAGAGGGGAATTCGGAGCTCTTCATACTGAAATTATCATCAAGTGCCTAATGTAACTGTTCTGCTTCTCCTTTTCAAGACTTCTTTTCCTCCATCTGACTATTAAAATAGGCAGTATGAATGCTTCCACATCTTTGCCAAATGATGGATGGTGTATCCTCTCTTGAAGTCACTTGGGTAAATTCACAATACATTTTTGTCTTCTGGATTTGGGTAGGGAAAAGGAAGGTGTCTGTTCAAGAGATAAGCAACAAGAGACACTTCATGCCTCTTACACAATGGTTGGCAACTCACAGAATACGGTTAAAAACTCTTGAAGATGAAAGATGCTTTGAACACTAGACTTGAACTGGATTGACTTTTAAATATGATCAAATCTTAGTTTATATCTCAATCCAAGCAACAAATCTGAGTCTGCATTTTAAAACAAGTCTTATGTTAGCTAAATATTCACAATTATTAAAAAGTCTCTTCAAACAACCCCTATGGAGTGCTATTGTTGGCCTCTTTGCTTATGTACATCCAGAGACTGAAAAGGCTGTATTTATGGTATTACCAATTCCAGCATTGCCAGGCCAACTAACCTGAACTTAGCACAATACTTTCCCCACATTGTTTCCTTCCTGACAGAAAAGACAAGAGACTGACTTTGTGCATGGTTTGGAAAGCTTCCAACTAGTTTAGCAGGGTCCTGTAAACTGATTTAATCCTCTGAAAAGATATAGGCTGTGCAATTTTTGGCTTTACATAAGATAATAGCCCAACTTACTGACTGTAAAATAAAACTTACTGGGCAGGCTAGTGTACTGGAGGAAGCCCCGGCCTGCGGTCTGGGAGACTTGCAGCAGGATTCAGATCACCTGATCAAGTACCTAAAGCATGACTTTGTTCAAACACACAGAATATCCACTCTCAAATGTTTCCTATTTCAGAAGGTCCCAGATCTCATCAACATCTATTTCAGCATGCAATACCCTCCCATGCAGCTGTGTAGAAGCCCTTCTGGGTAGGCAAATTACAGACACAATCCCTTTTTCTGCTGCAGTCCAGATCCAGACAGCCATCTGGACACAGTTCGTGTCCAGCTAAAGTGCTCTTACAAGACTCTCAGCTCAGCAGAGGACCACACCATGATGCTTATGGATGCATCCAGCTCTCAGTTAATTCTATAAACTGCCGAGGCACCCACATGCCATTGTCTTTGGGCAAGCATCTACATCAGGTGCTGCAACACCTAAGGCAGGCATGTAAAGTAGATATTACAGTATGAGATTGGACTTCCACTCCTGAATTTGAAACTGTCCTGCAAGATGATTTTGAAGACACTTCATCTCTGAGTGCCTCTCTTTAAAATGTTAAGACAGGTAACATTCACAGTGCATCGGAAGTAAGACAGCAATTAGTTCTGGGTGCTTGCGAATAGGACATGCTTTAGTAAAGACACTAAGAGACTCAATAAATGTGCTGCTAAATGAATCTGAAGACCTACATGATACTGGATAATTTGGCTAAGTTATATGATAGTATTAGAAGGAAAAACCAAGCAGATGTCTTGGTCACTATTGTGACTCTACAGAAATAAATTCTTGTTACCACTAAACAATAGCCCTTCTACTTCTAACAAGAGAACCTGTCTTTAGTCTGCCACAAAACAAACAAACAGACAAACAAAACCCTGCTAAAATCTTTTTGATGTTGCTTCAAGCAAAGTGTGAAAAACCTGCCTTGGTGGCAGCTCTCCCCATCTCCAGAGCCAAGCTCTGCAGACAGCCAATATCATGTGCGTCCACATATGATGGATCTTACTTGGGCATGAAATTTTCATTAGTTCTTGAGCAGTGCACAGATGCAGGGTTTGACCAATCTAATAAGCTAACACATACCACTGCCTGGTTGGTTATAGCTGCAAAAAAAAAGCCAAGAAGGGAATCTGATTGATCCTGTATACCACTCTTGGTATATTTTTCCGCCTTACGCTACAACAGCATTACCAGATCTCCTTTCCAGTTCTTCTAGAACAGAGAAGAGAATGCTGCAGACCAGTAACATGAGAAGATCTTTGTTTCTCTCTATAATTTCTCTAGACACAATAAAAATGATTTTATCAGTGAGAAGTGACTCCAATTTGTTCTTCAGTAGGACAACCTCTAGAGGAAGTCCTGAAAAGACATAAAGCAAAGGTGTTTGTTTTCGTTTTCTGAATAGAACCTTCCAGACAAATCCTCAAGCTCTCTAATACATGGGAAATCCTGAGTAACATCAGCATCTCTTAGAACTCTGAGCTGGAATTAAAGACCATAGAAAAGACTCTTCAGAGTACAGTAAACTGGCAGTTCACTTCGTCTCACAAGGCAACCTATTCCTCCTCTTCAGTATGGTGCCTATAAGAGTTGAAACTCTGAAAAGACCCATTAAAACTAAATTCTCCTTTCTGTGCGTTCTTACTCCAAGCATAGCACTATGCATAACAGAAGAAGGATAGCACCCATTCCCAAGAAATTAAATCCCTGGACAGCCTTTGAAACATACGAATGTCATATTAATGTATCTTATACTCTTAGCCCCTGATCTCCCAGCATTACCAAGAAGGTAGTAAAAGCAGACAATACAAGCACAGAGCAGTTTTTTAAGCTCCTCTTGCATCATAGTTCTGGACACCAGAAAATTCCTGACGAAGAAAATATTCACATCTCAATGAAAGGAAAAATAAAGTCACCATCACCTCAAGATGGGAAGAATTTCAGCTGACACAAGGATAAAAGTAATCCATAGATTGAAAAAGAGCAAGTTTCGTCTCAATAACATTTGAACAAAAACACTTGTACTTGAAATATCCAAACCAGGGGCATGTTTCCCAGTGAGGAATCCTGTCTGATATATAAACGCCCAGGGCTTTCTCCTCTAAAGACTAAGATAACATTCAGAAGATGATCCAATACACAACAGTCCAGTTTCACTGCACAAGTCTTCACGCAGCTGGACCAACAGCCCTCTCAGCGGCAAACCACAGAAAGAAAGGCGGTGAGTTCCGTGAGTACTAATGGAGTACCCTTTGCAGCTCCTTGCAGAACGCTCATTTCCATGCTGACAAGCACTGCCTGCGGTCTGCAGGAGCGACTCGCGTTCTTTTGCCCACGAAGCCGCCCGTTTGCCCCGGCCGCGTCGCGCAGCCACGCAGGACCATGGACAGCAGTCCCATGGACAGCAGTCCCGCGGCGTGGCGCGGCGCTCGGCCGCCCGGCCTCGGAGCCCCGGCACCTGGCAGCTTCCAGCCATTTTTAATTAATTAACCTCGGCTAGGAGACGAATTCACTTGTATAAAGTATCTGGAACCAATTCTGTTCATCCTGAGGTGCTGCAGTCCTCCAGTGAGCACACGTTAGTTCAAGGAATATCATTAAATGGAACGTATTAAAAAGATGGAGATTTTTTTTTTTTTTTTTTTTTTTTAAAATGAGGTCTGATAGCGATAGGAGGAGGACTGGTTTTAAACTAAAAGGAGGGAGACTGAAGTTAGATGTTAGGGGGAAATTCTTTACTCAGAGGGCTGTGAGAGAAGTGTGGGTACCCCATCCCTAGTGGTGCCCAAGGTTACGTTGAATAGGACCCAGGGAAGCCATTCATGCCTTGTGAATTCACAAAACAAGCAAGAAACATTGTGACACTGCCTCATTTGTGTATCAACTATTTTACACAACAGTATTTATAACTATGTCAAGCTGTGTGTATATATCCTTCCATAAGGAAAGAAGAGATGGTATCTTATCTCTGCCTTAGAACAATATCAATATTGTTTTACGGAGGACTAATTATTAATTCTCTCACTTACAAATCTGCACAGCAGACTATAAGTAGACTATCAGCCAAATTTAACTAGCTGCCAGCAGCCACTCAGACAAAGAACACATTACTAAGAATCTACAAGACCAGTGCTCCTATAAGGTTTCATTCTCATTCAACATCCAAAGTTCAACTTGGAAGATGAGGAAAATGAGAGAAATGGCTAGTGACAGTAAGCCTTGATGGGGTCATGGGCTTTGCAACAGCTTCAACATGCGGGCGGGTGAAAACATCACTCACAAAGTAAAGGGACAGAGGAAAGAAATGAAAAAGGGGGAGGGAAGGGAAGGAAAGAAAAAGGGAAGGTTGATGGACAGTTGGACTTGTTGAGGGTGAAATCAATTAAAGTGCATCAAATCCAGAATTCATGCTTTTTCAAAGTGACAAATATGTGCTGGAAACTGAGAAAGACGAAGGGAAAATAATGTCTTTGACCTCCCAGAGACCGGCTGTTCCTTCCGTCAGAGGAGCCAAAAGTGAAGTGAGATGCGTTCATGATAAATTGTAACAGCCAGGCAGCCACCTTAAAAAAGAACGAGGTGAAAAGGTTACAGAAGGGACCCAAAATGCAAAGAATTCAACCAAACATCAAGATAAATCAACTCAGGCCCTTGTGTATGCGTGCCCAGCCTTCACAGAGCTGCTGCAGCTCATCTCAATTTGTTAGTCTTACTTAAAGTGTAAGAGACACGCACAAACACAGCTTGTTTACCAAAGCTTTTGTAAACAGTGTTCCAAGAGATTGACTCAGTGAAGGTTGAGGCCTTTCCTAGCCAAAGGATGCACTGACCACTTTACCTGCCATTCTCTCTGTGGCAGCTGCTAAACAGCTAGAGAAGGTCTTCAGCATGCACAAATGCCTGCATTCTGCTCAATTCAGATGAGTTTTGGGTAAAAGTTTTTAATGAGCTAGAGACCTCGCTCCTAAAAAGAAAGGAAAGCAAATATTCTCAAAGCTTCAGAAAGGGAGATCTTGGTGTATGTCTTATTTTCTCTCACATTTACAGATAATTTTCTAGTTCTTAGCTTCAAAGTACTACAGAAATGTTAGTCTGGATGCTTTGCAGCCTTAGATCTTTTCACTTGCTGACGATCAGAAAACATTAAATTTGACCATTACTATCATGGAGAATAGTTTAACACAAAGCTTGAATAATCGAAAATCAGAAGGTACAAGATATCCACTAATACAATTTGTTTGAAACATCCTTTTAAACATTATGTCCTTCTGGGTATCAGCATGACTTTACAGCACCAAGATATACATTTTCAACTCACTACATGTCCAAGCAAATGTCAAGGTAAAACTGAACATTAAAAAATGATTCACCTCTCTCAGCACTGGCATTTTCCATGTAAAGGAACAACTACATGCACAGCCACTGTCATTAAAGTTCTCCTCCTGAATCAGTTCTAGCAAAAATCTCCCCCAGTGATGCATATGGTATTTTAAGTGAATCAAAGTAAGTCAAAGCAGTATTTTAAGGGGATATTTAATGCAATTCAGTACACACATAAGGCAGGATATACTCAATACAACTCCCATTCAGATGCTCATACTCTTCCAGACTTCTTGAACTATTAGTAATAGCAATTGATATTACCATGATATCTTTGATTAAAAGTGACCCAAGCCACCCTGGCCCAAGCCAGTTAGATCTTTACAGAAGTCACTGAAGAAAGCATGTGTGCTCTCCTTTCTTGAGCTGTTGCTGGCACCGAGGGGACTATAATAGGTAGTTCACAACAGTCCAGATACCATTGGTTGAGCCTCTTAACAAAGAGCTGACTGCCCTGTGGATGGTCATGCTTGTGTAGTCTAAGCATGGGAGATGCAGGAGATTACCAGCTGCACTGGGGAATTTCTGCTGCCCTTCTGCTGGGGATCCAAGCTGGCATCGAGATCTTATTGCTGCAAACACTGGCACCAAGGGGAAAGAAGCTTGTATTGACATTGTGACTGTGAGGAAGCTTAGCTATCAAGTCCTAGCTGGCATCCTCACAACTCTGCCTTCAGAAAGCACTGGTGATCATCTTGCCAGCTCCTCCTGACAGATGCCCACCCCACTGTTGCATTCCTCTTTACGACAACCCTCTCTGGACGGTCCCTTCCCCGAAACAGCATGATTCTCTCAGGGAGACACGAGTTCACATCAACAAATTCTTCCCGACACTGCCCTGAAGCACTTTCGCTATGATCAGCTATTCAGAGTGATGGGACACACTAGTTAGATCTCTCTGTGTGTTTATCAATCCCTTCTCAGCCATTTTCCTCTGTAAATCCGTCAAACCTCTTTTTTCAAGCTCTGTGGGAACAGTTAGGAGCTATCTCCTCAGAGGTGCCTACCCTGCCACTTGGATTTCATTCTCCTCTGGAGGAGATGTCTGCCAACAGCCAGAGGGCTGACCCATGCAGCGCAGGCACAACAGCAGTGCTGTTACTGCCAGTGTCCCTGGAGTGGATGGGTCCTCACAAAAAACCCTTAGGATATCTGCTGCTCCTGTGCAGGAGTCAGAGGGGGCTACTCTTATCCTGGGACAAAGGGAGAATGGAAAAAGCACAGGGAGGAAGTCAAGGGAGTGGGAATTCTGTAATCCTTCAAATCAGACACAAGCACCTTGTTCCAGGCTGAACCAGGATACAAATCAAGCTGCTCCACAGGACAACAGGATTTTACAGGATTTCAAGGACACAAGACCTACAAGTACATTTACCTTTTCATGCGTATCAATATTTCAACTCTCTACTGCTATGATCCTTAGCCAGTATGATGCAAGACATTTAAATGGTACCAAATCAAGAAAAGAATCAATTACATTGCTACAACAAGTGTAAATAAAGCCACATACACCACCAGTAGATTTAGGCCTTGTAAAGTTCCTTTTATTCCTCCAGGGAACTTGCAGCCTTAAAAGGTGTGCATCTTCCCTTTTCAGTAGGGACTATTAGATGGTGTTTGCCTTATATTAATGCTCACAGACTTTGTGGATGGCAGTGAATTGCCAGGCAGTCTAATTCATCATACATGCTGTCCCATGAAACTAGAGTATGCAGCCTATATACAGTTTGATTGTGCAGATCTAGGTCAGCATCCTGCATCCTGACGAACGTCAGATGAGAACATTTATTTCTCCTCTCACACTTGTCATCAGCCGAGCTGGTTATCAGCCCCATTTGCAGCCGTGGAATGAGGCCCAAAGCCGCAAAGTGACTTGGCTCAGGCTACTTTGCAAGCCAGTGCCTTTGGGAATCAAGCCCATGGAAGCAGTCTCCAGGTCCTCAGTGCCACCACTCAAAGCCATGCCACATCCATAGCACTAACTCACAGTGCAGCTGGGAAGTTATACACAGTGGAGGGCCAATAAATGCAATTTGTAGAGATCAGCACTTAGATTTCCTAATCATCTACCTGGTGAGTATACCACCATGCATCTCATGGCCTGTATAGCTTTCCTCATGATAACAAAAAGATTAGAATTTAGGGCTACACCTACTGCGTCCCAACAAGCTGCATATTCTTTCTTTGCTCACTAGCCAGAAGGTTTTGGATTCCTTTCTTCAAGCCCTGCAGAATGGGGCATGAATCTCACAGAACAACCTTTCGTGCTCTATTTCATCAAAGCCACTGTATGCAAGCACAGAGACAAACATGAGATTAGACATACGAAATCAATGGAACATTTTACCATCCAAAAAAAGGGCTCTGTCACTATGATTGAATAGCTTCTGCTCCTGCTTCTGATGTCTCATGTCAGGAGGGGCAGATGAGAAAGAGCCACGTGGCAGAAACAGCTTCACAAAATAGAGTCTGGTAACTGGCAACCAGACAGCTCCGTATCAGACACATCCACAAGGAACAAGAGGTTCTCAAGAACCAGACAGCAACTGTTAGCCTTTTAGGAGTGAAATTTGTCTGTTTGTCCAAAAATATTTGCTATCTGAACATCAGCAATTTTTATTTCTATTTTGGAGATTTTGTTGAATTCCACTAAATTGCTTTCATTCACTGCACGAAACCTTCCATCTACTCAGTGTTTCGGTTATTTTTTCCATCTCTTCTAAACCCTTTTTCCATTTGTGTGGATTTCAAAGTAATTTGGTGCTGATATATTTTGAATGAATTTAGAATGGAAAAAAATTCCTCTTGTAAGAAAGAAAATAAAGAAATATTTTTAAGCTATTGTTTCATTGCTGCTCATTATAAAAATGAACTTTTTTTTTTTTTTTTCCTTTTTAAAGGAAAACCATCAGTAAAATGTGACCAAATAA
>JAOWBP010004343.1:10630731-10655793 GCA_028571105.1 Tragopan temminckii | reverse complement strand
CACTAAGAGCTGCTTGAAGCTGCAAACGTGACTCCCGGTGAGATTTGCACTTCGGTTTTGCGAGAGAGGCACGTGTAGTCATCTCTAACAACACATCTCAGCCCGAAATGGTGCTGATGCACACACATACACTTGCAGTGCCCGGTGCGGTCCCCAAGGCACACACGCACCCGGACGCAGCACCCAAGGTACAAAAAGAAATTTAAGCTCCCGCCCTGAAACCGATCTCTCTTTCCCCGGATCACACTTTTGATCTAATTTGTTTCTCTGTCCAAATG
Source organism: Tragopan temminckii (assembly GCA_028571105.1). Lineage (NCBI taxonomy): Eukaryota > Metazoa > Chordata > Aves > Galliformes > Phasianidae > Tragopan > Tragopan temminckii. The sequence continues at coordinate 10,655,515 of JAOWBP010004343.1, read as the reverse complement.
ACTTGGCTCAGCCTTCCCCCTGAAAATTCGGTGTACAGTTGACATCAATCATGTCTCAGTCTAGGGAGGGATAAGGATAGAATATCAGAGAGGTGACCATGCATGCCACATGATTCAAATCATCTCAGCATTGATTAATTGGGTTCAATCTGAGTTTCAGAATCATAACAACTGTTGTTCCCCTTCACATAACATCAACAGGGCCTTTAAAGCAGAGTATCCATTTACTGCAAGGCATGTGATGCATTAAGACCATCATCTTCTATTAAACCTTAAAGGCTGGACGAATTTTAGACAAACTCAATTAGCTCAAGATGGTTCTGCAGTGATTAGACACTGTTACCCCTTCCCCTTCATCAGGGATTTTTTTACCCCCTCTACATCGTAATGTAAAGGGCAAAGTATTTTGACATATGGAAGATGCATGCATGCCTCGAGACCATTCTGGTGCTGCTCTGATTGTGCAGGTAACCTGCTGAAACAAAAGCAAATCCCTCTATGACTCAGAGAGGAAATACCTCTTACAGCATGACCTACTGGACTCAAGGAAAAACTATTGGGATATCAGAGTTGGGGCACAAGATGAAGCAGGAGCAGCTAGAAAACAGCATGGTTTGGAGTTGGCCAGGAGAAGATTGCACCCCAAGCTCAGCATAAGGGAAGAGCCAGCCAATGACCCAAGTCCCCTATAAATGGAATGCCCAGGACTTACAACTCCAACACTCAGAGAAAAGTTGAGTTTGGGTTAGGTAATTGCTCATCTATTAACTACAGCTAAACCAGGACAGAAACACTGTCTGGGCAGGCAGGGGGTGAGCAGGGCTTGCGATGGAGACTACTTCTGCCATTCCATATGTTAAGAAAGATGAGCCGTATTTGTGTGTGTTTGATTCTTATCTACCAGCTGGGATCACTCACCCGGGTTGTAAGTGAAATAATAATGATTAAAGAAAAGCATGCATGCCTTGTAACGTTGCAAGCATGGGCCTCCACATCACATACATTCAGCCACGATTGAGGAATGACCTATCACAAACGCAGCCCTGAGCAATCAGAGGAATATCATTTCTAATTACTGTTTCGCAAGCTGAAACCCTATTAAGTACTTCCCTGTTGTGCCTATTATGACTGGGTCTACACTAAGAACAAAAGCGGCCTTTTTTTAATCATTCCACTTTGCGTGGGAGCACATCACTGTGCTTCTGCTCAGGGATTGCTTCATTTTTCTCTATCCTTACTCCTCCAGAAAGGCCCCCACCTCATGCTTAAGCTGGCCCCTTGAATGTGAGGCACACGTATTCTCAAGCAGCAGAGTTCTGCAACCACGCTTTTAGGAGAGCTTGAAGAGAAGTTTAAGTCTTTACTCACACAAACTGCTCTGCTATGAGCACGCCAGCCATAAAAACGGAGATATGATTTTTCACACAATATTATCGGGACCCGTGGGACATTCCATGACTGTACCCCACAGGGGGAACCCAGCAGGGATCCCTCCCTGGCACCACCCAGCAGCTATCACTGATGTGAGCGATGTTACAATATGTGAAGGTGATTGAACATGAACTAATATGTGAAATGCAGAGCTCTGTGTTGTTTACATGCAGCCCAAATTAGCAGAAACTTCTAGCTTTCTTGTTTTCTAGCTAGAGTGACTGAGTAACATCCTTTTATGCCTCAGTGCGTTGGGAAAAGACAATTATCAACATTTAGGATGTGTGTGGATGTGAAAGAAGAACTAGCAGAGATTCCCATTTCAGTCCCCGTGCCCGGGACAGGAGGACAGGGCTCCACAGGGTTGTGTCAGCAATCCCAATGGGTCTGTTATGGAGCCACAGAGCAGCAGCAGCCCTTTGCTATGGGATAAATGCAAGGAGAAGGGTCTGCTCACGTGGAGAAGAGATGAAGAGGCCCTTCAGTGCACTGTGACACACAGCAGTGCACTGCACAGAGCATTTCCTCACAGGGCGTTCATTTTCCTCTTTTTCCTCATCTCATTATTGGTCATCTGTCCTTCCTATGGATCCTACATGGATTCTCAGATGGGAAACCAGTGCTGGCTGCAGTCTGAGAGCAGCATTGGAACCTGGGGACCAGCAGCAGCGGGGGGAGCAGAGCAGCACCTCGGTGCAGTCCTTGAGGGGACACCCATGCTCCATTCCATGGAGACACGGTTGCTATACCCCCACCCCCTGCATGCTGCAAGGAGTGGTACGTAGCCGGGCATCCACCAGGAAGCTCTGGGTGGGTGCTGTCCCAGGTTTCCTCTGAGCCCCCATTCATTCAGTGCTCACCGAGTGAGCTATGCCAAGAATGTGCTGGGCTCAGGTCCCAGATGGGGAAGGGGGGGAGCATGCAGCAGTGCTTCTCCCCCAGCTCCCCCAAGCACGCTTCTTTTCCTGCCTCCAGCCAACATCCCCTATGTGATCCGACGAGTTTCTCTAATAAAAATATAGATGTGACTTATCTAAAGTGAGCGCAGTGTATGTCCTATGGATAATGTGTAATTAATAACAGAAAAATAACGTTTCCCCTGTTATTAAATCAAGGCCTCCTGTGCCCTCTCACCCCCGCATAAGTGTCTCTGGTTTTATGACAGCACTGGACAAAGTTATCGCGTGTCTGCATGCACACATCCTCACGAGCAAGGGGCTCACCTCACTATTGCTGGAGTTGGTTTAGGGATTTTCCTTCTTTAAGGTTAAAAAAAAGAAATGCCTCCAGTAGTTTGTATGACGCTTGGCCCCTAAATGAACTCAATCAGTGCACAAAAGTAATCTGCTTCCACCAAGGGCTGATTCTGCCCCTCAGCTTCAGTGTAACACTATCTATTTACGTGTGCACATTTGGCACTTTTTGGCTCCCTCGTGCATTTCCAGGCTTAGATGGATGCTCGAGGAATGCATCAATATTTAGACATATATTTGTGGCACACAAAGAGAAAACAAAGAGCAGCTGAATCCCCTGGAAGGGCTCAGGCTTTTCTGTTTCTTTTTTTTTTCTTTTTTTTTTTTTCTTTTTTTGATTGTAATGCTGTAAAATCCTCACTGCTTCTCTGTCTGCTTTCCTTGCTTTAACACTTGCAGATGCTCAGCCCCCAGCTATTGCTGCTATTTGGGAGAGAGACACAAGGGAAAATTAGCAAGTTTGGACATGAAAGTACATTAGAATGTTCAAGAAATTAATAAATTTGAGTCCAGCCTGGTTTCTACATAGTCCCCCTTCCTGCTGATTCCCAGTAACGCTTTCCATCCCCAGAGGTCACTGGGCTCATCTGCTGCACGTTTCCCTTCTGATTCATTATGTTTGATGCTGGCTCCTCCAGCACTCAGCTCAGCACAGCCCTCAGAGCAGTAGAAGCTGCACTGGCCCCAACGCAGTAATTCTGGAGCCCCATGTTCATGTCAGGTCATGAGGATAAGCAGCTTGCTCTCCTGGCTCAGAGACGCTTCTTCTGATCAGCAGCAGTGGGGATGGAAACATCAGCTCCTGTCCTGCTCTGCCCCCTGTCCCACCAGGCTCATCAGTGGTGTGTGCACCCCATGCAGAGGGGGCCCCCTTCTATCCCATGCTTCTTTATTTGCTCCATTCCACGAGCAACTAAATCTGTGCTCAGAGCTGTGTCTCTCCCCAAACTCTTTTCTCTTTGCCATTCCTTGCAGTGCTAAAAAAAGTGTGAATGTGAGATTTCTCCAGTGTTTCCAGCCAAACGCTTTCCTTTAAGGAAAAGAGGAGCTGCTCACCTTACGCACACAGCAACGAGCCTGACCCATCCTACTCCTGGACTCTGAGTGCATAGAAAAGCGCTGGGAAAAGTGTTTGCCTCCTGCAAGTGGGAGGGGAATGCCATCACACAAGCAGATACATCCTCACTCTCATCCATAAATACACCTGCAAAGCTTCTCCAGCTCTGGAAATACCAAGCCCTGCGGTTTGCTGATTCAAACCATCCATTGCAAGGCAGGTTCAGGGATGCTTGGTGCCCTGAGTCCTGCTCCCAGAATAAGGGACATTCAGCTTTTGGTGGAGATCCCACTTGAAGGGGAGATTTCTCAAAAGCAGCTGCATGGCTGAACAACAAGCTTTCCTCTGTTGGTTCTCTTTTCCAGGCATTTCAGGAGGATGAATGGTCCTGAGAGCCCTCAGACCCAGGCAGGGCAGGCTGGAACTGAGTAGTGCTGCCTGGTGGTACCCAACTGGCTTGGTGCTTGGCTTGAAGAAGTTGCAATGGGACCAAGGAGTCAGAGATGCTTCTCCAAATAGCACCATGCAGCTCATGGGAATGGGGCAACATGGAGTGTGTCTGTTCACATGGTGTCCCACCAAAATCTGCCATTTATTCACTGTTTTAACAACTCTTTGCAGGGTGAAGGCATGAATGGCTGCAACTGCTTTGAAGAAGGCAGAAACTGGGAGATTTTCTACCTTCCAAGTCACCATCAAGTCCTCAACATCCTAAAAAAAATTTGCAGAGCAGCAAAACAAACCACACACGCACACACACAGAGCCAGAGCCTTTCCAAGAACGCAAATACTTTCAAGTTCAACAAAATGTTTCATCTCAGTGCGCTGCGCACATGCTTTCATCTGGTTTTGGAGCCTCTTGTTCAGTTCCTTCTCTATGCATTCCCTTCCAAAAAAATGAAATAAAAAGTAGCTTTCTCAGTCTGAAAAGATTCAAATAAGGCATTTTGCAATTCAAATAAACTCCCCATCTCTCCCTCTGTTTCTTCTTCTTCTTCTTCTTTTTTTTTTTTTAATAAAGTATTGCAATCAGCAGTGCATTTTGTGAAGAACAATCCTGCTTCCATAAAAATCATGTTTTCTAATAGAAAATCAGTGCTGCTGTTTCCCCACTGCCACCAAGACCCCTCTGCCAATCCATGTTCCTATCCAACAACTGCAAGCACACTCACCCAACACAACCAACCCACTCTGTTTACTGATAAATATTTATTCAGCTATTTACTGAGAAAACATGAAAGCTGTGTGTATTTCCAGTATCGGCACAGCAGGGTGTTCCTTCCAGCTGCAAAATGTCCTGCTGTTGCTTCTCTCTGGCTTCAGGTGCCCTCCTTAGTTCTGATGTATGCTGGCTAGTGAGGGAGGGGGTACATCTGCATGAGACTGCGCGGCGCTGTCTCATTTGCTAATATGATGGGCACTTACTGGAAAACAAGAGGTCTAAATAGAGCTCTGCTGCCGCTTATTATATCAAAGCTGTGGTTTCTTATGTAGGTAGGGAAACAGTTACAGCAACAGATCCCCCCAAAATATTCTAACAATGCAAATACAAATTATAAAGAAAGAAGAAACGCTCCTGAACTAATGACAGGAATGTTCCTAAAGAAATTAGGTCCAGACAGTTGCAAATCTCATACCTGCAAAGATTTGTCCATGTACTTAGGCTTAGCTTCACTTTTCCTGCAGTAGAAAACAAATACATGAGAGCATCAAGAAGCAGATCGAGTAGTCGAGCCAATTTAGAAGAAACTAATCCATCACTGCTCAAAAATCACTGTACGGCAGTAAGCAGATAGCCTGGTCAAAATAACACACAGTTTTACAAGAAAGTTTTTTTTTTGCTTACATGTTTGCGTCCAGCTATGAAATTCTGAAAACCAGAGGAAATGCCCCTGAATTAGAGTGAAAGTGGTTGCCTTGGGGTTTCTTCTGTACTTTTTGGGGCTACAAAATAGAGAAATAAAATTATGAGGTGGCACCCGAAAGCCCACTCAGTTGCAGAGGAATGTAAACAGGTTGCTTTGCTGATTTCCACCACTGATTTCAGGGAGCCAGGACAGCAGCTCAGAAAATGGCTCTGCCGCCTCGACAGAGTTCCAATAATAGACGGTGCAGGCAGATACTTCATCATTCCCAAACCAGGGCTGGCTGTGCCAGACACAAAGCCCTTGGCCCACGGTAGGACACAGTTAAGCTCCTGCTCAGCCTGCAGGCGGCATGCAGCTCCCGGCTCCCCAGGGAGGGGCTGTCTGAGTGGGGCTGTTCCATGACAACCACCTCGTGGAAATGTTTTTTCGTCCTTCCTGACTGATCTTTGAGCTTCAAATGCTCTGTTTGCACCTTGCTGTGCCTTTGCCAACTCCACTGCAGTGCTCAGCTGCCTGGTGCCTCAGTGTGATGCTCTCCCAACTTCATGTACCAACACCTCTCCCATTGCATCCTTTTCTGGTCCCAACAAGATTTGCAGTCTCCATGTACTCCATTGGCCTCCTAATTCCTGGAGCTGAAGGAAGAGCTTTGCTGGGTCTGAAGTCCTCTCCCTCTGAGGGACACAGGTCCCCTGGCCATGGTGACCTGGCTGTACGATGTCAGTGCTCAGCTATACTCCCACGTGCTGACAAATCTTTGGGTTCCCTGTGTGTTGAAACCACCTCCCAGAGCCACAGTAATGGGGTTAAGGGAGCTGTGTGCCTTGTTATTCAGCTGGAGCTCAGCTAGGGTGCCAGGGCAGCATTGCTCCTTCGAGATGTGTGCTGTGGGATCCCATTTGCCAAGAGCATCCATGGCCTTGTGCCCACATCTCAACCCTTGTCCCTGGGTTGATGTCTACAGTCTTAGAATGGATCTGGATGGGCAGAGGTGAATGCTTCAGCTAGCACACGTCTGCCTGGCTTTTGGGAATTTGGGAAAGCCTCAGCTTCACTGCCAACACTCCACTGCAAAGCCAAGAGAGCAACAGAAGCATTCACGTAATGATTCCCAAATTACAACAGTATGGGAAAAGGGAGGGAGCCCTGGCCTTAGCACATGGGAGACCAAATCTCTGCACCATCTCTGCTCTTAATACTGTAGCTGAGAAGAAGAGTTGCAATGCTCCCCTCCTAGCCCCAACTAAACCAACACAGCTCTGTGTTTCCAACAGGGAGGATTTGTCCCAGGACTCAAACCTTTACCATTTCAAAAAGGTGAAAAATACGAGCAAAAAACCCCCAACTCCACTCATAAATACCTCTGCTCTGCACCATGTGAGCCAAGCAGACAGAAGCGTGACATTGGTGTAGCGAAATATTCTGGGAAACAACTAATGTGGGAGCAGGATCAAGAAAAATAAGCCATCCTGAGCCATCCTAGCGGCGTCCCGGCTGGCAGCCCGGCTGGTGACACTTGTCTGTGGGCTGTCAGAGCTGCTGGTGTGCACCTGAATGGGTGGCAGTGGGGATGCAGTGGTCTCTGCTGGAGCCATCACAATCTTTGTCAGATGGATGAGTGGTGGAAGAAGAAGCAAAACGAAGGGGAGAGCGGGGTTCAGAAGCTCAGGACCCTTCAGTTGCCCCTGGAGAACAGCACTAATGACCTCTCCTCTTCACACCAGCTGCTCTGTTGACCTAGACAAAGTGAGCACTGCCACACATTCTCCTCTGTGGGATTTGGAGGCTATTTTGACAGTACAACTGGAAGGTGCAGAAGCACAAAGCAAAGTTTTCAGCATCTTTGGTGCAGAGAGGAAGGGGACTCCCGCTCCCTCCGGCATCACGTAGAGGATGGCAAGGGAGCCAAAAGCACCTCTGCTCCCCTGCCTCCCTCTGGTTTCGCTGTTAATATTTGGGATTTCTTTGAAATTATTCACGGAGCTGCCTGGGGATTTTGCCTTCCAGGAGCAGCCGTAATAGGATTAGGTGGCTGCGTTGCTTGTACTGAGTTATTCTCCTCGCTCTTGGAGTGAAAACAGCCTTGTTTATTCCGCTTCCTTTTCCAGCCAGCTCCACAGCTGACGACAAGCTTTGCGCTGGCGTTTGCTGGGACTGCTGGTGGAGGCAGGCGTGGAGCAGTGGCTCCTTGGGAGTGCACTGGCTGCTCACTTGCACGTTCCCGGCCCAACAAGACTCTGCATGCAGGGGGATGGGGTGTTCCACGGATCAGGGGGATTTTTAATAATAATAATAATAATAAAATTACATCCCTCTGCAACACCTAGAAGACAAACAAACAGACCTAGCAATGCAGCCCGCTGCAGGTTTCAGTTCTGCTCAGACTTGGCTGGCCATGTAATCACATGCTCCCATGCTCATATAAAATCTTGCCTAAGCAGTGAGAAGCCCTTGTTCAGGGCCTGGTTGCATTGAATTAGCAGGTGTCATTAAGAAATGCCATCTCCCAAAGCCAACGTGGCCAGTGAGTCTCCCTTGCCATCCTTCCCAAGGAGCTGTGGTTAAAGCCAATAAAATACAACAGTGGGTATTTTGCTAAGCTAAAGTAAAACATAGCACAGTTGCTGGCATATTTTCCTATCGTATATGGAAGGGTGGAGCCTGAAAAGTGAAAGTCCTGAGATAAGTGTTGTTATGGGCAGGTTGTCCACAGCAGATCAGCACATGGGCGCTGCACGCAGGAGCAGTGCTGGTTGATCTGCAGCACCCACATTTGGGAGTGCAATGTGACCATGCGGCACCATGCCAGTATTGGGGAATAAAAGCACCAAACTGAAGTGTAAATAACTGTGCATGATGCTTTGCTTAAAGGAAAAAAAAAAAAAAAAAAAAAAAAAGCATTAAGAGCAGTGCAAGTGGTGCTGCCCCTCTGGCACTCCACTCTCATGCTGTTCTCCCAACTCTTAGCAGCTGGCATGGTTGCCTTGTGCACCCTTCTGTCCAAAGCAGCATCAACATCCCTTCTGAAAGGACTATTTGGGAAGAAATGAAACCTGTACTGGAAACTCCCAAAGCTCCCGGTTGGTGTCACTTGCTGCCATCTCCTTGGGCTGAGGGCAGGAGGATGGGCTGGTGATTCTTCCACAAAGCCACTGGCAGTGCTCCCTCCTGACATCTTGTCTCGCTTCCCAACCTCCCCAAGCCATGGGTTTGTATCATTTTGCTGTTCAAACACTCTCAGAACACACTGGGGTGATGAAAGCCCTACAGAGAGCTCTCAGTGCACACAAAACCCATAAAAGATGCTGTCCCCCTCGGTACTCCACCATGCACCCCACTCCCCTTCCCACTTTTCAACCCCTCTCCAGCACCAGGAGTCTTCCCACACTGCCTCCAGCCTCTGGCCTCACTTACAACACAATACCAGAGACCACAGCTTTATTTCAACCTTCTTAAGACCACAAGAAATAGGAAGGAGGGAGGGAGAAAAAAAAAAAAAAAGAATATCAGGAAAAATTGCAGCAGTTCTTGTAACTAAATCTGTTGGAGTTGCAAGTGTGGTAAATGCGTGTTCCTGCGCTCTTTGGACGCCTCTGCTCTGCCTTTAGCAGCTGCTGTAATAAACTTCCCAGAAAGTATTGGCTTCACAAAAGTGTTACTAGAAACCCTAGCAGCAATCTCACAGAGAAGCAGCAAACCAGGGAGATAAGCCCTGCTACAATAAAGAGAGATTTAAACTCGGTTTCCTCGATACGAGAGAAAAAACGAAGCTTGCCCTTTGCATTTTAAGGGGGGAGGAAGTGAAAGGGGGTGAGATCTAATTACGAATGTCTTGAAATTCCTTCTACATAAAGTTTCCTTAAAGAGCTGCCAAAAAAGCAAACTCTTCGAGATTGCGTTTTAGGTGCCGCTCTCAGCTGAAGCACACGCGGCTTTGCCCTGAGATGACAAAACATTTAATTACAGCGATCCCAATGCCTTCCACATTTGGAAACTGGATTCTTGACACACATAATGTACCCCATGCTGACATGACTATTTGGCAAAAGCCGAGCCTGTGATCTCACATTAATTGCTACACAAATATACTTATTGTGGGCATGGGTTTTATACGACTGAAGCCTCCATTTGCACATGTTCACAATAAAAACACTTCCCCCTGCCCCCCAGTAACGGTTAATGTTTTTTGGGGGGGGATTTTTTTCTTTTTTTTTCCTGAGATGCAGTTTTAATGGCATGAGAACTGTCTGTAGTCTTCCATTATCCCTTTGTTCTCTTCGTTTCTCGCTTTACATGTATTTTTATAAGCCTTTTAAACCCAAGTCTCCCAGTTCTTAATTCTTCTCTCTCTTTACTTTTGTTTTTATTGCAGGGCATCAAGAGAAACAGAAAGATTTTGCTGGATTAAAGACACTGCTGTCACTTGAAAGCCATTCCTCTGATAGTGATCTTATAGGATCTCGCCATTTCTTGCATCTCAGGCCTCCTGCAGGAGGTGGGGGGACAGGGACATTCTTCCCCCTGTCCCCATGGCACCGGAGGTGGCAGCTCCCGCTCCACAGGTGGAGCTGCCACAGCCATTGGGCTCTGCCCCTTCCAACCATGCTGAATATACCACTTGACCCCACACGGGCACTGGGACCATTTTTTTTCCACAAATTGGAGTTTCTTTTCCTTTTTTAAAATCCCAGTGGAGAACCCAATGTTGCAAAACATAGATTTTGTTTGGGAGCAGAGGAGAAAGTCCCCACTCCAATGGCCCCTTGGAATGGGAACTGTGTAAAGCGGTGATTGGAAACAAGGAGGGGAAAGAAAAAAACTGTTTCATTTCAATAAGGCAAAAGTGTCTCCCTCGAACAACAGGATGTCTTCTGTAAACACCAGGCGACCACAGCTGTCAGGGATAGGAGGGCTGCGTGAAAGCGTCTCATTTTGTTGCAGCTGAAATGGGGCAGCCAGCCCCTCCTCTGCCCTACACTGCCAGGAGCCCACCTACTAGGGAGAACCTTTTTACTTTAATGGAAGTTCCTTCTCCAAAGGGCAAGTATTCCTCTAAAAAGGTTGCAGGCGCTTCCCCCCCACGCACATATATGGTGCTGCCAAGTCATAATTTTAACAGCAAATCCTTTTATTTGCTTTTTTTTTTTTTTTTTTTTGTCTTAAATCACAAGCACTTGGGGTTTATGCCATGTATGGGAAGCAGCTTTCCTGACAGGAGCGAGTTTTCACACGCGATGTTTGTGTGGTTCAAGCTTCTCCCAGCAGAGCAGCAGCACATGGGCAGGAAGAGCCTCATGGAATGGTCTTGCTCCCCCTGGACACTCAGGGTCCCTCCTCCTCCAGCCAGTGCTGGAGCAGCTCACGCAGCGCTGATAGCATCTGCAGCATGAAATGTCGCACCTCATCTACGGCACCCACGGCCCATGGTTGCGGCACAACACTGGGTTTTAGAGCAAGGAATTATCTTTTTGCTATGGCTTATTTAGACGTGTTGTAGATAAATGAGGCGGGCAGCAACCAGCCCTGCTGGAGGGAGGTTCAGGCGAGGGCATGCGCGTGTGCTATTTGTTTGACCGTAGGGTTTTGGGGTTGCAAAGCCAGACATTAAGCTGGCTGAAAGGCCAGCCCTGTGAAGCATTTGGAGCTGGCAAAGTTTTGCTTCTGATTTATGTGGCGCAACAGCTCCAGCCTTGAGATGCATCTATAACATTCGTTCCATCTGTCGTCGGTGCGGATTCCGCTCTGCACTGGCAGCGCAGACCTGTTGCAGTCAGTGTGGGGGAGGATAGGGGCAAGAGGGGAGGCAGCAGCAGCCCTCATTGGTGCTAACGGCTTTGCAGAGGGCCTCAAGTTCCTCAGATTCCTCCAGGCATCTTCACTGCAGTGTTAATCTTTGGCAGCCCATTTGGGAGCAGAAGGGGAAGAGCCATCACAGTGGTTTTCAATGGGACTTCAGAATGGATGTTCAACAATGGCCTTGTTTTGTGCCCTCTGTTCTTACATACACTGCAACGGCCTCACATGCACTAACAAAGGATAAAGATCCGGAAAACCATGTAGTCCTCTTGGTTTCCTATTTCTGTGTTTCCTTTAGGCAAATCTTCTCTATGACCAATGCATATCAAACACCAACTCCTTTCCAGGCAGCTAAAGGCCCTGGTAATGTGCATTATCTTCTGAAGCTATGTGCAATTCAGCCTGAGCGGCAAAGGCAGTACTTATCTCAGGCACAGCAAAACACCAGATCCTCTGCTGCAATCTGGCATGGCCAGGGCTGAAGGCTGGGGCTGGGGGAAGCCCCACATTGACAGCACTGAGTGCCGAGTGCTGTGCCACCATTCACACCAAGCACATGAAGCCCCTGCAGCAGATAGAGACTGCTCCTCCCGATCACCTCAACATTTGGGAAGGCTGTGGACAGCCCCTCCATGCACCAGTGCAGCTGTGCAGCACTCAGGGTGAGTCCCCTGGCGAAACGCTGATGATGCGATTCCCCTCCGAACTTTGCCTTATGGTTCCTCGCCATTCCAACGCCTCCTACATCCACAAAAAGCTGGAATTTCCTGCCAGCTCAGTGGTGCAATTTCAAATGCTTTTTGGTTTTAGACTGCACTCTTTAATCTCCAGCCAGCTGGGCCCGTGCGTTTGAGTGAAGGCTGAAAGCCTTGGAGCTTTGGGCAGTTAGTTTTCCAAGGATCTCACCTGTGGGTGGAATGGTTTGCTGCAGCTCTGCATTAAATTAAGAAGAGATGCATGCACAAAACCATTTGTCTGGGCTCCCTGCCCCAGGGGAACACTGCAGGCCAGCCCCATGGCCCAATGCCCCACACTGAGGCTCCTTGTGCCGCCATGGGCACGGGGCAACCAATGTCCCCAGCACCTCGATCAAGGAGAGCCAGAACGCCAATCTCATGAATTAACCTCATGCAGGTATCTGGAAGACAACCTAAATGATAACATCCACCATCTCCATGTTCCTCCCAGTACGTGAGTGAGCTCTTTTCCCCATTTCCCCATGAGATCTGTGTAGAAAACTACCCCATCTGTGCTGTGCCGCCTGCACGCAGGGGATGCTCACAGAGATGAGGCTGAGGTGAGCAGCTCCTCATTTTTCCAGGTCCTGGGCATGTTCTGCAGCCTGAGGAGCAGGGAACAGATGCCAAGTCGCGTTGCTTTGATGCTGTTCGTAAATCAGTGCTGGTTCCGTCAGCCGAGGAGCAGCTCAAGGAACACAAATGACCAACACCAACATATGCACCTACCAGTGCCACATCATCAGTGTTTGAAAAGTGACCTCAGGCAGACAAGCCAAGAAAGGCACGTGACCCAGAGGAGAGGGGATATGATGGAGCCCTGGAACCCTGCTCACTCCAGCATTTAAGAAAAAAAAACTGTTTACACAAAGAGATCTGTCAAGAATCACAGCAAATTGGACAAGGAGCTGAATACGTAAAAGACAAAACCATCACTGAAAATAAATTCAATTATTCGTTTTTGCTTAGAGAAGCAACAAAGTTTTTGACGTGTTTGTTATTCGGTCTGTCATTAGAGCTGAAAGATGTCTCAATAATGTTAAAGTTACATTTTTAATATCCACTCTCCTCCGAGCAGTTTGCATATTTTCCACTACGTTAGCTGATCAAGCCATTAGTTATAGTTACTTAAAAATAAATGAGCTTTATATATTCCTTCCTCTGCACTCCCCATTGTGTAGCTAAACAGTGGAGGGGGGAGCAGGGGGGGAAGGTATTTAGTTTGCAATGAAACAACCCAACAGTAATGGTTAAATGCTCAAGTTCAGCTATGCAAAATGAGTACATCTGAGGAGAAAAAGCAGAAGCGTCTCTCATCAGGCAAGGAACTGATAAGCCTAAACAGCGGCAAAGCAGGCGGAATGAAAAACATATTTGTACAAGAAACTGCAGTGGGGAGGTTTATGGCAACTGAACGAATCCAGCAAGAACAGAGGCAGAGTGGAATTTCGTCGAGTGTGTTGATCCGCATTTACTTGCCAAACTGAGTTTTAACTACAGCTATTCCTTCTGCTCTTTACCCTAATCCTCCCTCCTCCCCATTAGAAAATACCATCAAGTCAGTCCATTCTCATGAAAAGGTTTCTGTTTTTACCCCTTAAAAAAGCAGGTAGTATTCATTCTTCCATCTCCTCTTTTCCAAAATTCAGCCATTAAAAAAACCCAAAGCAAAACCAGCAGTTTATGTTTTAACTGCTGAAAAACAGAATCTGAAAGCAATTTCACTCTGTTAATTAAGACTGCAAAAATGGCAGACCTTCTTCCATGCAGGGAATGAAATCAGCACATCATCTCAGCTATCTGTGAACTGCAGAAAAGCACTGGAGAACTCTCCAGGTAGAGAAAAATGCCAGCATGGCAGGAAAAAAAAAGGCACATCGTACTCATAGGCCATTGGACAGTACTCACTCTGTCCGGATTTGTTTGTGGGATCCAAACTCATCCAACAGGTTGACCACCAAGTCACAAGCATCAGCCTTCACACCCGGTCTGCAGCTGCTGTCCTCAACCAGCAGACATCCCACTGAGATGGAGTCAGCAACACTGGGCTGCTCTTACCATAGCTTTACCAGAGAAATTAAGAAAAAAGTCCTGCTGCCATGTGTAACCTTATAATACTGGCCTCTCACAGCCCTGCTTTGTAACAATGAAAATTTTAGAGCTAACTATCTTTACAGCCAATAAAGAAGTGTCATCCCCCCTGGTGACATCCTCTGCTCATGCCATGCCATTTCAGTTTTCCCAAGGTCCTCTCCTGCTCCACCCCGTGATCTGGGCTTCCCAAAGCCCACAGCCAGCAGTGACTCGCAGGCATCTCCATCAACCACCCATTTTCCCATCAGCTTTAACCAACAATTGCTTATGGAAAGAAATTCCAGCAAAGAAAACATCTCACCAGAGCTGCTAAAATCCTGCAGGCCGATGGCGGTCCAGCCTCTGCCTGGGAATTGCATGGGCTTTCACCTGCTCTTGGAGCACGTGCTGCTGTCACATGTCGCACAACAGCTGGGGGTTCCCTACTTGATCTTTGTCAAAGAAGATGCTGTGACTTTCAATATGAATCTGGAGGACTGGGTCCCAGCAGTGCTCTGCTGCACCTTCTGAAGGTGTGCAATTACAGACCTTGGGAGGCCCTTATTTGTAGGGGGAGCTCTCAGCCTTTTTGAGAGCATCAGCCCTGCATGAAGTCCTCTGCCTGAGCACATTCTGGCTCGGATGTTTGGCTTTTAGAGCAAATAAAGCCCAGGTTTCTGTAGGACCTGTTCCCTAGTGATGCAGGACATTTTGCAACACCTGTACATTGGGCACTCATCTCCTTCCAAGTACATCCCAGCACGTATTCAGCCACTAAGCTTCCAGGAAGCTGCAGACACACTGCCCAACCCTTATGAGAACACTAGGAAGCCCAGAATGCCATACTGGGTTCCGACTGAAGGTTCCAGGCCCAAGGGGACAGTCTGGGAGGTCAGTCGGTTTAGGAATAGCGCAAAGATCCCACGCATGCGTCCTTCATCCCAACCGCACCCTCAGTGCTGGGGTGTGAGAATGCTCCATCCCCTCCAGCTACAGGGGAATTCCCAAGCAGATGGTTAAACTGGATTTCCAGCTTCTCTGCAGGAGCAGAATGGGGGAACTCGCCAGGGCAGAGGCTCAGGGCTGGCTCATGGTGCCCAGTGCTCTGTGCTAGTGACAGCTCTGCTGGTCACTGGGGTTTCAGTAGCTACAGCTGAACTCTTCCCTTGATATCCACAGAGCACCTTGAGACTTATGAGCCTGTCAGTTGCACAGAAATATCATACGAATAATGTAATGCATTATGGAAATGTAGCACGTTCTGGCTGGGAGGCTCACGGGCTCCTTCTAGGAACTGAATTTCCCTAAAGCCCCTGGGGAAGTGGGAACCTAACCCTCTCAGACCACGGTTCCCGTACTTCTGGGGCTCCTGGCTCCTACCAGGCAGGAGCCTCAGGCAGCAAGTCGAAAGCAGGTGGCTGAACACAGAACCAATAATGTCAAACAAAATAAAGTCACTTGTTTCTTGCTGTCACTCCCAGGTTACTGCAGTGTTGACTCTCAAGGGTCGGAGAAAGAAAGAAGAACAGAAAATACATGGACAGAGAGAATCAGACACCAGGGAGAGGACAGCAGTGACATGGCCCGTGCTGTGCTGATGCTGGGAGAGGTCCAGGATTTGGGAGCGTGTCCTGGACAGTGGTGCCAGCAGGGAAGAAGTATCTGAGACCTCCTGTCCTGCCTAACCCTGCAAATCCCTTCACATGCAGGTCTCCAGCAGCTGCTCCTTCCCTTGGTGGCAGGAAGGATAAGAGGAAAAGAACATATAAAGCCATTATGAAAGTTCTTTCTCCCCAGGGTGGTTGCATTTTCACAGCTTTACAGACTTATACGGACCCTGGGATGGAGGATCAGAAGATTGGTCCTGCTGCTGGCTCTGCCCCCAGCCTCAGTATGCAGACCTGGACCCAGATTTTCCTTTCTCCCCTTCCCCATCTCTAAATCCATAGATCAGATTAGATTTGTCCCCTTGAGACCACCAGGATGGGTGGAAGGAGGGAGACGAAGCACTCCTGTGCATCTCACGCTTCGTTTCTGCATCAGCTCAATTCCTACACCTCAGGGCAACAATCCCAGCCATCTTCTCAGGAGCACCCATCACTGGAACCGGCCACACTTCCAGCTCCCCACTATTTTTTTCATAGGGACATCTGGAAAGACTATTGGAAATGTTCTCTTGAGCCCCCAGGGCTTTCTGCCTCTATTCTCAGCGCTGAGTTCTGGCTCAGAAAGCTTTTCTCACAATATTTTCCATGTTCAGTGTGTATAAGGGTATAAATATGTAGCACAGAGAGCAGCAATGTCTAAGAGAACCCTCAAGGCTGTTTGATTGAAAAGTTGAGGGGCTTCCTGCCTCCTTCCAATCTGTTTGCCCAGTCCAGTCAGCGGTGAGCACTCAAACACACTGCACAGTCCACTCCGAGTTAAGACGATTGCACCTTTTAAGAGCAAATCACTGGGGATTCTTCACATCCATGGAAGGGAGCACCCACACACAGCTCTGAACCTCAGGGCTATTGCTCAGTCTTTGATTCGCTCCTGTGCTGAACCACCAAGTGAGGACCGATCCCAATCTGCCACCAGCCCTGGGTCTGCATCATCACTGGGGTCAGGGTGCGATATTGATTCCTGTTGGTGGAGCTTTGCAGCTCAGTGTAGATGAGAATTTGGCCACTTATGACTTAAATAGTTTTCTGAAACGTGTCCAACAGGAAATCCTAAATCAAAAACACTCTGTGTTTCATGGAGATGCCTTTCCCTCAGATCCAAACCCAACTTAAAGTTTTGCAACTTTTTCCATTTTAGGAATGAGCGGCTTTCTGCTCATATCTTCCTCTCCTCCCAAACAAATAATCAAGTACACAGGAGCCCCAAACAGACTGACTCTGAAGGCAGCATGTTTAAAGCTGGTCAGCTGCATTCTGACCAGCTGACGGCAGAGGCCACGGCTGGGACAGCCAAACAGGCACTGCTCCAGCTGCAAACAAATGAGGCAACACCTTCAGAGAAGGAATAGGATTTGTGGAAGTGGCAACGATTCAACTTGGAGTTTCATGCTGCTCTTCCAGCGCTGGCAGCTGGTGGAGGCCAGATTCTCATCAGGAGTAAACTGGCCACGTTGCTTTGCCTTCCCCAGGTTTGGATCTACATGCATCAACTGAGGGCATGGTACAACCTGGTTAACGTTTGGGCTTCGCTCTGCTATCTCCCCGCTATCACTGTTCATCTAGAAATAGCAGGATTATATGGGAGAGAGAGAAGGAACAACATCCAAAATTTGTCTTTGTCCAGAAATGATTTCCTGGAACTTAAGTCTTCTTTTTTTTTTTTTTTTTTTCCTGAAAGGAGATAAAGTTGTTCATTGTTTGTCTTGGCTGCCTGCAAGCTCATGCTGCTGAGAGCAGCCTTTGATCACAGAGCTATTGGGAGGCTGACCCCTGACAGCCAACCCACTCCCTGCTCTTTCAGTCTCACCAGCCCAGGCCTGACTTCCTCTTTCATAAAATGCCATAAAAAAAAAATACACGCACATTATCCAACAGCCCTCACAACAGCTTAGGGATCCTGATCTAGCCAGCTCAGACAGCTCCAACATGAGAAACCTCAGTGATTCCTGTGATGGGATGGGGATGGAGGCAGCTCATGGTTGCCGCTGTCCTGCCCTGAACACGGCAGCTCCAGCCAAGCTGTGACACGACAAAGCGTGCATAAGAGCGTGTGGAGCCAACGTGCTCTTTAGAAGGAGCAAACTCAGCCCTGCCAGATGCTGCTGCAAGACAAGAGTTTGTTTTGTGCCCTTTTTCTTTTTTTTTTTTTTTTTTTTTCCTCACTGAGGAGTTTTTGGACATTTGCACAGGATTTGTGTGATCTGGTCAGAGCTCCAGATCTAGCTGGTTTGCTGCACAGCCAGAGCATTTTTACAGCATGCGCTGCCCAACCACAGCGGCTATATGCAAAAAGCACATTCCCTTCTGACACCTAGCAGGGATTTTTTCTACGTAAGCCAATCTGCGATGTGACTCATTGCTCCCACGCTTCATGGAAGTAGCAGGCTTGGTTTATTTGTGCATTCCCAGGCAAGGAGAACCATATTCCCAGAGCACTGGATTTGCAAAGCTCGTATAGATGATCTGAAGCATGAGCATGATCAAGCTGTGCTTCCCAGCAATTCCATAGAGGTGTGAGAGCCCAAGTCCCGTCCTTCTCTGCAATGCATCTGCCTGAGAGGCTACAAAGTCCACACCTGGATATAGGAAAGGAGGGGTTTTTAAGAATATGAGGCACAGATCTCTGATACTATTCTTTCTACCGGTATGAACTAGCGGGTTCTGAAATCTGGGGTGGTAGAATTGGCATTAGCTGGATTTATTAGACATCTCCTTTGTAAAAATCTAGAAGACTTAGATAATATCCTTATCTCCTACAGGCCCCTTCTACCCACTGACATCAGAGCCAGACTTTCACTTTCTTTGCTATTGAATTCTTGTATCACATTTGAGTGTTATCTCCAGTCCAAAGTCAGTGCCAGCCCTATGTGCAGCAGCACAACTACATTGGCTTAAAAAGCAGAAAGTTCCTCTTGTGCAGAAATACGGGAATGCCAAGCTACTGTTAGACCAGGCTCAGAAACATGATAAGTTTAACTCACACTCAGTTTTGTCTGATAAATTAGCTTTGAAAATTATCAGACAACATTCAGACTAACATCTTGCTATTATTGCTGGTCATGTGGTATAATGTTAACCTCCAGATTGTTGTGGTCTGAACAGACACAATTGTCAACAAATTATTTCCAGTTCACAAATAACAGTACCAGGGCATAGGAGGGAACTACTTGGCAGGTCTACAGATTCTCAAAAAACTTGAAGCAGGGAGAGAATCTAGCTTGGCTCTAACAACAAGACTTTCCTTTCTAACCTGATCACCTACGAAAGCTGGACGGAGTGGCTAGGACCTCCAGTTTGGTTAAGATAAAACTGCAGTTGGGAAGTAGAGGGGAGCATGGTTATAATCACACGAACCATGTTTAGTTCTGCTGCTGTTTGAGCAACCTGGCTGTAGGAAACACATTGGATGGGACTCATATGTTCACAAACCCAATTCCAGTGATCACAGTCATGCATTTTCCTACATAAAGCAAAAACTCTTCCCAGGCCCTCTAGGAAGACCATAAAAGCCACAAAACCTGCAACATACCGCAGCAGAGCTCTGAAAGTATCACCAGTGTCCCAAGCAGATGCATATTAC
This sequence comes from Tragopan temminckii, assembly GCA_028571105.1. Lineage (NCBI taxonomy): Eukaryota > Metazoa > Chordata > Aves > Galliformes > Phasianidae > Tragopan > Tragopan temminckii. The sequence goes on along the minus strand of JAOWBP010004343.1, from coordinate 10,636,053 downwards.
ATAAAGATGCCCAGAATGATGAAATACGAATGTGAACTCATGCCTTTCCAGCTTTCCCTCTGCCCCAAAACCCAACAGTTTTTCTCTGTTCTAGGCTATGTACCCAACCCCCTCCAGTTTGAGAAGGTTAAATGTCAGCTATGGGATAAGCAAGTTGCACGAATCGTTGGGATGTCACAGCCTCAGTGCCGCCTCTTGGAAATCAAAGCTGCAATCCTGAATTTTGTTACTCTTTAAGACTGGGTGCACAATTCCAGTTAAGGGCGAGACACACCCAAAATCCAAACAAAATAAATGCACATGAAGGGTCTGGCCGTGGGGATGCTGTGTCTGGGCTTTTCATAAACACATGTTTTTCTCGTTAGCTGCTTACCAGCATATGAAACAACACATCTGAGAAGTCAATAACGCTCCTCAAAACTCATCCTGGGTTACGCTTCTGCAACAACACACCTGTGTGCCACTCCATGCATTAATGCCACCGAAGTCCCCGGAATGACCACAAAATTGGAACATTTATATCAAACAGACCTCAAACCCTGACGTTCCCTTGCTCCACACCCAGCACTGCCTTCCCCATCCTACAGCCCTGCAGGACAGAGAGCTGAAACCTGAGGGAGGGAGGGATGATCTCCGCTGCAGGAGACCTCACAGGTGCAAGAACCAAATGGCAGCTCCCAAAGTAAGCAGCATCAGAACAAGACACAACAGCGAACACACCAAGTTGGAAGCTGCCTAAAATAGCCACAAGGACATTTGGGGAGAAGTATTCACTTTAACCACACTATCCTTTAGAAATTTACACTTCATGACTGTGCATATAAATTGCTCATGTTTTAAGAGACCAGGGCTTTGAGCTCCCTTCAGAAACTTTGGAAACTATTATTCTGTTCTGTCCACAGCAACAATCACTCACAACTGCACTGTTAGTCAGACAGTTTGACACTGTTTGCCTTCTTCTTAAAAAGAAAGCATCTCTGCCCAGTACTACTAGTAAACTGAGTTTTGCCCCTCTTATCATCTTAAAGATCAGGGCCATGGACACCACATGGGACAGCCTTCAGGGGCTTGGATGACACTGTTGTGCTTAGTGTAGCAGTTCTTTGACCAGCAGTGGGATGCAGGAAAGCCCAGAGACAGAAGGATGTAGAGCTATAGCAGAAACTGAGCAAACCATAGAAACAAAGAATGTCTTGGGTTGGAAGGTACCCCAAAGACCATCAAGTTCCAAACCCCCTGCCACAGGCAGGGCTACAGACCTCTAGATCTGGTATCATCTCAGGTTGCTCAGGGCCCCATCCTTGAACACTGCTAGGGATGAGCATCCACAACCTCTCTGGGCACCCTTTTCCAGCACCTCACCACTCTCTCTGTAAAGAACTCCTCCCTGACATCCAATCTACTCTTCCCATCTTGAGCTTAAAACCATCCCCCCTTGTCCTATCAAAGAAATGTCCTTCAAAGATCCAGACCTGAAGTCTGTCTTTACTACCTGACAGTTGGGTTTATGTAACATTCTGCTAGAAGGATTTAATGTCATCTGTATGAGACATCCTTCATCCCTTCCCTCCAACTTCTAAATGTCTGTGTTCCTGGTCCTGCCTCTGGATTTACCACAGAGCTGCCGGATGGCCAAAAAGAAATGACTGCTCTGCTTTCTCATCTGGAAAACAGAGGCACTGATCTCAAAATCCTAAAGGAAATAGTGCTGCAAGCAGATTGAGAAGGAGATAGCACTGAATCAGTGTTTTGAGATGCTACACGGTTATGACACAAAGCAGCAGGATGTCAATGTGATTTTAAAATGATGGAAAATACATTGACAGAAGCCTTTTAAAGTGTAATCGAGAAGAAAAGGGATAGAAAACCCAACCAGCTTCACAGAGGGGAAAACTGGGAATGCTCCCTCCTGCATGCCCTCCCTTCTAAGCAAAACAAAACTAGGAGCCAACTACAAGAGGGACCTGTTGCTTCAAATCTGAACGGAAAAATCCAGACAACTCTCCCATGGCATTCATGGAGCAGAGGTTAAGAATGAGGGGCGAAGCAGAAAGGGGAGATGGAAGATAAGCTGCTTAGATTCAGATCTCCCCATTTCCTCTGCTTCTTAAGAACTGGGTCACATTATAAACTTATGCAAATGTGTTTACTTTACATTTTATTTTGGTCTTAGCTGTGCAGTTGTCAGTCTGTATCAACATGTCAGTCTGTTTGTGCAAACAATCGTTCCTTCGTGGAACCATTTCAGTAAAAACAGACAAAATGTTATGACATACAAAAGAACTTCCTAAACATGACAATAAAGGAAAAGCCACTAGAAAAGGATATGTTTTCCCTAGCAATTACACAGTTTAAAACAAAGAAATCACTCAGTGCATTTGCAGGGTGGGCGCGAGCAAAGAGACGTGGAGCCCATCAGCGCTGCCCATGTGCGATCTGTGCCACCTAACGAGAGCTTCTCTATCTCTTCCCCATGCAGCATCCCCAGATGTCAAAGAGAAGTGGAACTGTCCTTCTGCAGTGGTCAGCAGTGGCCACTAAGGCTGGAGAAATATCAGCGCCTCGAGTCTCTTGCAGAGGATGTGAGGACACAGGAGGGCTGGAGGTGGGGCAGCAGAGGGAGGGCAGCTGCAGGGAACAGGGGACAGTGCTGGGCCGAGATGTCAGCACTGTGTTTGTCCTGGTGCCAGCTCTCAGCCGCTCTGCTTCCCCAGTGATGTGGCAACATCTGCCCTGCACGGTCGTATTTGCCTCGCGGTGTAACACACTGCACCACGTGATGCGTTCTCAGAATATGAAAAAAAATCTGGACTAGCTCCTTACGCAGTTTGCCCAAATGAGAGCAGGACTGAGGTCATGCAGGGAAGTGAATCTGTTTCTTTTGAATTTTTTCCTGCTTGGAAGCACTAGTTGGGTTTGTCAGAGGCATCTGCTGATATTTTCTTGCAGGGAAATAGAAACAGCGGAGACTCAACCCCAGGTCAAGTACTGACACTGAATGGCTCTGGAGCATCAGTGATTGCATTGTGCAGGATGAAGAGCACAGCATAGAGCTGCAGTGCATGGTTCTGCTTGGTGAGCCAAAGTCTCTTCTTTCAGAGCTGCACTGCTGCTACCACAAAGCAGATTTCACACCTTCCCTGCAAGGAAAAGCACACCATGCTGTAATGCAAAATGAAAAGTCATAATTTAGGAGAAAAAGCCACTTCCCTGCAGACTCCACAGCTCTTGGTGCAAACCCCAACACATGGAGCTGCAGACACTGAGATCCACTATCAGAGCCCCCAAGGACTCTTGATGCAAGGCTCACCTATGACTAAGGCAAGGCACACAGATACCTTCAGCTAGGAAACACTGATTGAGGCCTCTCTGCTACCTTAGGTGCTCTCAAAATCTTCCAACAAATAATTAAAAGCATTGTCAGCATGAAAGCACCCCTGTCTGAGACAGGAAGAACACTGACGGCACCTCGGAGCTTACCTCGTCACTGCGGATCTGCCCTGGGCACCTGGCACCGATGGGATTGTGCAGCCCCAGCCCTGCTCCCAGTGCACTGGGAACCTTCTGCTCTGTTCCTCTGGAGCCTACAGAGGGCATTGTGGGAAGGCAGAGGAGGATTCCCAAATAATCTGTCTCTCAAAGCGCTCGTGTGTTGGGTGGGCAGCGTGGGTGAGGTCTCTCTTGGTGCTGCTGGAGCCTTTGGGGGTAATTCTCCTGGCCGAGGAGGTGGCCTGTTGGCTCGGTGACAATGTGGAGGTGAGTGCCTCCTGCAAGGCTGCAGTGAAACAGACCCAAAACATGAAGAGAAAGAGGTTTTATCCCTCCCCTGCCAGGCAGCCTGCGTCTTTGTTGCACAGGATTTCAGTTAATGTAATGAGAGTGGTAAGGGCACGGAGTCTAGCTTATACAAAGGCTGCAATCTTGTTATTGTTAGCGGGCTGAAGCTGCCTGAGGTCAAGAATCACTAATTAATTACTAAATGAAATGTAGCTTTCAGGGCTCAGGTCTTCCTGCCTGCTCTGCACACACGGCACAGAAGAGCAGGGCTGACTGGCTCAGTGTGTGGCAGTGCCCAGCCAGCCCAGCTCCCTTCGCTATCCCCTCCTGCAGCACCTGCACTGACAAACCAGCACCCGCATCTGCTGGGACAGATCCAAGTGCTAGATGTATCTGTAGTGACTCATTCTGCATGGTTAGGGCTGCCGGAGAGCTCTCCTCCATGTGGTGACTCCACCTTCTCTTACTGCTGTGACATCTGGAGAACATCGTCGGTTGTCCTACTCCTATTTGACAGCCTGCCTGGGTTTTCAGTGCAGGGGTACCATTTTGTAAATCTTGTTTCTGGTGCCCCAGATCTTCGCCGAACAGTAAAGTGGAGAAGCTCACTTTTAAGGATTTGTGACCTTGACATCTACTCACCCTCTTCACGTCTATCTCTTCGTAGGAAGATTCGGACCCTGGCACTTATAGAAATCACAGTGTATGGTTTCTTGTCCCCTGCTACAGATATTCACATCACTCACAGTAAGACATGGCACATCAGGATGTGTCCAGGGCTCATCCACAAGGGTAACTGCTCAGAAAGAACTGTAAGCTCTGCTCTCTTATTTGAAACTTCCATAAGCTTTTGTGAGCAATGTAAGCTTCCAAAGACCAAAACCAAAGTATGTTTATGCATTTGGGTCCAAGAGCCTGGTGAAATTTCAAGTAGTCCAGACTCTCAGGGCTTCTCTCTGCAGAGCCCATTCAGCTGCTTTTGTATGGCACTGGAGCTGTTACTGGTGGTTGTGTTCCCAGCCCATTAGAGGGAGGAGGTCTTGGCTTTTAACAAAAGAATTTTTTATCACAAGAATCTAAATTAGAAAATTAGGACAAGACTTCAAAGTTATTGATAAAAGGAATCTGGTGACCTAATGCCATTTGACTTTTGGGGCTTTGTATTTCCACAGTGAGAATATCTTCAGCATGTTTTGGGAGAAAAGCTGTTCTTTTTCCAAAATAAAGTTCTTGGAAGAACAGTAACACTTCTCAAAATATTCTCATCTCTTCAAGCATAATTTAAAATCTTCAGCGAATTTCTGTGGAGTTTCTCATCAGGCTGGAGTTACCAGATATTAAAGTCAATGGAAGTGCCTTCATGGGGCAGCTGGAACTAGGAATCTCTTCATTTCCCACCAAGGGCTGGAAAAGTAGATAGTGTCCTCTCCATTCGTGTTCCTACCTTATTCTCTGCCTAGGGCTCTACTATGCCCTGAAGATGCAACACAGACAATACGTGAGTATCAAGCTACCCTTTGTTTTGATAGTCTACTGTCCCCACTT
>JAOWBP010004343.1:10612159-10630631 GCA_028571105.1 Tragopan temminckii | reverse complement strand
TATGCCCTGAAGATGCAACACAGACAATACGTGAGTATCAAGCTACCCTTTGTTTTGATAGTCTACTGTCCCCACTTCCTTGCACTGTAACACAATTTCCAAGTCATGAAAAGCTTTGTTTCATCCTGAGTTTGCAACTTGATCTTTGCTCATCAAATACGGGTTTTGGCAGAGTGAGAGGACATGGGCACACTGCAGGTGTCCTGCAGGTCACACCAAGGCAGGTACTACTGCATCTTCACTGCATCTGTGCCAGTGATAGCTAGTATGGATTTGCCTTGAAGTCTTTCAGGAAATATATCCTTAGACTCTCCTCCCAGCTCACACAATAGGTTTCAGAGTGCACTAAAGGTTTAGATGCCAAGTATTCATGTATAAAGAAGGGCCTTTTCTATGGGTCCCTTTACCAGCTGTCCCGCTCTAACTGGCCACTGCAGCAGCCAGAGAGGAATCTGTGATTAGCCACTAACAGCTACAACGTCAGACTTGCCTCCGTGGTCAAAAGGAGCCATCAAGTTTTTCTGAGCTGTGGCTGTGTAACTCCCATTCCTTTGGAAGGGCAAGCGATCTTGTGTCTCTGAGTTACAAATGAAACTGTTGCTTAACCCAAATTGGGGCAAGAACCATTAAAGCCATAAGGGTGCTGTATTCAGCATCAGCCGTGTTAAAAACAACAGGAATGTCTCCAAGGAATGATCTTGTAATGTATTTTAAAAGTAGAGAGCAAAATGCAAAATAATTCTTAAAATATTCAGCCTTAGGTGTGTTGGGAGGAAGATGCAGCCATTTTCTGACATTAACTAGGCTAAGTTGTGCACTGTTCCTGCTCCACTACTTTTTCTAAGCCTGCAGATTATTTAATATCAAAGGGGAAAGCTTCAACCTAGCTGAGAAACTGCAGGAATTCAGAGTGACCTGAAGGGAATTACAAGAATGCTGCTTGCTGATCAGATTAAAGGGAGAAGTGGCGGGGCTCCCAAGGGTCTTCTTATTCAGCCTCTGCTGCTTACAATGCTAGGCTTTGTCTCTGATTTCTGCTCTTTAAAATGATTCGAGTTACTGCACTGGAAACACCACTGCCTCAAAAGGCTTGTCTCCATCCTGAGTTTGCTGGGATGCCAGGAACACCTGGCCAAAGAGAGACAGGCTGGATGCTCAGGTGCCAGCCCCAGCACATGGCTTGCTTCCTGTTGCCTATGATAACATCTAAACGCCGGTAGGCTCTTTTCTTTAGGATCAATGGCATTGTAAACCATTCATTCACCCTCCACAGGTCCAAAGCTGCAAAACATGCTACAGAGAAGGAAGATATCTCCAATCTCTTTTGCAAGTCTGTAGCATTTCTGTACTTGCAACCTTGGCTGGCCTCAAGGGTAGACTTTAGCAAGAGTAGAGATGCATAGCCCTCTCTTCATTTGGGTATTCACTCTCTTTTTTTTAGGGTCAAACTGTCCTGTTGTACCTTCTTCACTGCTGTTTGAGGAGAACGTGGTCCTTCTTGAGAACTACCTCCCAAAAGGCTTCACAAAAACATGCAACACAATTTGGAAGTCAAAGACAAGTCTGGTCAGTGCTCATCCTGGATCACGTTGGCTCAGTAGGTGTGAGGACAGAAGAAAGATGCTCCACCAAGCAGTAACATTGCAGACAGGCTGTTAGCACAGTTACTGTTCATGTGTTGGAAGCTATGGAAAAAGCCCGGAATGGCAGAGGTTGGTTTGTCAGAGAATTACACATATCATTTTGAACACTTCCCTCTGACTCTTACAGAACTCCAAATCACTTTTTTTTTCCTTTTAACACTGAGGGTCTTTTAACACTTTTGTCAAGATGTCCAGCAGTCAGTTCTACTTTAACAGCAACTTCTAACAAACAGTTCCACTTGGCATCTACAGGCCAACACCACTCTGCATCTACAGACCAACACCTCTTGCTCATGCTTGCAATCATTTAAGAAGGTAACTATGCACTTCTGATCATTTTTCTTCTCAAAAGCCAATCTGAGATCCAAAAATACTCCAACTGAAGGGAAACTCCTCAGATCTTACTGTATGACACAGATGTCCATGACTCACTCCTATTCCTAAGCATCTACCGAAGGCAGGGCGTGTTAAGCCAAATTCATCTTTCAGCTCCGGTGATGCTACTTCAGCAGGCTAAATGTGAGTCACTGAGCTCACTGCCAAAGGCTACATGAGGAGGAAGTGCACCGAATTCGCTCACAGCTCTCTTTCATGTGACCAAACGTATTTAGGGAGCATCTTTTGGTGGAGAGGACTTTGATCTCTGACATTTCTGCCCTGTTTCCATGGTGACAAGTTGACCCTCTGTGTTCGTGAATGAACCCCATTGTGTTCCTCCCATTGTCTTCCTCCCCAAATTACCTGTACCTGCTAATGCCAGCAAAGTGAGGCCATCTGCACAGCTTCCACCTACCTCAAAAGATTAACTGCAGAAACCTACCTTTCCCCTCCGCTCCTGGAAAACAAAATAACTTAATGACTCAGAACAATCCCCTGAAGGAGGCCAGGTAATTCTAGGGTTCATCACCGGGACACCCAGCTTTGCCAGCCTCCCCCTCCCCCTGCCTTTCACATGGGGAAAAGCATGGCTCCCAGTGAGAAGCAGGACTTCGTCATTACCCACCGTGAAACCCAAGAGGGGCATGGGCAAAATCAAAGGGGAGCTGTAGGTGAAAAGGAGGCAGAAGGGTGCCTCCAGGGCCCCTTTCATGCCCCCCCTGCCCGACCCACCAGTCAAGGCTCCCGAGCAGGAACAGAGACGCCATTCAGGACAAATCTGGATGTTATCCCAGGGCACCGGGGACACCACTAAAGGGAAAGTTTTGACAGGTGAAATGACCTTAATATAATTAGCCCTGCCAGCCCCTCCTTCCTCTGCCTCCTTCACCTTGCCATGAAAACGGTAGCCTTTTAATGAGACCCTTTTTTCCCCTGTAATGCAATACTGTGGCTTCGCCACTCTTCTGCTCGCACATTTCACACGGGACACGCATGGTCTCCTCCGCCTGTGCTCCCCCCACCCGTGTGCAGCTAGATGGACATCGAGAGATATTGCCATTGATCCTCCTGCTGCTGCTGGGTCGGGTTGTTTTGTTAGAGAAAAGGCTGAAAGGAACCCCGGTAATAGAATGATTTGGCCTGCAAGTCAAATCCCCCTTGATGAACAATCAGACACAAATGTCAATAACAATTAGATTGGCTAAGGGCTCCAGTCACTTAGGACTTCAGTTTTCTGTCTACAGTGCTCGAAATGAAACCCTCAGCACTGTGATCTCCAAATCAGGTTTGGCATCAGGAATGAAAAGACATCAACAATAATATTATTAAAAGGCTGATGGCAGAATAAGAGCAAAAGACAGACAATGGGGTGTGTGTGCGTGCACATGCACGCGTACCAAGAGAAGGGAAATAAAATAGTGAGAGCTGATGTTAAAATCCATCAAGATATGAAATCAGTCCTGCCTAAAAGAACCTGAGGGACTAGCCTCTCCTCCCAACAAGTTTTGTTCCTCTGGGCTTTCAAATTTCCACCTCCTCCTGTCCAAAATATCAAGCATGGGAAGCAAACAGAGGGAAGCAAGCCCTTAAGTGCAGGCTGTATTTTTTCCTGTTCCTAAATTGTAAATATACAGCGGAGGCAAGAAATGCCCAATCTAATTAGGAGCAGTTGAGAAGTATGGAGACAGGGTCCTCCCAACGGGAATGCTGCAGGTTAAAGAGGTTAAAAAGAGGAATGTTCTGCCTAATGAGGGGAGTTTACCATTATGAGCACACTTCCCACTGGTGAGGCATGGGAAGAAGCCATTACAACATGGAAGACGTGGCTCTACAGCAAGAGCAGGCGTGTGCTTAGTCCCAGTGACAACAAACAATGAATGAGATGTTTTATGTTTGCAGCTTAGCTCAAAACACATCTCAGGAGGTTCAGGAGCTGCACTGAAGCCACTGCCCTAAGGTCAGAGCCAGCCTGTTTTTGTGCCTTCTCTGCATGTTTTGGCTCTGCGAGGTGGCTGTGCCAAACCACCAGCCCCATGCTCCCTCTGCACGGGGTGACCGCCCAGACCACTTTGTCACATCAGCAAAAAGAGATGGGTTTATGTCAAAGCACCAGGTTGGGAACCAGTGCAGCTAACACCTGGGCATGCAGTGCTATCTCCCCTAGCAAGGCACTGTTCCATAGGAAGAAATATTTCACGCCTTGGCTCACTGTGCACAAGTTGGAGCTGCACTGCAGCAGGTGAGAAAGGAGACAAGAGGTGCTGTGGACTGAATATTCCCAGCCTTGAGCCAGGAGAGCCTTCATCCCCAGCCCCTGTATGTCAGAGCATGGGCTGGGGTTCAGCTGCTCTCCTGGCCACCTCCCTGACGAGCCCTGTGTCCTTGGCCAGGCACAGCACTGCACCCACCATAGCTGTCTGACTCCCTGCGCTACCCCGATCTCACTGTCCTTGCAGCCTGTGATGAATATTCTGCTATCAGTCTCCTCCTAGAAACCAGAGATGAAAAGAGTGCTGCTCAGCCAGGCAGATCTTTGGATCTCCAGCTCGGATGAGGCACTTGCCTCCTATGAATGCCCAACAGGACAACATGCCTGAGGCCTTGGGCCAGACATCCTGCCCTGGGGTGACATGGCAACCCTTGGCAGTGCACAGCTCCCAGCCTTGCTCTTAAGCTTTCAGTGTGCTTTGGCATCTCCTGCTATTTCTGCAGCAGATGAAACAGAAGTGCACAACCATAGAAAAGCCCCAGAGCCTTAGGAAGGAACACTGCAAAAGACCTAAAAAAACAGAAAATGCAAACCTGTGCTGAGCAAGTAGTATGGCAGCAGCACTGGGTATCACTCTATGCCACTGGCACCACTCTGCCACCAATTGGCCCCATGGGGACAGTGGCCAGCCAGGTCCCCAGCCTGGTCTCCAGCTCCAAGAGGCCCCAAGGAAGGGACAGATGGCCATAGACCGCTGGGACACACCTCTCTCTGCATGGCCGTGGCTGTGTATGCCCATTCATGTGGTGAAGGAGCAGGGGGAGTGCAGCATCCTTGCATGCATTGGGATTGCGGCAGCCAGGGACAGGACAGCCACTGACTCACAGGACTCCCTTCTCCCACCAGGGTAAAAAGAGTGTGCATGCTCACTTCTGCATAAAAGAGCTCTGCCCCCTTCACTTCCCCTGCAGAATGGCCACGGCCCAAGAAAGTTAGCAATGAGTCCTCGGGAAGTGGCTGTGACTGCAAAAAATAAAGTATTCATTATTGCTAAAAACTTTTTTCATCTTTGAGGGGAAAACACATACCACATGATTTCCAAAGAGGAGCTGGTCTGGTTTACAAATACAGTACATTAATAGCTTTGTAAACATTTATTCAGTATGACAGCTGACTGCAACATGTGGCATTAATTAGAAGACTCAGCAATGTAGCATATTAAGAGCTAAGTTAAATCTGAATTAGCTGGGTTTGTTGAGACTAAACACCCGTGGGGGAAGTCCTCGGATCTAATACATTATGACTCACTTGACACGGGAGACCCACAGGCCCGATTCCCAATACACTGGGGGGCCCTTATTCATACTCCATCTCCACACGAGAGCTGCAAACTCTCAAGATACCATAGATCAGAGGGTGTTGATGTTGGGATGTTGCGACAGAATGGGGCGCGTGACTCCCTGGCTCCCAGCTGCCCAACCTTCCCAAGGAGGTAACAGCAGAGAGACTACAAGCTCGTTCCCCCTTTCCAAACTCAAATAGCAGAGCACAGACCAAAAGAATTTTATAACCCCTTGAGCCTGAGGATGTTGCTCAACACTCCCATGAAGTTATCTCCCAGTGCAGGGGTGACACAGCCATCTGATGGTGCAGCAGCTGGGGAACTCTGCATCCCCAGGATGTGCTCAGCCCCACATCCTGAGCTCACTGTCCACCACAGCCCCACACTTGCGTTTTGGCTCAGAGTGTGGAGGCACCTTTGGGCTCTGCTTTGCCTCAACAGGGTTTTGCGAAGACATGCTTAGGAGCTGCAAGGGAGGCCCAAGGAGATGGGAAACCTTTTGTTGTTCTTGGTTTCTCCTCCGGCATGTGCTGCAGCTCCGGCCACTGCTGTCCTCTGTCCCCTTGGTCACCTCATCAGAAAGTGGCAAGAAACACCAGCCTTGCTATCATCCCTGCAGAGCTGTCACCAGAACTGAGCACAAGTGGTAAAGTATTGAAAAGAGCATGAATGGTGCCCTGCAAGCACAGCAAGGTTGGTGGGAGTTTATTTCAGCTGCAAGAGGGGCCAGCCAGATCCTAGCAGCCTAAATGGGCAAATACTACTCATTAGAGAATTTCTACATTTCAGGTCCATTCTTATGTCATTCGCGTTACTTCAAAGCAGGGCAGCGTGCTGGTAGCTATTGAACAGAATTAGTTCCAAGCCTGGAAGGAAGTTATCCATCTTCTATCAAAGAAAGAAAGGGATTACATAGCCAAGCAGAGGAATCAACACAGCCCAGAGTGTGAGCTACCATGTCCCAGCTGACCCATGCTCACAAACACACAAAATCCTGGTGCAAATACACAGGCTGCCCTACTGTGATGGATATTTAGGACAAATGCAGGATAAGCATCCTGGTTTGCATTCAGCTCTTGTAAGAAGATGCTTTCTGAATTAAGACCTTAGAGCCCTCCATAGTCCTCTCTCAGAACATACTGCAACATGCCTTTGCAAGGGTCCAAAGGGCTGGCAGAGCTTGAATTTTGGACCTGAGCTGAGATCTGAAGCAACAGAGGCAGCGGGTCCCTCCTATCAACCCCATGCAAAGCAGCCATGGGGTAGGCAATGGGCAGCTGCCTTGAAGGCTAATGGCTATTCAGTCCACAAGTAACACCTGAGCAATGTAATGCAAAAGCACACATAGGGACTGGTCACAACTGGCTGCAGCACAGGACCCCATCCCAGCTACAGGTTCAATGAGGAAGATTAGGAGAGAGAGAAGCGTTGACAGACAAGCCTGCGTCTCACCAGCAACGCATGATCTGATCTGGCAGCCCCGCCAAAGCACAGACATATTGAGCAATGCAGCTATGAAACATCCAGAGCAAGTCTGTTTCCACCTCGCAGCATTAAAGCAATTTTTTTTTTTTTTTTTGCCCTGGGCTCCCTTTGTTGGATGCCTAAAACTTAATTTGATTAGAAGCACATCTGAAAGTACCTTTGAAGGTGCTGAGTCCACGCATCCCCTACTGACTCAAACTCATGGTATTAGAGCTGGATGAACCATCTCAGAAGCAATAACATTATTATCCATGGCAGTTCCAGCTCCCCAGATACAATACTACTAATACTAATTGCCAAAAGCAAATAAAATAAATCTCTGCATGGTTCTGTCTTCTTCATTTCCCTGGATCAGATGCTACCACTCTTATCCAAGTCTCTCCCCCTTCATCCTTTCACACACAATTTAATCCACCATAGATCTGCCAAAAGGAGAGTAAAACTATTAATGTGTGACAGCGACAGCTATTTCTATAATTTAAGCCTCTCTATTCTTATTAGTGTTGCATCAAGGTATGCTCTCCATTGGCCCTCAACAGTTGTTTTTGAAATGGGTCAAAACCGAGAGTGAAGAACAGTGAACAATAAAGTAAAAAAAAGAATTAATTACCAAATAAATCATAACATTGTGTTTCTGTTATTATCTCAATTTAAACATAAAATAAAGAAAGATCTGGTCAAAAGTTGAATATTTGTAGGAAAAAATAAATCTGAGATTTCCACATTTCAAATAATTGGCTTGTCTTCAAATTGGCGTGAAAAGCCCAAACTCTCAGACTCTGGGAGAGATGAAAACTAACGGCATTTTGTTGCAATTTCTTTTTTCTTCATAATAATTTCTTTCAACCAGAACTGACTAATTTCACTTTAGCATTTCAGGCAGGGTTCATATATTTCATTCTTTATACTATAAATAATGTGCAGTATAATGGAGGAAAGAATTAAGGCAAGAGGAAGCTTTTCAAGATCACCAAAAAGAAACATTCTGATATACTTCTAATTCTTTCCAGTAAATTTTTTATCAGAAAAAACTCCCAACTGCTGCTATAACAGCGATTAGTAGAACTAACAAACACCAGCGATAATACTCTTTGCACGGCAATTTCAAAGCCATCTAGGTCTTGCACACTAATGAAGTCTTCTCTAAAGTAAAATAAAACAGAATTGCCAACTTGTGACTTTAACACAAATCTCTGAATGCTTTATATTTACTTTAAGGCCTCAACTCCAGGAAACAAGCAATTATGTGAGAGTCTCAGCAATTAAAGGAAAATAAATAAATAAATAAATAAATAAAAAGCAAGTTTCCTTGCTATTGCAAGGAAAAACTTGAGAGGGTGACTCAAGTACATCCCAAATGCACAAAATCCAGAAGCCAAATAAACAGATTCCTTACTTTTAAAATCTTATTAGCTTTTGATGCTTATCTCCTGTTTTTGGACCATTTCGTGCTAACAGATGTGAACACTGAATCTTAATAAAACTCTTCAGATCTTTTTCCTTCTACTCCCTATTCCTTTTTCCAGCACAGAATTTGAGGTCTAAACTGCGGTTCCCATGCAAAGATATTTTTAGAAATCCAGTCTTTTCCCAACATTTTTCAGAACGAAGACGAAAAAATTAAGAACATCAGGGGGATGAAGCCAATTTCAAGGTTCTACCCAAAGGCTCAGAACACATCTTGCTGAAGAGCAAACCCTCCAGCTGCAATTATGTGCCTAATAATGCTGTTCTGCACGACCCTTCCTCACCGAGACCTGAAATCAAGGCCAGCTCATAACAGGACAGTGACTACATGGGACCGTTGCTTTCCTTCAGAAAGAACAAAGCAGCTCTGGTGACTTACAGAGACACAGTGTGAGATAACAGCATGCTGAATGTACTTCCTTTTCAGCATGGGTTCCTTTGACATGGAGAAGAAATCTCCTGCAATGCCCAAAGTTAGGCATGGTGAATCCTACATGAAACTCTTACATGTCCCCTGAGATGTATGCCTACCTCTCTGATCAGTCTGGAGAACGGCATTTATTTTGTTACTGAATGTAGACAAAGCAAACTTCATATAAGCTGACAAATAGGAAGAGGAAAACATAGAATATGAACATTCACAGTTTTCCCCCTAATAATGCTCAGCACCTAGAGCTTGAGGAGTGCCACAGAAATAGGTAGAAAGCAATCTAGGGAAAGCATACGTGCATCACCAGATTGTCATTTGCTTTACTATTCTAAATGCGGAGATATCAAACCAACTGATAACATTGCAAGGTTACCAGCAATGCTCACAGTGAGATCCTCTCCTTGTTGAATGGTTTGCCAAGCCTGCTGTTACTTTGTTCTTTCAGTCACAAGGGTGTATCCAAGCTTTAGAACACTGCTAGGACAACCAGAACCTCATTCAATGGCATCTTTCACCAAGACCTTTGCGCTGTGAATGCTCCAGCAGTGAGCACTGCTGTGCCAGCACAGAGGGGACTTGGGACAAGCTTACACGCCTGTGCCACCACATTCATTCCATCCACCCATGTCCTGGGAGAGGAGCGAGTTCTGGGCGCAGCGCTGTGCTAACAACTCCTCCATGTGGGAGTTAATGTTCTCCCTTAAATATCCCCATATGACATCTCCCTTCCCATTGAAGAAAAAAGCTTCAGTACAGCTCAACACTATTCTTTACCAGCCATCAAGCTCAGTGCTGGCCTACTGCTCTGATTCTTATGAAGTTCAGTGACCTGAAGGTTAACCAGCTTCCTAAATTTCTCAGTCTCTCTCTGCCTTCCATCATTTCTGAGCACCAGCAAACCACCAGCATGATGCAAAGGATGTCCTTCCCATATAAGCATTGTTGGCCATCATGAGAACAGCTCCCACTCCTTGGTACTCAGAGAGGTAATATATTCAGTATTTCTTATTTTGATGGTCTTTAACACTAGCGTGAATCTAAAGATGGGAGCCAGAAAAATGTTATGATCCTCAGATCACAGAAGATTCAAAACCTAGAGAGTCGGGAGGTCTGGTTCCAATCTTCAGTTTAACACCAGGGTGTAACTTCAGGCAAGCCTGGGCTTCTCTTTCCTCCTTTGATTGTTTTCACTGTAAGCTCTTTGGGGCAGGAACTGTGTCCCATTGTGTTGTTACAGGGTGTAGAACAATGGGCCCCTGACCTCAGCTGGGGAATCAAGAGATTACGAGAATTATTTAGAGGAAATCTGCGGTTAAACAAGGAATTGGAATCAGACCTCAAGTCCCCGTCAAGTGCCAGTACCATATGACTATTCTTTTTTACCCTTCTTTAAAAAAAAAGAGACTTAATGCACATTTATTGTTGCCCAACATTGGCCATTTTTCACACGTCTGCTCGCCCGCCTACATCTGAGCGCTGCGCTGTGCCGCACACTGGGTCAGCCTCTCGCTCGGTGGCGGTGCCATCGCAGTGCTCTGCTTCTGATAAAAGCATCTATCTGGTGGAAGGAAGCACAAAAAGGAAATCAAAAGGAAGCGCGAGGGCTCGCTGCGCTTGTGTGTGCGCATGGGATTCTTCAGCTGTACGTAGGAAATTAGTTCCAGCCAGGGTGAGCTCTGTGTGGTCTCACTAGCCATCCAAGTCAAACTCCAGTTCACCCTGGCTGCCAAGCGGAGCTGGGGAAGAGAAAGAGATTCAAGACAACGTGGAAAAGGAACAAAGCAGCCAAATAGAGTGAGCTGTTGGTATTTTTCTCCAAGTTTTTTTTTTTTTTCCCCCTCCCTTCCTCTGCCTCTCTTTATTTTTTTAAGCAAACCACCTGGATTTTAAGATCTCCAGAATCGCATTAAAGGGCTTTTACTCCTTCATGAATTGGACGCGTTTGATGAAAAGGGGCAAGGGGAGAGAAGTGTGTCTGCCTGTGGGAGGGGGAGAGGAGGGGGAGATAATGGGGCATGGGAGGCCCTAATTCCTCCTGTCTCCCTGCCGGTAATAGCGCTGGATGTAAACACTGCTCTGGTGAATGTTGGAGAGTGATTACAGGAGAGCTGGGGAAGGAGGAAGCATTTTGAAACCACAAGTAGGAAAGCAGCTCTTTGATGGAGGGTTAGGCAGATCTTTTTTCTCCGTGCCCTTCTCCTCACGGAGCAGCCCCCCTTTCCCTCCACGCTCTACCTTCTGTAAACACGGCGGCAGAAATTAGACATGGGCCAATCTGTTAAATGTTTGAAGACAAAGTGGGCTCGGCAGCAGCTCTCACTCCATTGGATACAAAAGAAGAGGTTAATAACACTGTAATGGGCTCTTCTGGTCCTTTCCCAGCTGCCGAGAGGAAGGAGCCACATGCTGTTGAGGCAAAAGCGCCATTGAGCAGGAGAAAAGTTGAGAAATGAAGACTGCAGGCACAACCCAAGTACTGGTGGCTGAGCTAGCAGCAGCTCCAGGATGTCCATTGACATGGAAAGACCAGAGATGAACTTAGTGGGGAAGAACTGAGGTTCATCTGAGTTGGTTGAATGGGAACATTAGCAAAATCCCACACCCAGATGTGTTCCTGGAGTCTGGTGCTCACTTCTGGCCTGGAAGACACTTGGGCATCCAAACTGCTTTGCTCTGCATTGCTTTTCCTCATGGCAAGGCAACAGGAGGCAATTATTGCTCTGAAAAGAACTTGTGATCAGTGGTGGAGAAAAGCTGGGAATCGCTGATCCAGCTGCCTGCAGATGCATGGTTCTGCCCATGGGGATCATCCGTCAGCATGAACTGGTTGGTCGTCTGTGCTCATACAGGAGGTTTCTGCGCTCCTAAACATCAGAGATGTTCCTGCAATCTCCACCTGTCCTTGAGGGGAAGGGCAGAAAGGATAGAATATGATCTCTCTTTTCAGGAGCTATAGAAGATTAAGGACAACACCTCCCTCCTTAGTATTTAGTCCTGCAATGACTGCTTGTTGCTTTACTCCTGCAGATCAGAGACAGCAGGAGCTCCCCGTGCATCTCAAGTACAGTGTTTGCTTTCTAGTACTCAGCAGAGAGCACTTTTCCCTCCCTGAGCCTAGTCTATTCCTGGCAAAGGGCAGTGATTTTACAAGATTGAGGATGAATTCAGCCTTTAGATTCTTACTAAGCACTCCGGAGACTTTAATGAGATTTAAATGCCCCCATTCTATACAAATCCCAAAGGTATTGGGTATCTAACTCTGCCAACCTCCACCAAAAATTTGTTCATGAACCTCAGATGGTGATTCAGCTCTAATCAGTTTTTAACTGAATATATTCCTTAGCTGGAAGAGATCATGATGGTCCTTTAATTAAATCTCCTGCTTAATATATCCAGCCCCCCGATACCTAATACTTTCTGCCCCAGGCTCACAGTGTTTCCTTGCACGACAGCACCCCCACGAAAGCCTTCATTTAAACAACTGTAAATAATGAAGAGTACACATCCTGTGCTGAACACGCATGCTTTACAAGCTGCAATACACCGGGCAGCTTTGTTGCATGTAGAGTCATAGCTATAAAAAGGTCATTATGTTTCTATTGTTTATTCATGTAAGTTTGCTTAACATATATATTTATGTATACATTGATACATATGCATATATATAAAGCAAACACATATATATTTATATACATACATAAAAGGCAAACCAACAGCTATTTATAACCAGTCTTCTGTTACATCTCCTTCAACGCAAAAATGTACGCATTAACTACAGGAACTGACCAAAACAAAATGAAAACTGACAAAGAAAACAAGTCTTTCAAACAAGGTGGCACAACCCCGGTTCTTCCAGGCGCCTACCCAGCACTCATTCTTCCCATCACTTCCCCTCTCTACCACTATTCTCAAGCTCTTTGGTCCATACGCGTGCGATAGTTGAGACTGTAGGCTATAATTAGAGAGTCTCAGCTTTAGTGCAGTTATACCCTATTTTGTGACCATCACAGCTCTCGGGTTCAGTGCCGCCTTTGGGTGTCTGCCATCTAAATACATGAGCTACCATAAAATCATTTTTGAATAATTTCTCTGGCACTTTGTTTCAGTTTTCATTTCTACAGAGGTCTTATCTGTTGTAGGCTAAGCAATAATGTGACTAAGTGATGAAGAAGCACAGTCCTATGCACTGATGATTCCCGACCTTTCCTTTCCTCCACTTCCCCTTCCCCTAGACCAGATAGCACTGTTTCTTTGAACAGGATGGAAATAAGATTTAGTAATATGGAATACTACCTTTTATTCCCTCCTTCTTCTGCCTGTTTCTGGTATCCAAGTAAACCTTTGGAAGGTTTATTCCCATCACCAAAACTACAAGAATCATATCAATGATTATCACAAACACAGGATCCTTTCTCTGACAGTGAAACAGATGGGACAAGGCTCTCTATCACCAAAAGTTTTCACATTAATGCAATCTTACAAGAAGGTCTGGTCCCACTTCAGAGAAGTTTCCCCTCTTGATGCACTGGGATTTTCTTCCCCACTCCCAATCCCTGAATGTATGGTTTCCCACCCTGGGAACCACCAACCCTGTATTTCTGAGCCCTCCTTGCAGCATTGGTACAGTGGAGCACTACTCTGTTGGGCAGAAATGGTAGGGCAGCCACAGGGGCAGATGAAGCAACACAAAACAGACTACAAAAGTTGAGGTACAGCAGGGCAAAAGCAGTTAAAATATCAGAGCATAGTGATTTGGGAACTGTTCAGTGCTATGCACCTTTAAAGTCATAGTATGCCATGGCATTTGCTCTTGTTCCTCATGCCAGAGCCCTGTGGAAAGAGAGATGCTCTGCTCCAGGATTTGCAGCAGCAGCAGCAGCAGCACAGAAGTGGGGCAGGAGCCAGCAGGAGGTTTGCTGCCATTGCTACCACACATATCATACTTCTACCACCCTCCATCATGCCACTTTGCTTTACCTTTTCCTCTCTCAAAAGCTGGCATGCGGTCTAATGCTACTTTTGTTAATGAACAATCATGATTTAGCCATAAAACAATAAGTGGCGCCATGAGCTCATTAGACATTAACAACATTCTGAAGTTCAAGCATGTTATCTCCAGCAGAAAATTACAGGGAGCGCTTATCATTTGGGGAAAGCTGAGCTGTGGGCTCCTGGGAGGGTTCAAATGTCATCTGTGTATGAAGAGGGCGAGAGGCAGAGTAACTGGAGATGATCAATCACAAAAAGGCAATAACTGAAAACTTAAGAAGATATGAAAGCACATTAGTTCCCACAAACGACTGAGGATTAAACCCAAGCATAGTTATAGCCAGGAGCACACAGCCAGCCAAGGTACTATCGAGGCGTGATGTTATTACTTCCAAGGGATGCCATTAAAATTCTGTTTACAAACCTAATGTGCCAGGGAATGGGTCAAGGAAAGAATTATTAGCAACAAAGCTATTTGATCTCTTTTATGATCCAGTGAGTCATATCACTCCGTACACTAGAAGGTGAATAATGAAAACCTCAAGACTGTTGATTTATACATGTGTCCAGAATCCTGTGTTCTTTAACCTCAGATGCCCTCTTAAGTGTGATTCATCCTAAATCAAATGGAAGGTTGGGTGCTATCATCCACATACTCTCCTCCCACACACTAATTGAAATGGTGATTGACACTATGGTAGAATAAAATACCAGTGCCCAGTGATGGATGGCCAGGGCGGAGAATAGGGTCAAGATACAAGACTTGCAGATATAACTGTCTTCCTCCCCATATGGGATGGTCCCAGTTTCACCTAACACTCCCTCTGGAATGCTAGACTCAGAGTCACTGAATAATTTAGGCTGGAAGGGACCTCTGGAGGTCATCTGTCCATCTGGACATACTTTAGTGCGGCAGATCTGAGTGGATATAAAAGCCTTTCTTTTCATGTCTCTCATTGCTGTAGCTTCACCAAAGGCATGTAACCATGATCCCAACTGGCTCAGAAATTGCATCAGAAAACTGCAGAACCCAAACAAGTCAAATAAAGAGATGTTTCTTAATGACATACTAGTCTTAGCGATATCCTGACATAAGCCATGTGGGCTTCCAACAGAAATCTGCTTCTTTATTTCAGATCATTCTTTCAGCTTCTCAACAGTCCACTGCTGGGCAAGCCTGGTTTTGAGGTTCCCAGAGGAAACCTAAAACTCATAGCAGGACTTTCTGGCTTTAAGAAAGATAGACTCTTCCACCAGAGCAGCCTGGATCTCCAGGGTAAGCCTTGAAAGAGGCTGCAGAGCTCAGCCTCATCCCTAGAATGCTGTAATGATCTAGCTTCTTCCATGATGAACTGTCTGGGCCCAAGGCAAATCTGGAGATGCATATGGGGCTGGGGAACATCTGAAGAAGTTCAAAATATAACTTCATTTCAGCAACGAAAATTAAATAAAAACAAGCGGAAACAATCTTGTTTGTGTGTGCTAATAAGAAAATGTTTGGCAATCATTCCAAATTTCAAGCAAAATATCACTGAAACAGTTGTCATGGTTTTTCCACTGGTGGATAAATACCACCCAGCACCTGGCCATGGTCTCATCAAACTTCTTTGCATCAGCTATGCAGATTTCAAAATTAGCACTTTGTACGTATCATCCATTAGCGCCCAACTAGGGTGTAAAAGTAATTTTCCTACAAAATAATATATTCTCTGAATCTCACATATTTGGAATGAGGAATTCAAAGAATATTTTCTGTCATTTCCCTGGCTATGCAAATAGTTACTGTAGAGATCTCCCCAGGTTTTGCAAATAGAAACCACTTAGTTCACATTTCTACTCCTCTTCAGAGGTCAGTGTCTCACTAATGTAAACACATTCAGTAGGAAGCTTTTACTTGTGGGGAAAAACTTGAAGGGTGTAAGAATCTGTTGTTGCCATTGTGAAAGTAACTATTGTGGCTCAAGACTAGGAAAAAGAAGAAGCTGATTTTCTTTGAACATTCTTATTTTCTAACAGCATAGCATCAAAAAGTTCAGTATTCTTGAAATGTTGTATCTTGCAAATTTTCTTCTCTGCACATCTCCAAGGTATTTGGGACAATCCAAGAAAATATCACTGAAACAATCTGAGAGGAACCAGAGGCCTTACATTTTCCAGCATGTACGTAGTTCTGCCCTCCCTCCCTTTCTAATAGTTTCACAAATACCTGGAGTTACGTCCAACCCTGGAGGTTTTGAAGCACTTCCAAGGTGTATGGCATAACCATGTGTATCTCTAGGCCTTGATCAACTGCTTTGCTGTCCAGCAGAGAAAACATCACAGGTCATTAGTGGTTTTCTAGTCTCTCTAACATTATTGTATCCATTCTGTCTGTTTGTCACAGCGCTTACTATGGGTGTGAAACAGTTTCGGGGGATTCAAGCAGGATTCGTTTCTGCAGATCTGAGTTCTTTGTAGGAGATACCAACAAAAAACCCAAACAGACTCATAGGATTTGCTATTACCCAAGCCCTGGTATCTATCCAAGATGCATGTTTTTCTTGTGATGAGTGAATGCAGTGAATCTTGACATGGTGTCATTATATTTTTCATTATAATGCAAAATTTTATTGTTATTTTTTCCACAACTGAAGCCAGGAAGAAAGAGAAGCTGGGATGACAGAGCAAGGCCATGATTAGACTTTAGCAGTGTTAAGAAAGCTATGCAACCAAACTGAGAGATCTTTTGTACTGGCACTGCTTTGAATTTGCTTTTCAAACCTACATAATCCTTAACATTTTTCCCTTTGATAAGCAACTTTCACAAATGCAGAACAGAAGCAACAACGTGGATTAGAGGAATAAGAGCTGTACTAAACACCACTTTTGAAGAAGGTGCTAATACACAGAGATCAAATAACTGAAGCCTATCAAAGACCAGGAATGATGCTCTCCGTTCTATACGCTATATCCAGTTAAGACAGGATTGGAACAAGTATAATCTTTTCACTTTGAAAATTGATCAGGATCCAAAGTATACATCTCCTTGGCTCCCAGCACCGTGTCACCAAAATGTTGAGGTCAATCTATTCCAATTCATATAAATACATAAATCTACGTTTTAGACAGCAGGTTTGAAAATGAGCTGATCTACACAAATATATACCCTGTTCATGAAAACATTCTACTGAGCTGGCCCGATATTGCATATGACCTTCGCAGTTTCAAACAGTGCAGTGAGAAATGTGTGTGCAGCAGAAATTTAAGCAACAACCAATCTGGGATCTCAAAGTTTTTTGGATTAAAGCTTACTCACAGATTGCTTCTGCATAGGAATCCTGCGTAGACCAGATTTAGAGAACTGTCAGGTATGCCAATCTTGTTCTGGCACTTGTAGTTTTCCCTAATATCATGAAATTTAGGCCTATTAGTTCTTGTCTATTGCCAAACATGGACAATTAATGTCTGCTGTCTTTACAACACCTCTTAAAATTTGGCAATTCTTCATACCGTACAGCACAATCCTGGCATTTCCACATTCAATGAGAAGTAAAAGTACTGTAGTTTCAGTTAAGAGTGTTGGACATCAGCCTGCTATCTCCTTTCTGTTTGGTAGAAATATACATACATGAAATTTAGATATTTGTTTTTACTTTTTGGCTATCTAACCACAAGCATAACTGCCATGTGTAGTAGTTAACAACTACTGTTGGTAAGATAGAAGTAAAACAATTGAAAACTGGGTTTCATATTTAACTTGTGTATAATACCATTGGTCACTGCAAGTCACAAATCATGTGATTTCAGCAGAAGGTTTAGCACCATCAGATCTAACAAGCCACTTCATTTGCAAGTACAGTCTAGAAATTTACAGTGCCTGGAGCTGCAATGATTAAGTGGAAAACAGAGTTGGATATACCAGATACAGATAATTTCTAATTTACCACTTATACCCAGTAACCAATCATTAACTATTCAAAGTCCTTTGGTCTTCATTTATCTCACACTAGAGTATTTAAATGAACAACAACATAAAAAGATACATCACCGGTGTTACAGTAGTGGAAAATCAATGACAGATAACAGGGTAGTCACTAACTCCCAGCCTTAGATGTCCTGTTTCCAATTCTGGCTATGTTGGGGAAAATTAAGAGAAATGTCAGAGAAATGATACAAAACTGAAAAATTAAACCAGACCTACAGAACATGAATCTTCAACTTTTTCTGATGCAGAAAGCCCAAACTCACATTTCCAGTTTCAGAAAATTCATTAACCCCATTCCCATAAGTAAAGACTGGTCACATCCCTATAGACCAAGACCCCAGACTAAGAGCACAGCTGGTTTACAAGAGCTGAAGAACAGTAATTATCTTTAAAGAGCAAAGATCTGAAGAGATGCATTGGTTTTGATGACTTTTAAAATGAAAACGTCAGAATATTTGTTATACTTCCATATTATTTGCCATGATAAAGAAGCTCATGCAAATAATCCCACTGAGATAGCATTTTGTTAATAGGAAATCAAATTTTAAGTTGCTCTGTAGGACTC
>JAOWBP010004343.1:10590416-10610147 GCA_028571105.1 Tragopan temminckii | reverse complement strand
GTGGGGGTGGGGAGGTGGGATTCCAGTTAATTAGTCGAGAAATGAATAAAAACTAAACATTATCGGAATTGTCTGCGGGTCCCGGTTTGTTAGTGGGGATTTGGGGATCAGCTTTTGTGCGCCGTAAATTGGATCTGAGTAGCGTGGTGCTGTCTTACACTGCCGTTTTGTGAACTGGCGACAGCTCGAGTCCATGGGAAAACTTAAAGGGAACCTGGGGCCGGTCACGGAGCCTCATTATCTCATGTCGGATACCATCTTTAGGGGAGAGCGTGTAATCAGCGGTGGCACACCACCAACCCCTCGCAACCTGCGCGAAGCCCACCTCCTTCCGCACACGCCCCGCGGCCGGGAGATACCGGTCTCGGACCCAAATGCAAAGAAACCGACCCCAGCCCGGCGGGGGGAGGACGCGCTTCGAGCTGGGAGGTCAAGAGCCCCCCCCGTGCTCGTAGCTAAAAGCTCGGTCTCCGCGTTGCCTCCTCGGGCTGATCCCCGCCCCGCAGGAGCCGGGCCCCGCATTCTTGGACGGGAAGGGCGGCTGCCGAACGGCCGCGTTCTGCCAGTCGGTGCCTCCCCGGGAGGGGGTTAGCGGGGCCCTGCCGGGCTGTCAGCTCCGCTGGAAGGAGGCAGACGGGGAGTTTCCCTTCGCTCTCAGCAAGGTGAATTCCCAAACAGCCGCCCGCCCTCCGCAGCCTGCCCCGAAGGTTCTCGGTTGGCAGGAAGGGGAAAGAAGGGGAAAAAAACCAAAAAGAGATGGAAAGGAACGGGAGAGACGGGAGCAGCTTCCCTCAGCCGCCGAGGTGGATTCCTTACGGGGGAAACACCTCGAGCGCTGAGCCGAAAGTATCCGCGGCACCCCTTCCCTCCGGCCGTACCTCCCCCCACCCCCCGGAGCTTTGCCGGGGAGCAGAGAGGGGGAGCCCTCAGCCCACGGGAACTCCCCCGGCTGGGTCTCCCAGCCTACAATTGGTGTTGGGACAACCGAGAGGACGGGCGGCCGAGACTGACAAAACCTCCGCTTTCCGTTCCCGCAGCTTTTTGGTGAGGAAAAGAGCGGAACGCATCCACGCCGTGCCCCGGAGATCCTCCACCTTCCCAGGGCTCTGCTGCCGGGCCGGGGCCACCCGCGGGGCCGGAGACACCCGGGGCAGCCCCGCGGCCGGCCGGGCAGCAGCTCGCCCCGGGCCGGTAATTGGGCGGGCTTAAAATCAACCCCGTTAACAAGCCTGCTGTCCTCCTCACCCCACCCCCGCGTGTGAAACATTGTCATTAGGCGTCTAATATCTCCGGCGCTTCCAAGGGGGAATGGGAAGAGGTTGCTTGGGGAAAATAAAAAAGAAAAAGAAACAAAAAAAACCCCCTCAACAACAATAGAAAGTGTGTGAACTCCCAGCGCCCGTATGCGCAGCACAATGCAAAGCGGGTTAATATCAGTTAGCAGTTCTGCAGTGACCTGTAAAGTTGCCTCTTTGGAAAGATTCTTGATGTATTACTTAACATGGCTACACAGTTATCTGTCTCGGCATTAATGCGTCCATTAAATCACTGTTGAGTAGCATCAACCTACTCCCGAGTCTTTCCGTCCCCTGGGAATATGGTTTCTAAACAGGATCAAACATGTGATGCTGACAAGTCATGAGATAAGTTATAATTAATTAGAGTTTGCTACATCCACAGAATGGGTACTTGGGGGAGTGGGGCCGGACTGGGCCATTAAGGACCTCAGCCAGGAGGGAAGATCTATAATATCGAGTTGGGAAACAGAAGAAGTAATAATCAAAGGTGGCCGAAGAGAACTGCAAACCTTTAGCTTTCAGAACTCAGTCGAGATTAAAGTTGTTTTTGATGTGAAACACACCATCCCCTCCTTAATGAAAACCATGGGGAAATTGATGCTGAGGATGGCTTCTTAAAGTGGGACAGAAAGCGTCGCTCCAGATTGGAAGACAAAAATCCCCAGCATGATTGGCAAAGGAAGGGGAGAAGGAGCTGAGACGAGGGACTGCCTACAGAAAAACCACGTCCAGGGGTTGTGACCCCCTTGACACCCACTTTTTCTTAGATGTCCCCATGCTGGAAGCTGCCGAACCCTGGCAGATCAGCAGCTCCTACTGCCCTGGGTTGCGGCCAGCCTCCTGCCCTCCAGCCCTTTCTGCTGGGAATGACAGTTAAAAATCAAACTGCTAACAAGTGGATTTTGGTCTGAGCCACAACAGCCCTTATTTGCTTTGCTTTGACAAACAGTTGGAGCGGGGTGCTTTCAGGCTGGCTGTAAAAGCCCTGCTCCGAGGGGGAAGCAGAGAATGGAGGTTTTTCGGCGTCTTTTCATTCCCCTCTCTGAGTCAAAGCAATGGCTGTGTTTATTTGCTTGCTCTCTGCAATAAATGGTAGCCCTTCAGGTGAGAAGATGCTGGAAGGGTGGAATGACAGGACAGATTTACACCTGTCCTTACAGCTTACTCTGACAATCCCTATAGCCTACAGAAATGACCAGTGGTGCCGCATAGTCTGGGGAAGCCAGCAGATTCATTCTGGTTTTTTTTCGTTGATTCTTCTCCTTTTCTTTTTTTTCTTTTTTTTTTTTTTTTCCTTTTCTTTTCCTCTCCTGATTCTTATTCCCTTTCCCCTTTTCCTTATGGCATGGAATAAAGTAGAGAGAGATCTCCCTGACAGTGACAGTCTCCCAGCTTCCCACTGCCTCAGGAAGACAAACATCACAGCAGTCCCTGCAAGCCCCTTCTTGGCACTTGAGTTGTGATGAGTGCTCTGCAGCCACCACCCCACAGCCTCCCTGTTATACCTGTGCAGTCGCCAGCTTCCCCTAAACCTCAGCTGGCCCCTTCCAGCAAGAAGGCAGAGGGGAGATAACCCCCCTTATGTGCTTCCCACAGCGATCCCACCTCGATGACAGAGGCTGTCCAGATGCCTCTGGAATCTGTCTAGACCTGGCTGCCATCTTCATCTGCGGAGAGGACAAAGGCTGCATTCTGAATCTCCCCACCAAGAGCCTGTTGCCACCTCCTAGTGTCTGCTGAAAACCCTCCTCAAATCCAGCTCTCAAGTGTGGCGTCTGCTGGAGCCGGGGCCACTCAGCCCCATGTTCAGCACTCCTGGGTGAAGGGTTGGCTGCCACCACTCAGCCTGAGGGCAATGGGGATGTAGTTGAGGGTCCTGTCCCCTTTAGAGAGAGGTGGAATGAATTTTGATAGCCCCTACCCCAAAAGATCTTTTGAGCAAGTGCACAGCCCAACATCTCGTCATCCAAACACTGCTAAGCAGGGCCAGTATGTGTTCTCTTCTGGTCTGGGTACCTAAATGAGCCAGATATAAAGGTGGCATGGTGCTGCAGCATAGAATGAGCTCTCTCAATGGATACCATGGTGCCCGCATTCTCCAGGACAAGAGCAGCAAAGTGCTCGGACATGAGATGCACCGACACAGGATGCCAGGCAGAGTGACTGCCGAGTCCTAAGCTGCCCTAATAGGCATCTGTACCTGAAGTTTGATAGGTGTCATGTTCTGCTCACGGTTTCCATCTGTGATACCTTTGCCACTCTAGGCAGTTGAGCCAAAACCATCCATTCTCACTCTCACACACACACACACGCAAGAGAAATTTTCTTGTTTCCCCCCACCCCCATGCCTCTTCTGGGGCCCATTCCAGTGATGATTTCCCAATGACACAAAGTCAAGCAGTTTCAACAGAGAAGACCGGGAATGCCTGATGGGAGGACTCACCTCCCCGGGGGCTAGGAAAGTGTAGAAAACCTGTCCCAAGTGAAGCAAGCACGGGGATTTGCAAACAGGTCCCTCTGCTCACGGCCACAGCCCTAAGCTCTGGGCTTGGGTTATGGCCAGAGGCAAGCATTCGAGATTCCTCTAAAATCTTTGGGAACACCTAAGGGTTCGGCACTTCTGAAAATCTCTTTAGGCTTCTTCAGATGCCCAGAGAGAAATTTTGCAGCTTGCTTTCTCTTAATAGCTGACTTTTGATTCTCTGACCAGAGAAATAGGTGTGCCTACAGTGCACGTCGTTAATATACAGTAAACATGAGATAATCTCCTCTTCCATAGTAAGACTCAACTCAGTGAAGAAAATGGATGAGGATATCAGGAAGAGAGTGGGGTGAAGGAGATGGAGTTAAACCCTCTATAGCCTGGAAGGACCAGAGGTGACTCTCTCTACTGCATCGCCTTCTGGAAGCTGAGGCTTACTGAGAGGATTTTGCCAATGGAGACACTGCAGGAAGCAATGAGGCCAAGAATATCCTTTGGCAACTTTCAGAAAATGGAGAAAATGGTTTGGGAGGATTTTTGTTTTTCCATTACTTTTTTTTTTTTTTTTTTTTTTTTTGGATGCAGTTTTTGCTAGCTATGCACAACAAGAAAAACTAAGGTGAGAGCCAATGCTCAGATAACAGTGCAGAGGGCAGCAGAGCAGGGATGCGGCTGGTTTACAATCTGCAGCATGAGTGCTTGCGCTCAGCAATCTGCACAGAACTCCTTTGTGGAGGAAAAGCCTCCCAGGGGAGAGGCAGAGATGTTCTTTGGAATTGGTGGGATGAAGAAAAGGGTGGAATAAAATTCTATGTTGAATCATGCCTTTTCCAGCCACTCTGAAGGGCTGACATTCAAGGTCAGGGTCAAGGATGGGGCTCTGAGCACCTGACTGAGCTGTAGGTGTCCCTGTTCGTTGCAGGGGTGTTAGACTAGATGGCCTTTAAGAGTCCTTTCCAATTTAAACAATTCTATGATTCTGTTCTACGGTTTAAAGGATTCATTACCATGCAGGGTTAGGCACTGCAGTGCATTCCCCTCTCCATGCAGGCACTTTCACAGCCATCACTGGCTGGAATTTTAGGCAGTGCATGCATTATGCCCGTGTTTGGAGATCTTGGACCAACCACAAAACCAAGTTCAAGCTCTCGTCCTTACATGTCATTTATTTACACAATGTGGATGCTGCCTCTTGGACAAACCCCATCCCCCCATGCACTGGGATGACTGGAGGTGCTGGAGTTCATGCCAGAGGTGTTTGCTGACAGCAGGCTTTGTTCAGTGAGAGATGCTTAGCAGGACGACCCACCCCCCACCTCCCTTCACCAAGGCCCGCATTTGGTTTCCTTCCGATGGAGATGCACTTTTTCCCAACGTGGATTTTTCCCAGATGGGAACAAGAGCCTGTTCTGTCCTCCTGCCTGTGGTAGTGCTGCTCCCCACTGCAGAGCACACACCACACACCTGAGGCACGCCAGCAGTGCTATGTATGCTGCATGTCCCCAAGGCACAGCCTGTCTGCATATATTCAATGGCTGGGAAATGTGGATGTGCTCTACCTAGGCATAATTTCCCAGCACGGAAAAGGGTGTGCTCAGAAACCTCAGACATTTTATATGACTAACCAAGACCTGCCATGATCAGATACTTTGTTCAGCCAAAGAAGTCCTGGAGATGGAGCACATGGCTGGGAAACATCAGATTTGGAAGAAGCTGAGGACACTCGGAAGACACTTCTGAATGTGCAGTTTTTCTTGCATGACACACAGGGTCACTCTTGTCAACAAATATCCTATTTTAATATTTCATTAAATTTTCATGTTGTACTTCAAGTCCGTGATACAGGCACAGTCAACAAAGCTAAAAATCAATTAATAAGTCCCTAGGCTAATACCCAGTGAGAGGGAGAGAAAGGCTCCCATCAATTTCTCCAGACTTCAGGTCAAGCCCTGAGTGTGCAAAGATCAAAAGAGGCAGAGATGAGCATTGCGCAGTCATCGGCGTCGAAGGGCTGTGTGAGGAGATGGGCACAAAATACCCCCCTGCCTTTCCTGTTGCCCTTTTTGCAGTGAAGCAGCCAGATTTCTTTGTGGTAAAGAAAGGAAATGGTGAAAGAAGTTGTCTGTACTTTCCCCCAAAGTGACAGCTTTCCCAGGGGTGTGTGCATGCCTTGCACACACACATCTGAGTGCACACATCATTCCTGAGTTCCCGGGAGGATGAGTGACAGGCAAATTGCCTCGCAGCCCTCGCGCTTTGCACATTTCCCCTGCCAGGTCTGTGCTGAGAACAGGTGGCTTTCACACCTAGCACATACTTCTTCTGGCTGAGTGTTAGCAGTGAAATCAAACCCTTTCCTCTGACCTAGGAATTTTGATGGGAGAGGGAACGGTGTCTTGTTTGAGGAGGTGTGGCACTTCTTCCCGTGGAAGCATTTATCATTTCTCTGTTGAAAAAGAGGCCAATAACCCGTACCCCATGCCTGTTATTACTCTGCGAATTCAAAGGTGTCTCGTTTTTAATGGGCCCTTTAGCAACAATGCAGGCACCTCATCATTTATCATTTCGTGCTGACACCTTCCTTGATGCACAATGCTCCTGAGTGGCACTTCTCAAAAAGGTTCCAGCTTTGTGGGGTCTTGTATCTTTTCCTGCAGCTGAGGGCCTGAGGTGTGTTTTATGACTTTGCCTGGGAAAGAGTGACAGCACTGGATGGGCTGTGCTCCTCTCTGCTGTGTCTCCAGTGCCAGGCACAGCAAAGGGAGGGAGAAAATGGCTTATGAGAGCAACATCTTGCTCTTTAGCTGGCAGGAGAGTGGTGGGATGGGGCAGCCCTGCTCCTTCCTGCCTGCTGGCACCGCGCTGCAGCCACATGGAGTGGGGACACCCCTGCTCAGCCCAGGCCTGACCCCAATGACTTCCCTCCCTCCTCAAATGAAGGAGAAGCCAAGGAGTGAATCACAGTTCTGACCTACAATTTGGAGCTTGCCTTTTTTCCCAGGGCTTTAAGGAAATCTCGTGTTAAATCCATAACCGAGTCCTAAGGGAGACAGGCAAAACATCCTCTGTCACAGCTGACCTCCTTTCTCTCTATCTGAGATGTTTTTCAAGGAACTAAGCCAAAAACTCAGCTTAGGGAAGTGAGCAGCGTGGCTCTGCTGGGCAGGCACTGCCTCAGAACCATCCCCTATGCAAATCTCTGCCCCACGACCAGCAGCCGCACTGTGCGCCGCGCTCCCTCCTCCTGCTAGCCGGGTTTGTGCAAATACAGTCTGGCCACAAATCCATTAGCAATGGCCTTAAATGACAACAGCTGATTTTGACGCTCACACAGTAAATCTTCCATTTTCCCTCGGAGGATTTGGCAGCGCAACGTTGATTTTCTTTTCAAAACCTTGCCTGGCAAACGTTTCCCTATCTCATAGGGAAGCGCAACGCTCTGTAATTACTGAGGCCAGAGTCTTTCATTCAAGTGCCTTAAGGACTTTGAAGCATGAAGAATTTTGACTCGGGGCCCCCTGAGGCAAGAACCCAAGGGTTACTTTGCCCAATTTACGTATGAGCAAACTGAGGCACAGCATAGTGGAACCTCTAATTTTTGTGAGTCTGTTCATTCAGGGTTCCTCGTTTTCCACACTCACAACTCAAAAATGCCCTAAGGGTTTCAGTATTCAGGACTGCTGAGCAGCCAAATATTTGGCGGAGGGATTTTGCGGCACTCCAGAAAGTCAACTCCGTCATCTTCTAAACCACCCACTCAGAGAAAATCAGGGCATCCAAAACTGGTGGTTTGTTATGCTCTTCTGATAACAGGGCGTGCAATTGCCGAGCCCCAAATCCCAACCGTTCTGCACTTTCAACAAAGAGATACCCACAGGGAGAAATGAAAGCTGGTAATGTCTTCCCCCACTTCTGCCCCACAGCTCAGTGTGTGGGCAGCGAGTGAGCAGAAGGCAGATGTTCCCAAACAGCTTCCTAAACATGGATCCTAGTGACACCCATGATGGCCCTTTCTGGGTGTTGTCCCCCATGTGAAGCCTCAGACATCTGAGCAGAAATGTGTGCTTGCTGTAATACCACCTTGGTCCCTCCTCCCCTGTTCTACTGTCATCAATTTTCACAAAAGTCTTAAGGAACTTCCATCCTTTGGTTAACTTTGACTGAAACCACCGCTCCTATTCGAGGTACTGGAAGAAGAGGGTGGAGGGGCAGGGCAAAGGCACTTAGATCTCCCTTTCTTAGCAGCTGTCATAAGAAAAGGGACTGATAGTGCATTATCCACATGCAGCCAGAGAAGAAGTCACAGGAAAGAATCAATCAAAGAAGGAAAGGAGATTCAGATATTCAAGGAAGAGATTGCAGTGTTGACTTATGATTTTTCCTCCAGGATCTGATTGCAAAAGGCACCATGAAAACACACAGTGAGAGACAATTTCCTGCACTAGATATATTAAAATCTAAGCTGCTGAGACAGAAAGAGTGTGGGAGGGAAAATAGGAGGGTTAAAGAGAATTGAACTGACTCACCCTGGGTTACCTATCTGGTCAAGAGCAGAGACAGCGAGAAATAATCTGAGTCTGCAGAGTGCCAGTGCACTGCTCCATCCTTCAGACAAGTTTGCCATCACCCACCCCTTTGCTTTGTTCCTGTCACCAAGCGCAAGGACCACCTCATGTCAGTTAGGAAGGAGACAGAGGGCAGCAAGTGGAGAAATACCAAGACAAGATTGTTGCAGCCATCAGAGAATGCCAAACACTTCTGAGTGTAAAGAGTCTGTTTCCAGAAAAAAAACCAACACAGTGTCACATGCCCATGGGCATTGGAAGGGTCTGCTCCACCTCATCCATTTCTGGTGCTGGGTAGAGAAGGGGGGAGCTGTGAGATCCATCAAGGCCATACTCCCATCAGGGGAGCACCAACACATGATCCCAGGCCAGGGATTGGGATGTGTCGGGGAGGATGAGAGAGGAGTGATAAGAAGAGAGAATAATGCCAAAAGAGTGAGGTAGATTAACCACCGGGAGTACAGGAAGAGAGAGTGGAATCTGGCCCTACTCAAGGTGAATTAAAGCTTCCTTGTCTCCACGACCCCCTGAAAGAGTTAACAAAATAGTAGGAAAAGGAGAACAGAGATTCTAATTTATGGAGAGGTTCAAAGGGCTTTTGATAAAGCCCTTCAGTAGAGTCTCTGAAGGAAATTTTATAATCATGGGGTTGGGAGATAAAGCGCTGTCATAGATTAAAAACTTGTTGAGACAGAAAACAGAGGAGAAGGAAATAAATGGCAAATGACCAGCATGGAAATAATTTAGGAGAGGTGTCCCCAGGATGAATTTGGAAAGTGGTTAACTGTAAGCATGACTGTATGACTAACAGCAATTAGACTTGGTGGAATAATAAACAGAACTGTACCAACAACCGCAGCCCGAGTCCATTGCCTGCATGTGCTGCAGGGAGGAGCCCAATCAGTACTAATCTGTCTGTCTTTTTTGACCACTTCAGCTGGAAAAAAAAGTCCTTATTCCCATATATTCAGCAGGAAAGTGAGAAAAGAGGCGTCCCAGTGACAGCCCTCGGTGCCCGCGCTCCCCCTGCACGCAGTCGGCCCAGCGGCGCTGGCAGGGAGTACCTGGCAGCGGGAAAGCGGAGGAGCAGGATTTTTTTTTGCTTTCGATTGCAATAAATTTTTCTGAGGTTCCCTCCCCCTCGCTTCACCGACCGCCTTTCAGGATCCTGTACAGGCCGTGACACACAGGAGCCAGCAAGCGTTGTGTTTGTTTGGTAACTAAATTGTCTGGCCAAGTTGGGCCCGAGTTGAGAACACCTGCAAATGCCAGAGGGACCTGAGAGGGCGATGCATTGGGGGCTTCCTGCAGCCCCAGCCCCTGCTGTCCGTGGAAAAACAGCAGTGAGGAGGTGAAACACTGCAAACAGCCTTAATTGAGTCACGTGAGCTCAGAATAATTTGAAAACAAATGAACTTTTATGCATTTTAGTAGGGAAGGGCAAGGCTGGCTGCAGTTCCTACAGTGTGTGGTGGAGAGATGGGCACCCAGTGCTTGTGTCCCTGGGGGTCAGGGCAGCTGCTCCCAGCTCGGTGCTTTGAAAGACGCAAGCTGGGAGTGAGGAAGCAGTTGCATGCATCCTGCTTGCACAAGATGGCTGGGTGCCTGGTCCATCCAGGCCTTCTGCTGTTTCTTACCCACGACGACGATGGCTCTTTTATGACAGAATGATTTCAGTGACCCTAAACACAACGTGCCTTACAGCTGTAATTGTGGGACTCCTTGAGCATGAATCATGTGATGCATGGAGCTGATAGTGAGAGCAGAGGCATTTGCTTCGTTTCCAGACAGAGGGACGGAGTCAGCCTCCACCTGGCCCAACCAGTGCTGCCACTGCTCCAGCACCTTCTCCCAGGCACTGCGTCAGAGCAGGGCCAGCTCCTCGCTCCCTGCTTGCTATGAAAGCTGCAGGACGTCTGGGGAATCAAAGTGTGGTGCTGACGATGAGGGCTTGAGGCATTCCAGCCCATGGTCTGTTGCAAAATCTCATGACCTCGTGTGGGCAAGGCCACAAAATTCACTTGTTCGGCTTCATTCTCAGCCTTTCATCATGTTTGATGTGGAGGGGAAAGGGAAAATGAGGAACAACGCGAAGAATCAGAAACAAAAATTGTAGCATAGAGGATGGATCTTTCAGGGAGGGCTATCTCACTGCCCATCCCTTCTGGCAGTGCTGCAGGGGATGCAGCGGCTGTGAGTTGTCACTGTGAGCAATGCAAAGGCTGTGGGGTGGACTCAAGGTGGCCCTTGTGGGCTGCGGGGCATGAGGGAGCAGGAAGAGAGTGGAGGGAGCAGACCAGGAAGGATCATTGCTGCTGGGATCCCCCCTCAGCATCAGCCAGGGGTTTGTGGTGGTGGGAGAAGCATACTTTCTCTTATTTTCTTATTTTCCTTTTTTTTTCTTTTCTTTTTATCTTTCTTTTTCCTTTTTCTTCTTTCCTTTTTTTTTTTCTTATCTATCTATCTACCTATCTATCTACCTATCTATTTATCTATCTACCTACCTACCTACCTACTTACCTATTTTTGTTCTCATTTTTATATCACCACCCTTTCTCTTACTCCTTTCCAAACCTGCCAGGTTCAAACCCATCTATCCAGATCTTCCAGAACGAAAGTAGCTGAGAAGACCCTGGGACAGAGACAGGAGGACAAAGGACTGAGAACAGAGAGGTTGTGCAAGCAGGCACAGGTGCCTTCCCACAGGCCAGAGAGTGCATTTCCAGAAGGCCCAACACCAAGTGGCATCCTTCCACTGACTTCAAAGAAACAATGCTGCCCAGGATCAGAGTCATTTTGCTCTAGCAAATACTCATGGCACTTTTTCAGCCATGGCGGAGAAAAGCAGCACTGTCCCCACCATCCCCTGCTCCCTGACGCATCTCCAACACTTCGTTTCTGTTTTATTTATGTAGCCTCACTCAAAAGGTCATGGGCACAAAAAAATACACCAATTTTACTGTTTGTAGGTCATGAGATTTCACAGGTATGAGTGTCCTTTTATAGCGTATAAGCAAACAGCTAGGAACATATTTTGATTACCCTTTAAATCTTGCAATAAAGGTGTTAAAAGGAAAGAGTGTTTTTATGTGCCATGTCAGGGTGTAATCTACTCCATATCTCACACGCACACTCTTCCAGCAGAGTGCAGTTGTTTCAAGTCTGCCTCCAATTTTTTTTTTTTTAAGCAGCACTTGTATAACCAGCAGAGGAAAAGCAGAGAACCGTATCTGTGACAGGCTTTTTAAAGCAGCAGCTTGGCATTGTTGCCGTGCTGCCCCAAGGAGCTATGTGTGACGCTGCTCCTGCCTTCCCTTGGGAGGTGATAAGAAAGTTCGGGCTCCAGTTACCAGCAGTGACTGTGAACTCCACAGATTGAGCCCTTGGCTAAAAACCTGAAGAAAATCTAGAAATCTAAAAGTCTAAAAAGCTACATGTTGCTTCCCATTGTCAGAGGCTTGGCTATGCTCTATGGGGTGGGAACTGTGCATCTCAGCACAGCACACAGCCCCATGCTCAGCCCCACATACAGTGCAGGAGGAGAATTAGGGGCCTTCAGCCAGAATCAGAGGAGATGAAGCACTAAGCTCAGTGACAGAAAATGCTCAGGGGTCAAGTCTAGGCTTGGTCTCCCTTTTACTGAGAGTTCTAGCAAAACTGGCGTGAGGAAACAGAATACTCCTTTTCCCTTTGGCTATCTGCTGTGGAGTTAGGGAAGGACACCCCCTAATCCCATTCCCACAGTGGAGACCCCCTCCTCAAGTCTGCCAACAGCCCCTTGTGCAACACAATTGCTGTGATTGCCAAATGACTTCTGGTGAGGCCATGCACTTGCATCCATCACATCCATCTCACCAATTGCACCCAACCCATCCACTGCACCCGTCTCATCCATCTTGTCCACTTCATCCATTGAACTCATTCCATCCATGGCATCCGTCCCATCCATCGCGCTCATCCATTCACTGCAGCTCTTAACACCAAAGCCATTTGTAGACCTACAAGGTGATGCTCTTGTTCCCTCACAAGCCCGGCTTTATGTTCACAAAGCCACAACTTGGCTGCTGATCACTCCAAAAACAAACAAACGGCAACTCTCCTAAAACAGGAGAGCTCAAACAAATAATTATCACCTCTCCCTGCTTCTGGATACCAGCAGCGCGGAATGAGCCTGCTGATCCCTGCTTCTGTGTGGTCTCCCTTATAGACAGACGAACATAAAGGACTAAGTCCCTGAAACTTAACGAGTTACTGCTCGTTAGCTGAACCGCATTAACTGTCTTGCGTGCGCACTCCCCATGGATGGTTGGAGCAAACTCTTTTCAGGAATGGGCTAGGACAGCATCTTCCAGCCTGATTCTGAGACTGGCGTTAAGAGGTTTGAGAAAGGCACCTGGAAAACAAGCTGCTTGTCACCGGGGCTAAACCACTGCTGGGATCCAAAGAAAAAAAAGCATTAGAGGGCTGGCAAGGCTGGAAATCGCAGAGTGAGAGCATGCCAAGAGCATGCCCTTAGCTGGTTAATGCCGATAAGTGGTAGCTCACAGTGCCTAATTGCATGCAACTACCTGTCCGTGCTTTTATTCTACGGGTGTGACGAGTTCCTCGAGATAGAGCCGATTGCAGCAGCTGCCCTCTGCTTCACTCATATAGGGTGTCAAGCACTCAGAGGGAGCCCGATGTAAAAAGAAGCAAACGAGCAAGCAGTTAAAACGCCCATTCTGAGAAAAGTTTATATACCGGTGCAGAACCACTGAAGGCCTAGGGTTTGTCTGCTCTGGAGGGAGGAAAACTGCTTTCCAGCTCTTTTGATTTGTCTACTTCAGAGTGATGCTCATTGAGATGCATTTCAAGCACTTTTTAAAGTGGGTAAGAAGAGGAAATCCATGAGGGAGAAAGGGAAGGAGGAGTCAGAGGATCATAGAATCATAGAATGGCCTGGGTTAAAAAGGACCACAATGATCATCTAGTTTCAACCTCTCTGCTGTGTGCAGGGTCACCAACCACCAGACCAGGCTGCCCAGAGCCACATCCAGCCTGGCCTTGAATGCCTCCAGGAATGGGGCATCCACAACTCCTTGGGCAACCTGTTCCAATGTGTCACCACCCTCCGTGTGAAAAACTTCCTCCTAATATCTAACCTGAACTTTCCTGTCTCCATTTAAAACCATTCCCCCTTGTCCTATCACTATCCACCCTCATAAACAGCAGTTCCCCCTCCTGTTTATATGCTCCCTTCAAGTATTGGAAGGCCACAATGAGGTCCCCGTGAAGCCTTCTCTTCTCCAAAAGGAGAGGTCTGCTTTGGGTGACTTCCCATTAGGGATGGAAAGAGCAGGTGCCTGGACAGAGGTGAGCAGGCGGCAGGCTGCAGCGTGTCCGCGTGGCCCTGTGTCAGCAGCCTCGTAATTACACTTCTTTCCTGGACATGTGCACAAAGGCAGAGCTCCAGGCAGAAAGCTGCAGCGAACTGTGTGATGGCATCACTGTGCCAAACAGGATGCCTTAGTACTGGAAAGAGCAAGAAATGAGCTGTACAAAATGAAGCACTGAACGCATGACCAATGCCCCCTATGCTCACCCCAGGCTCTGTGTGTCCCCGTGAAGGAAACCCTGAACAAGTGAACATGGGGCTGAAGCCTCTTGGTGTGCTTCATGGGGGTCTGAGACACGAGAGCCGACCCTTCAGACCATGCTTCTGCTCAGAGGATTCACTTTTACCATCAGACTTTCTCCACCAGCAAAACTTCTCCGAAACCTCTGGGCTGCTGAATTCTCATGCAGGATGCCTGGGTTTGGGTCTCTTGTCCTCTGTAAAGTACTGCAGCTCTATTCCAGAGCTGGAAATTTCGTCTGAAATCCAAGCACTTTATGGTTCATTTACGTTGCCAACTCTTTTATTTTTAATAACTCCTGAGATCAACAAAGCAACGATGTTTTCAGAAAAGGTTTGTACATTCTGTCCAGATGTTCAAACACTGATATAAAAATATTCCAAGAAAAGAAGGCCCTGCCTGCTGTCATTACAAGAAACACATTTGCTATCATACTATTGGCAGAAAACCCCCACTGGTGATTGCTAGAAGTAAATATCAATTTTTATTTGTAGTTTTTCTGGGTCTTTCTGTAAGTCATCTGTTTAATGAACTCACTCCGAGCAGTGCTTCCAACTGCTGCCACACTATCATTTATACTGCTGGACTACTAATTTGATTTTCATTGGGGGAGGGGAAGAAGATGGAGGGACAGTGACGGTTTTACTAAATTGCTTCACTTTGGATAATGCTCATCCTCCGGCCGCTTCAGATTTATATCTGCCACTGATAATTCCAGTTCCTTGCAAATTAAAGAAAGAAAAATACCCCAGTGCGGGACTGCGGGATGTCAGACATGGCTCAATGTAGAAGGCTCAGCAGAGCATCTCCTGCACACTGGCTGCTCCATGCCATCTGAAAGGCACATTTCAGGGTGCAGCCACACCGCTGGCCTGGGGCAGAGCACAGGGAAGGAGCAGGTTTCTCCCACTGCATCCCTGTGAGACAGGTCCTGTTGCAGGTGCTTGGCCGCAGGGCCCCTCCTGTTCATCAGCTCCTTTGGAGCTGCCGGAGGGGACCCTAAATCTCTTCTCCCCATGGCCTAACCATGGGGCTGTCCCACCCCGGGCAATGCTGGCTGGGATGGTGTTGATCAGATACTGTGCTGTGCTCCGGCTTTGGAGGAAAGGAGGAGAGAGAAAAACCCAACCAAGGTGCCATTAAAGTTAATTGTTTTTACTGCTGGTTTAACAGTGTCTTGTAAATCTTTTTATGACCCAGGAACACCAGTGAGGCCTAAACTGCAGTGGGATGGGTGACAGAGGGAGGATGGAAGGAGCACAGTGTCTGTTGCCTCCCCTTCTGTCTCCTTTGGTGATGCGAGGTCCTGGGACATGACACCCAAAACAGAGTCTTGGTAGCACAAAAGAGGACAGAATAAAGACCCAAATAATCCACCCAGATCCTCCCTACCAACCCCAGCAGAAGACTTGGCCAGGCCCACTGAAGTTTGCTTCTGTCGAAACCCTGTGAAAAGGCTGCAGGAACTCATGTGTGCTCCACACCACTGCTGCCATAAGCATGGAGCAGGGACACCTTGATAAGGTCCCTGTAGAGCACGGAAAACCCCTTTGATCTCGTGTACTTGTGAGGAGAAAGCTAATCCCATGTTGTGATATAAGTACCAGATGCTTCTTGGAAGAATTATACTGGGGCATAGGGTTAATGCTCGAGCTTTTCTTTAAAGTGTCCCGTGGATTATTCCCTGATTAAAAGGATTGTTCTCCAAATGGCTGCAGTGTCAGCCTGACTGTTATTATTGTTGTTGATGCATGGGGTGGGTGAAAGGACAGTGGGTGCAGGGTGTTGGGATTTATTTCAGCCCTCAATAACCTTTTGCCCCCCTCTGCCTGACCCCTCACATCTCATTGGGAAAGGGGTGCCAAGGGATTTTTTTTTTTCCATCTTCAACAAGTGCAATGCAGTGCACATCCAACCATCCTCAGAGCCTCCACTCCCTGCAGTCCTGGGACACACAGTGGGCACTGCCATGCTGTGGGGCTGGGGGCAACCCTGGTTGGCTCCTGGTACAAAGAGAGAAGGACTTGGACCAGGGAGCATCAAAATATTTTAAAGCATGATGGTGTCGGGCTGGGCAGGGAAGGAAATGGCAGCTTTTGAAA
Organism: Tragopan temminckii; assembly: GCA_028571105.1. Classification (NCBI taxonomy): domain Eukaryota; kingdom Metazoa; phylum Chordata; class Aves; order Galliformes; family Phasianidae; genus Tragopan; species Tragopan temminckii. Next base: position 10,594,085 of record JAOWBP010004343.1, on the reverse strand, counting down.
AACACAGAAAAGGCAGCTCCTGAGGAGCATAATGATGGCATGCAGGGATATCCCTGAAACCTGTCCCCAGCTCCCTCACCAAGGAACTAGCAGAAGAAATGCTACCTTAGGGTCAGGGAGTACCACTTCTCTCTCTTCTTGAGGGACATGAAAAAAATTACCCCTGAGGAATGAAGTTTAGAGAGCATCCCATTACTACTCTGCTCCCTTACCTAAGGAGCTGAGCCCCCTCACAGCCCGGACTGAGCACCCTACCCAACCCAGGGCAGATGCATCTCCTGTACCCAAAGCCTTGAAACTGATTTCAGGGGCGGGTGGGCAGCCCTGGCTGGGCTCTGCAGCCCCTCTGCCCTGGTTGTCCCTGCTAATACCATGCCAGGGCTGCTCCATGGTGGAGATTCTTGTAAAGGATGGGGATTCCTCTCCTAAAGACTGGGGATTCCACTCCTAAAAGGTGGAGATTCTTCTCCTGAACGATGGAGAGTCTTTTTCTAAAGGATTCTCTCCTAAAAGATAACTATTCGAAAAGATTGAAAAGATGACAATTGCTCTCCTAAAGGGTGGGTTAACCCTCTCCTAAAGGGTGGTTATTCCACTCCTAAAAGATGAGTAGCCCTCTCCTAAAGGAGAGTTAATCCTCTCCTAAAGGATGGATACTCCTCTCCTGAAGGATGGTTGTTCTCTCCCAAGGAATGGCCACTCCTCTCTTAAAAGATGACTACTCCACTCCTAAGAGATAGGTATACCTCTACGAAAGGATGTCTGATCCTCTTCTGAAGGCTCACTGCTCATCTCTCAAGGGCTGATAGCTCATCCCCCAAAGGCTGACTGCTCATCTCCTAAAGGCTGACTGCTCATCCCCCAAAGGCTGACTGCTCATCTCCCAAGGGCTGACTGCTCCTCTCCCTCCGCCCCAGCTCGCTGCCGGTACCCTGCAGCCCTAGGCCGGGCCCAGACGGTTTCCCGGAGCGCTGCACTCCGCCCGCAGGGACCGCACCCGGCGGGGGGCCTCGGGCAGCCCCACGGCTCCGCTGAGCCCCAGCTGCTTCCCTGCTTCCGAAACTCGTTCCGTCTGCATCGGTGTTTTCGCGTCCTCTAAGCGCCCAGGGCAAGCACACCGCCCTTATCTGCCTTCGTCTGCATAACAATCTGGTTTATGCATTAAGCACTGTACAGCCACGTACCGGAGAGCTGCAGGGAGGAGCCGAGCGGCCCGACTCCCCGTTTTTGCTATTTTCTGCCCTGCAATAACTCCTGCGTTTCCTCCATCTACACTTCACACGCTCTTGCGTTTTTCTCTCGAGGGCTCTCACGGCTTTTGCTCTCTCCCTGTCTTTTGAGGGTTTTGAGCTATCAAGCAGGGGACGAGGAGATATGGTAAAACCCGTGAGAAGAGGGGTGAATAGCAAGGCCTGATAAAGAGGGAAAAAACCCCAGCAGAGCCCTGCCTAGCCCGGCACAGAGCTTCTCCAGCTCAGCAAAGAAGGGACGTTTTTTCCACATTAAGTGTCGGGAAGGCAAAACCAGGGTCCATAACAGGGAAATTATAAAAGGAAGTAAATCCATCAAAGCAAATGCAATTGGGAATACAATTAGGCAGAGGGCTGAAAGGACACAAAAGGAGCGGAGCTCGGAGGGGCTCTGCCGCTGATTGACAATGTGCAGGCTGTGAGGGAGCGGGCGGCGGGGAGGGAGGGGGTGGAGGGGAAAAAAAGTCCCGACAAATGCGATTTTGTGGGAGGCTCTGGGCGAGCGCCGAAAATCGATAGCGACTGGAGGTGGGAAGCGAAGGCTGCTCGGCTTCCCCGCTCCGAGCGGGTCTGGGGGCGGTTTGAAGGGAAAAGCGGCTTTCCCCGCATGCTGGCGGAGGGATAGCGCTGGGGGCAGCGGGGGCAGCCCCGGCTGCAGCTCCCCGGAGAGTCCGAGAGCCAGATATGTCACCTCCATTCTCACAGCCCATCCCGTCCCAGCCTCAGTGTTCCCGTTTTCAACGCCCAAAATCCTTCTTCTTTCCCACAGCTTCCCCCCGCCCCGGGTAGGCAGCAGGCAGGGTGCGTTCTGTCCCACACCCCCGACATTGAGGAAGAAAGCTGTTGTGAAGGAAGAGGGGAAGAACCCAAAACCTCCAAATCGCGGAGGCAACACTTATCCCAGTTTGCCTGGTTTCTTCGGTGAGGGGGAGGGAAGAGGAGGCAGGAAGGGCTGAAGGATCGGTGGTGAGAAAAGTGAAAACATTTTATGCGCTCAGATCTCTCCCCAAAAGCCCAATTTTCTTTTGTTCGTAATGCAGCCTATAGCATAGCTTTGGAAACTGGCGGAAGCTACTTATGTACCTGTGTGGGGCTATTTATACAGCCTCTAATTAACGCATACACACACGCAGAGCCTTGCAAAGCATATATTGTTCAGCTCTTTCTTAAAAACAATAGATCTCTCGTCAGAATTTCCTATTCGCTATGCTTCAACACATCCTCGTTTCCACTGAGGGAGAAGAAACGTGTCAGGGTAATCAGCGCTTTTCAGCAGCAGTGATTATTTTCGATAGGGGTAAAAAAATAAAGAAAAGAAAACGAGCAAATGTAGTATAAACACGCAATTATATCGCAAGAGTTTTGCACAAATGAAGTTAATGAGTAAAAAAAAAATATATTTGTACTTAAAGGCTTTGCCCCCTCACTGAACCAGATTAACAGTATTTGTTGCTTTTCTAACTATAACAAAACTGCAGTAATGAAAAATAATCTTGACATCGTTTAACTTCCTTAAGGTCTCTTTCCCCCGCAGACGCTCTGAAAGCTATTAAAAAGATGAGACGAGGTTGTATTGAACTGTTACAACGCTCACTTTAATCAAAATTAGACGGAATCGCTTAAAATAGTAATCAAGGCAAGCTCCCGTTGTTTTTTCTGTTTTCCCCCTCTAATTGGTTCCTAGTATCAGCAAACTTCAGCATTACCAGTTCCTTCCCAGCGCCGGGAGTTTGGGACGGACACCGAAAGTTTGGTGGACACGGAGGGTTTGACCACCCTGCAATAGGAAGGCGCAGGGGAGGTTTGGGGTTTTGGGAAGGGTCGTGGTTTTGGAGATCCTCGAGATTTTGGGAAGCCTCGGGACACCCTCGCTCCCTCTCCGGCAGAAGCGGCTGCCCGATCCCAGCTCCTCCGTCCCAAAAGCGACACGAGGCGTAGCGGCAATGACTTCGGGTCCCGCAGGATCTCCTGCCGCCATCCCCCGCTCCATGGAGCCCGGCAGGATCCGGGAGCAGCGGATCCACACCGCCCCGCAGCGCCGTGCCAGCAGCTCGAAGCGGACGAGGGAGGCTTGGGTTTATTTTTTTAGGGTAGAAATCACAGAATCATTAAGGTTGGACAAGACCCCTAGGATCACCTTGTTCAAACATAAGGAAAGAAGAGGGGCGAAGGAGCCGGCGGCAGCACGGAAACCTTGCTCAGGTGGCTGGGTTTGGGTAGGGCTTCCTGCAAACCCCAATGGTTTTATGGGGCTGCCCGGGGCGCTGTGACACGGCTGGGGAGGCCCCACGGAGTGGTACCCGAACTTCCGAGCGCATCACCGGGGGAAGCAGCCGCCGCTGGAGCTGCTGCTTTCCGCAGCCGAACTGGGCACAACCGGGAGCTCGTGGGCAAAGGCAGCTCCGCCTCCCCCCCACCT
>JAOWBP010004343.1:10547154-10560868 GCA_028571105.1 Tragopan temminckii | reverse complement strand
GAAGCGAATCAGTGGTGTGAGCTCAAGCACTGCAGCAGGACCTGCATCCTGCAGAGCAGGTTCAGCTCGACTCAGAACGCTCAGAAATAATTACTGCACTCTTCTGCCTTTCACCTTCCAGAATTTCCTCCTACTGCAGTTAAAAACCCTGGCTGAGATCTGCAGCAGGTGTCGGGCAGTACCTTTCTATTCCCAACAACACAACAGCAGCAAGATTGACTCAGCAGCTACTTGCCATGGTTCAGTGGAACTAAAGAAGTAAAATTCAAACACAGCAGCTTCCTTGGTTCCCCAGCCCCAAAGGGCCCAATATCAGGTTTCAGTTTATTTGTCACAAAGAAAGTTTATACCAGGAACATCTGCTTTTTTATTTTTAAGAATGGTCTCTAGAATCTGAGAGGAAAACAAAAGCTTTGTATTGGCATTTGGGTGCCGAGAGGTATAAGATGAAGATTATCTGGTAAAAAGCTCCTGGCTACAGAAGAAGGCGTCTCAGGCTTGCCATGCTTTACTGAATTTATCCATGGTTACCCAGAGCCTCTTTTCCTAGCAAGTGTTATTTCAGTTCACAGTTGTATTGAGACCAAAAAAATGAGATATTTGCCCCAAAACATCCCAAACTGAGTGAGGTCAGTCACACCAGTTCACACAGACGATGGAATTTCATAGGAGGAAAACCATATATCTCACCCTAAAAGGACCTGTACTCTATCTTGGTTTTTTTCCACTGCCAGCTAATGGCCCCATGTGAAACAGCAGCTTGTCCTGTGGTTTATGTCTGAGGACAGGTCGGTGTTATAGAGCAAGAGGTCTTGTGGGGGAGCCCTCATTCTTTCTCTGACCAACTCATAAATCAAACCACTCATACAAGCACCATTACCCCCTCCTGTGTACCATTATTCTCTGCTGGCATCAGGCAGGCACAGCAGACAGCACTTAAGTTCTTTTGAGGGCTTCATCGCGTGTCTTTCAGCAAGGAAAGTCAATTCAAGGGATCTTGGTCTTTCCACATCTGTCATTTCTCTGGAAGACAGGAGGCAGCAGTCTCAAACAATAGATTACAGGTTTTTTCAGAGCACTTGAAACCAAATGAGTAATTAACCCCGACACCCTTAGGTGTTATTAAACCCACTAAACATGGGAGGAAACCTAGAAAGGAAACCAGACAAACCCTTGGATTTGTACCAGTTTGCCTGGGGGGCAAAGCCTGGCATGGAAGAGTAGCGTGGCTTCCCCGGGGCCCCATGAGAAGTCCATATCAGAGGGAAGAAGATGCAACTTCCCTGTCTACAAGAGCAGGTACTTCCCCAGCCTGCAGCAAGGTGCAAGCAGGGATGGAGCCCCGGCAGCCCTGAGGGGAGCCTGCCCTGCAGCCTTCCCCAGCATCACTCGCTCATCCTGCAGCACTGCAAAGCCTCTGAGATCTCATTTTCAAGCAGACTTTGGTGTCGGCACGTCCCAGAAAGCTGGCCTTGTGACAAAGAGACAACATGTTCCCTCCCCATGCTTTCCCTCTCAAGTGAGGCATACAGCAGCCAGCTCTTCCCAAAGGCCCGTCAGGCCGGGCTCAGCAGTACGCTCCATGGCAAGGCCCATTCCCCGTTTTACACCTCCCCAGGTTAGTGATTTTCTTTATCTTTCCATCACCACTGCAGCTCCATTCATTAAAACCTCCACAAGAACTCATCAACACGAGAGAGAATGGCTCCATTGTCACCATTCAGAGCCTTCTGATCTGCAGAGACCCAGGACTGAAGCATGGGCCAAGGGCACTTCCCTAACCTCAGAAAAAGCCATTTTCTGCCTTAGAAATGGCCTGGAATTATACAGGGACCTAAATATCAACTGGGATCCTTCTTCCAGTTGGAGTAGCCAGAACACAGGATGTTTTGCATCCCTCTGCAAGGCCAGCCTCCAACACAGCCCTGCACAACATAGAAGACAGAAGGGAAAGATACCTTACTTTGCCATCTCAGCTACAAGATAGTCCTCTGAAGCTCAGCCCTGTGCCCAAGTGCCACCGTTCAGGCCAGCAGACACCACGGGCCCACTCATCACAAGGCTGCATGTGTCATTAATCGTCATACAGGACTTCACACATAGCCTCTGGTTTAGTCTGGGAGGGAGAGAGCTGCTTGTAGTTTACCCAGGACTCCAAGGAACCTGGCTAGTTCTCCAACCTGCCTTGGTCTTTGGCACTTGGAAATGCCATCTCCACACAGGACACAGAGACAGCATCACCACGCAGTCACTCCTTTCCCCGATGGGTGCCCAGATAGGACACGGTGCTACAACAGGAGCTTGCACCGCTCCTCTTGGCAGGCTCCACACCTGCATGCTCCTGTGATGCAACACCCAGCAGAAGGTGCCGCAAGAGATAAGGCTGTGTGAGAGCCCTCAGCCTTCCTCTTGTTCTTTCCCACCGCTTGTGTTTCAGCAATTGGGCTGCGCCAGCCCCAGCCCTTCCCAAAACAGAGAGATGAGAGGAGATGCAGCCCCAAGGCAAGGCCAGGTGCCTGCTGGAGGCTGCCCTCCCTCAGTCCCTTGGGCCCCACAGCCTCAACGGGCTTCTTCCTGGGGCCATCTAGTGGCATATTTTAATATAGTTTTCTAAAACATGTGTGTTCACCTGGGGTTTATGCAAACGCGGCTCTGAGAGCCTGATGTGCATCCTTATGCCTCTGGGAACAAACCAGGATGTGCGGCACAGCCGACAGTTCTGGCAGCATCCCGGAGCCCCTCTGGCAGGCCAGGAGCAGCACATACTCCCATTACTTTACTTCCTATCTATGCATAGACGGAGCGTGTGAGGCTTCTTCATCCAAGAGATGCTCTCACCAAGGTACCAGGCTGGCTGACAAATCTTTCTGGGCCACTGAGTCCAGCACCTCACAGCCGAGGCAGTAGTGCCAGTACTCACACCAAGGCTTTGGTCCTTCAAAGTTAGAGATGAACCCTTTTGACTCAGGGTCTCTACATCCATTCTTTTGTTAAAGCAGAGATTTTTTTCAAATTATTTTTGCAAATACTTCTAAAGAGAGCTGTTTCTCTGCACTAATTCCTGTGTCAAAAGCAATCACCCTTGGCCTAAAATTGATTTTTGAAACAAAAGATTCCTACAAATCTTTCTCATGCTTAGAAAGAAGAAATATTCCCCAACCCAGATGAAGCTACAGCAATACCAGATCAATGAAATGGTTTTTCTCCCCAGAGTGGTGGAACAAAGGACAAACGCCTGCAAAGCTGGGCCCCAAGAGGAGCCAACCCCAACAGGTTGAGTCATTAGTGGCACAAAGCAGGACGATGAGGACAGCCCTGCTCCTGCATGCAGGCTGCAGCCATACAACAAGGGGCTCAGGGCAGCTCATCCCACAGTAAGCAGAGGGATGTCAGCAGGGGTGGAAAAGTAGTTTGTAGAGTGATCTTAGGCAACTCAGCTCTCACAGAGCACAGGAGACTGATATCTGAGCCCCAGAGCAGCCAGAGCTGTGGTCTTGACCCCTCCTGTTGCTCTGTTTGCTGCCTCCATGCCACCACAGAGGCCATAGGGCCAATTACTCACTGTAAGCCCTGCAGCTGGCTCTTCAGCCTTCAGCTCTAAGGCACATCCATATCAAGCTCCTTCCTCCTCACCTGACAGGTCACCAGTCATCATAAGGCCAGCATGTGTACCAGGGATTGGGACAGGTCCTGGTCTTTCATCATGCCCTTCTGAAAGGAAAATAGGCTTCACATGTAAACATTACACTTACTATGCTCCTAGTTTTCACTGATGCTTATACAGAAGGATACTACTGGGAGCATAACACAAGCATTTTCCTAGAAGGCTGCATAGTTCTTTCCTGCATACAACATCATGTTTTCCAGCAAATGAAGACTTAATCTAGACTAGTTGCTCCTTCAGCAGGAAAGATATTTTCTCAGCAGCCAAGTGTCTGGTGTTGCCTTGTAGCAAAGTTTTGAAGATTAAATGCTTAATTATTAGATTTTGTACTGTTTGTGGAATGACACCAAGAGCTGCATGTGGTTATTGGAGCCCTGCTTTTCCCACAGTGTCCAAGTAGCTAGTGTGGGTGACTACCGCATGCATCATCCCTGTACCTACCCACCAACCCAACGTTTCTGAGCTCTGAAGAGTTCTTAATCAGCTTCAGACAAATTTTATCCATCCCTTTCCAGTACCAGATAACAGGTTTGGTATTTAGCTGAGACTGGCTCCGGATCAGCTTCCAGTTCAGCTCTCTCTGGTTCAAGGCAGGCACTGTATTTCCAAGCAGCAGAAGATTGGCCTATCCTGCCTGAACTGAGTCATCCAGACAAAATATGCCTTCATATTCTCCATTCAGTACTATCTCAGCAATCTCCACACCCAAAAGAAGAGAAGTCTGTATGACAGAACCTAAAGAACAACACCTGCCTTATCTTGGAGTGCTGTTGGATGCAGTCAAGGGGACAAACATATCCCACATGCAGTGTCTCACTTCAGCTTGGACCCATTAAAGGGTCATTCAAGACCTAGGGAGACCCCCACCTAAAACCTCTACCCTTCTATTTGCAGTTCAAGCCTATTTGCAGCTTTAGACTTAAGTATTTGTGAAAGCTGTTACAGCCAGATGCAGTCATGCTGCCCGTGTCTCAGGAGCCTTTGCCAAGCCTCTGGCAAGCAGCGAGTGGAAGGAGAGCTGCCCACATTCAGGAAGCTGACTGATAGTATGGAGAGCTGAGCAAAAGCAAACATAGTCCACTTAGTCATGGAGTCCCCTCTTTGGTCAACTCCCTCATGTTTCCAAACTGCCTAATGCTTTGGCCATGGACACCAGAATTTTCACTCACACATCACTGATTTTCTACAGTGCAAAAAGAGGAAAACCCTTCCCACAAGTTTATTACTCCCTCAAACTCCCTTTCCATCACAGCACAGACTCCAGGACAAGCAGGTTCCTAACCAGAAACTGCAGCTAAACCCAACTCTGTGCCCCGGTACATTCTGGAAAAAGTAAATTTCAGAAGACTGCAGAAATAAGGCTTATTATCAGCAAAATCAACATAGAGAAGTATCTGTACTTGTGCAAGGCCTCATATAGGAACACTAAGGAGACCTTGTTGTTATTTCCCTGCATTCTGCAAGGCAGAGACATGGAGCTTGGTTCTGCAGGGCTGGAGGCTGAGGCCACCAAGTCCATCACCCCAAGGCACTGACATGCTAACCCAAGCAGCACACATTTCAGCTCAGCTTTGGAGATCTTGAGTCATGTCTCAGATACAGCTTCCTCTAGCACAAGTCAATTACCATGACTCAGTTTCCAACCCTCTTTTTAATTCACTCTCCTATTGTGAGAAGGGTTGTTGACTGGACAAGCTGGACACAAAACCACCCATGAAGAGGCAGGTAAGGATATTCTGCAAAAGCTGCAAGCTGCAGTGGGGGAACAGTGAGGACTAATAAGATCAGTCACCAGAAATTGAGATGGGCCCATTTTGTGTTTCTTTTCACATCCTTCCAAGTTTTATTCATTTTGCTACATTAAATCTCCAGATGGGATAACAGATGGCTTTAAAGATCAAAGATCGCTGTTTAGAAAGTCTCTGTCCAGCATGGTTTCCTGGGAATAACTGCTCTGAAGTGGTGTTTATTTCTACTCACTTCAGACCAAACAGTGCTATAGTATAAAATAACACCCAGAAACTGCTGCCACAGTGACTGCCTTATTTCTGTATGCTGTTAGTGGCAGTGCTTGTCCTAGAGAACTCACAGCCCTGAGTGGCACTCCTTATCAGCAGTGCTGTCCCAGACGGACTGGATGTGCCTTGCCTAGAATGGAAAATTACATATTGATGCTTTAGCTGACTGAGGTCCTTAAAAATAAGGAAACCCCATGGGTAGCTTTGGGACTTCTCACATAGGAAAGCAGGTGCTGAATGGACCAGCCGGCCTGGCGGATGCATGCAGGATGACAAAAGGCTGCCAGCCCAGCTAGAGGGAGCGTGTCACCTGTTCAGCAAGTTCCTTCCCCTCCAGCTACACTCCTAACTCCGAGCCTTTGCCACACTCACGCCTGAGTTTCAACATCCTCCCAAATCCAGGTCACCTCCTTTGTTCCCCAGCCAAGGAACTCCAAAAATCAAAGAGTACAAGAGACTGATACCACAGGACCTGTATGGCTGTATCTCAGGCCATTTCCTATCCACTTCCAGCTTAGTTTGGCTAAGAGCTCTCTGCAAGGCCACACTGGTGCCCTGGGAGCAAAAACCAGGCTGGGATCACTTGAACCCAGCTCCACCCCCACAGAAAAGAACGTGTTCCTCAACAGAACTTAGAGGCAAAAGGGCTGCAGCGTGGGGCTTTGTGCAGCCCCACAATGTGTCAGATCCCCCCTCAAGAGTGGGGAAAGCATATGGAGGGTACAAATTTTGTGACATTAATAAAGGGCAGCCTTCTCCAGAGCACCTCACGGCTGCGCTTACTGAGAACCCATCATTCCCTGTCTCCTCCCAGTTTTTTGAACCAAACAGTGTTCAGCCCCAAAGTTGGCTTCGTTTCTAGCTATGGCTCATTTCAGTGCAAGAAAGAGGGGTGAACCCCATGTGCACAGTGCTCAGAGAAGGGTCGGGGGCAAAGTCCCCAAGTCACTCAGAGCATGGACATGCGGGTGCTAGCCCAACCCAACTGCCACAGCCAAACTGAAGCATAGCTGCCATCACTTCTACCAGCTGCTCACATCCACACATAAAACCTGACAGAAATGCTTTTCAAAGGGAATTTTTTGTGCTGTTGGAGTGATCTCACCCCCTGATTTCACAGCAGAAGAAACAGTAATTGATTACCTGTAAAACAGGATTATGATCCAATAAATAAACGGTAAATCATTGTGTCTCCACTTCGCAAGGAGCTGGAGACCCAAAGTTCCTCTGGAAGGTTCTGAACAGAATATCCATTATCCAAACCGATTGCAGCTACTCAAGTGGAAGAAGCAGCTGTGCCTTTGTGTTTTCTGACACTTTTTTTTTTTTGTTGTTCATTACACCATCCTCACTGGAAATGCTTTGGACTTCAGATAACTCATTAAAGAGCAGCAGGGATTGCTCTTTTCCAGACGTGCTAACAACCCACCACCGAGGAGCCGAGTGTGGTTCCTCTGCTGCATCTTGGCCAAATCCTTCTACTCCCTAGTACTGCTGCCCTCCAAGTTGTGAGTGCCCCCAGAACCCTGTTCACACAGCTTCACTAAGCCTTTGTCTCACAACTGGCTCTTCTCTCGCACGACAGCCATCTCCCATGCCGGTTGTGCAAGCATTAACACCAGGCTCCAAGGATTTAACTCCTTCAGAAGTCTTTCAGGCCCCTGGAACCCAGGAATTACCTTCCCATTGCTCCCCACAAACCAGCTCTGACGCCTACATGCACACACACAATTCAGGCTCCTTAATGAGGGCGCTCACCAGTATGGAGAGGGACAATGGGCATCACTCATCACTAATCAGAGGCAGTCAGAAAGTAGGACAGCATTGATTTGGAAGCTCTGTTAGACCTGGAAAGCTCTTCCCTAAGGGTCCCTCCGTGCTGGTTCAGAAGTTTCAGCAAAACATGCCTGATTCCAGTTTCTTAAGAGGCGAGTGTCTTCTTTCCCTGGGAAGGCTTTCTTCCCCATTGTGTGGCCACTGCACATTAAAACACAATCAATATCATTCCTATTGTTTACCCTGAAGTTTGATGCATGTCTTCCTGCTTCTACATCCTTGTTCTCACATTTTAGTGCCCCCGGTTCCTCCGAAGCAAGTTGATCTCTCACCCAGAGAGAAGTGTTTCATGTGAAATGGCAGTTTCTGGTGCAGAACAGCTTTGCAACGAGGGAGGAGGCAGAAAATATAAGTAAGTGTATAATAAGGCAAACCGCTTATAAAGGACAGCAATATGTGTGTATAAGAGCAAAAAGTGTAAGGAACAATATGAATAAAACTATGAAATAAAATGTAAAGTGTTTTCTGTGTGCACATGTTTGTGTGTGCATAGAAGTGAGCAGAAGGTGAGGCTGGCACGTAAAAAAGAAGAAACAAGAAAGCAATACAGCTTAGTATGTGCACGTGGATATGTGAAGGAGGACAACAGAAAAGCGAGAAGATAAAGAAAGGGAGGCCCTGTGCCATGCAAACCAGCTCATTCACTGAAGAACCCCATCTCTCAGAGCACAGCCACACACACCTGTAACACTTTGGGAAGTTTGCTATGAAAATGCCAGGCCTAATGCTGCTTCCCTATAAAGATCACAGAATCACAGAATCGCCCAGGTTGGAAGGGACCTCAAGGATCACAATCTCCAGCCCCCTGCTGCAGGCAGGGCCACCAACGTCCACATTTAATACTAGACCAGGCTGCCCAGGGCCCCATCCGGGGACACCTCCAGGAATGGAGCATCCACAACCTCTCTGGGCAGCCTGTTCCAGTACCTCACCACTTTCTCTGTAAAGAACTTCTCCCTGACATGCAACCTAAATCTTCCCTCCCTCAACTTCAAACCATTTCCCCTTGTCCTGCAGTTATCAACCCTTTCAAAGAGTTGACTCCCTCCTGTTTGCAGGCTCCCTTTAGGTACTGAAGGCTGCAATGAGGTCACCCCGCAGCCTTCTTTTCTCCAGGCTGAACAAGCCCAGCTCCCTCAGCCTGTCTTTGGAGTGGAGGTGCTGCAGCCCCCTGATCATCTTCGTGGCTCTCCTCTGGATCTTCTCCAACAGCTCTTTGTCTTTCTTGTACTGGGGGCTCCAAGCCTGAACACAGTGCTGCAGATGGGGCCTCACAAGAGCAGAGTAGATAGGGACAATCATCCCCCTGTCCCTGCTGACCACCCCTCTTCTGATGGAGCCCAGGATACCAGCAATGAGATTCTCATGTGGAGCTCACTGAGACCTTCAGGAGCTGTCACATCAGTGTCGACGACATTCTTGCACACACCATTATAGAAGAACAGAAGATGATCGCGTATGATTAACAGTTCTTTCTCAGGCTCTGAGGCCACACTCTCCATTCGTGTCTTTCCTTATACTGTTGCTATTTGTCCCTCCTCACAACCACGTCCAGGCACCCGGGGCCACCTGCACCCCCGGGGTTCCCATTGCTGTCACCGCGGAGCCGCTTCCCAGGCGGAGGAGCCGCTTTCTGGCCGTGCTTCCTAACTGTCCCCACCAGGTGGCACTCCAGGAGCGGCGGAGCGCCGGGACCCCGCGCGGCGCGGCCCCGGGCTCTGTGACCTCGGCCCCTTCCTCCGCTCCACGCAAACGTATGGGCTGCTGGTGCAGGTCTTGCTGCTGCCAGGACTTCGTGAGTTCATGATTTCGGCGCATTAGAGATATCTGGGGATGGAGATTCCCTCCGTGCATCGCTCTGCCCGGAGTCTGCCGCGATTAAATCAGGAGTAAGGGAAAGATCTCCCGATGGCAGAAATTCGGAGGTGTGGGATACCGGGATGGAGGGGATGAGAGGACCACATTTACGCTTTATCTCTCTTCTCCACTCCACCCACGGTTAAACACTCGGTAGACTTAACAAAGCAGAGAGCCGTCTGCCTGTAAAAGGGGGTGAGCACCTCCCGAGCGGTCCCCGGTCTCTGCGGGACGACGGGCGGCCGGAGGAGCAGCACGGGGCCGCTGGGTGAGCTGATGATGCTCACAAGTGGCCAGCAAAGAGATATTCACCCGGGACAAGCGATAGGGCCGATAACGCCGCGCTAACCAAGAGGCAGATACCGAACACAGCCGCTTGAGCCTCCCGGCTGTTCTCGGACAGAGCCGGGCTTCGCTGCAGCCTCCGGGGGAGCTGGCGCCGGCCGGGGCCGAGGGAGGGCACCGGGGGCCGGGACGCGCCGTGCCCGATGTCTCGTGTGTCGTGCACGTCTTAATCAAAGTGAAAGGAATGCGCACACAGCCTCATCCCTTCCCATCAGCTTTATGTAACGCCATACGCACACGTACGCGGATTCGGACTGCAGAAGTATTTGAAACGTATTAGAGCTGCTCGGCGCTATATACGCGCTCCGTGCAGTGAGAAGTACGGCTAAATAAATTCACTCGGAGCTCCGGAGGTGGTATGAGCGCCATGGCAGAAATGCGGGTGCCAGGAGCTGCTCCGTGCCCGCTCTGCTCCCAGCGCACGGCGGGTTCCTCCGGCTGCTCCCACCCTTTGGGATTCTTTAATTTTTATTTTTCCCCCGTAATTGTTAAGAAAAATGGGAAAAAAGAAAGAAAGAAAGAAAAAAAAAAAACTAAAATCGGCACGTTTATTAAGGAGTCTCTACCGGCCCGAGACGCCGCTTCGGGCTGCAAAGCGAAGCCCACTTTTCCTCCGACCGAACGCGGCACGTTTTCGGAGGATCCCTCGCTGGCCGCGGTGCCGCAGGGGCTCAGCCGGGACAGGGCGCTGCTTCGCCTCGGGCCGCGTTCCTGGTGAGAAAGCACATTTAAAACAAACCAAGGAGACCACCACCAGCACCGTCGTGCGGCTCTCGGGTTAACCCCCCCCTAATGACTGACGGCTGGTGCCACTGAGACAAATAAATACATCGTAAGGAGGGCAATGGGTCGCGAGTCGTTTTGGCCCTAAGGTGAGATTTAGCAATGACCGCCCATTAAAACAAGCTTTTCACTTTTCCTAGGGTAGCCCCTGCCCCCATTCGCTCCGGCAAGCGAAACGGGGGAACGTCCCTACCTGTGTACGTTTGCGTTTGAGGTTCGGGGCTGTTTTATGTTTGGATGTGTTTTGTTTGTTTGTTTTAGTTCGGACTTGGGAGGAATGGAAACCGGAAAGAATAGGACTCGGGAGACAGAGCGGGTTTGAAAAACGTCCTTCAAAATCCGCGGGAAAGGGCCCGAAGTGACGACGCTGGAGAGCTTAAAAATAACAGTTTCAAAGCAACCAGTCGGAAACAAAATCCGGAGCGGCGGGGTGAGGCAGAAGGCAGAGCCCGTGCTCCGAGCGGGGCGGCCGGGAAGCGAGCCCTGCCCGCACAGCGACCCGAAACGGGACCGTGCGCCCTGCCGTGCAAAACCTTCCTCTCCCTCCTGCACCTTTCCCGAGAAAAGGCTCCGCATCTTCTCGACCCCACGGCCAAGGCGGTGTGGGCACCTCCACCGTTCCGCTCGTAACTTTTCCGTGGAGCAAGTCCATGGGAAAAAGCACCGCTGCCTTTTTCTGCCGGGTTTATTTCCCTGCTCATTCTATTTTGCTCTGGAGGCTCACGAAGAAGTAAAGCTGGGAAGGACTTCGGAAAGGAGAGAAGCCGGGGGGAGAGGGGGCTGCCGGGCAGGGAGGGATCGGGGTGCCCGTGGGCTGGGGGCTCCCCGTCTGCGTTAGATCTCGACGGGGTCGGCACAGCCCAGCCCGATGAGAGCGCTTGGGTTGTTGGTTGTTGTTCGGTTTTTGGTTTTGTTGTTGTTCTTCTTTTTTCAATGCTGAGTTAAATAAGGTCCTCCACTAGAAAAGAACTCTGTCTGAGAGAGTGATGGAAAGCTAACTTCAGTGAGAACAGAGTGAAGTTCAGCAGGAATTACGGCCCCAGTGAGCTGCAGCGAGCTACTTCGGCCGAGAGTGAAAAACAATATATAAATAAATGAAAGAGTGAAAGGGGAAAAAATAAATAAATAAATAAAAAGGAGAAGAAGAAGGGAAGAAAAAAAAAAAAGAAAAAAAAAGGAGAAAAAACCCAGCACTTTCTCCAGAATAGTTCAATAATTAAAATAAATAAATAAATGAGAGGTTTGCAAAGGGAAAACCCGAAGGAAGAGCAGCCCCGGGAGCTGAGCCCGGAGCAGCCCGCACAGCCGTCGTGCCCCTGGGGGGGGACCCATTGCGGCCCCCGACGAGCAGCCGGAGCCGGGAGTTACACGAACGCCCTGAACGGCCACTTCAAGCTGAGGGCTTCGCCTCGCCGTGTTTTTACACGCCTTAATTGTTCGCTAATAATGCGGGGTTTGGGAGAAGCACGTGGGAAGTATAGGGCAGCCTGGAAAGGAAAAAAAAGAAAAAAAAAAGAAAAACCAACAAAAACCCCAAAGCAACCCCACGAGCCGGCTCGGGTGCTATCGGCTTTTCTCTCTGTTCGGAGTCAAAAGGCTTCACGTGGAAGCGGCTGCTCTGTGAAAGCTCGGGGGATGTGAGAGGGGTCTGGCTGCAGGGAGAGGTCGGCGGGTCAGGGAGATAACGCGCTGCCAGCCTCCAGGACACGGCTTGGAATGTCCCCGTGCGTGTCTGTTTGCTTTGGTGCGGTGTGCGAGGGGCTGAGGGTTCGGGGTTTCTTTACAAGAAGCCGCAAAAAAAAGGAGTCTTCGATTTTTCCTGCTCCGTTTCCCCACCGTTCAATCCACCCCCGGCTTTCCCGAAGTTTCCATCACGGATCCTCCCGGCCCGGTGCCCCCGGAACTCCCGGCCCTGTTCGGCTGCGGCCCGACCCGAGGTGCGGTGGCGAGCGGCCAGCAGCGACGTGTCCGCAGAGAGCGATGCGTCCACAGAGAGCCACCTCTGCTCTCCCCCCTCCTCCCCCCCCTCCTTCTGCTGGAGCCCCAAGGAAATGGCCACAACAGCTCATCCTTCCCCGAGACAACAAACTAATCCATCCGTCCGTCCATCACCCATCCATCCATCCCTGAGTCTCTCACAATGGTACGGCATAGCAGCAGCGCTGACCACCTGTGCGCTCCCCCCACGGGGCTCCCCGAGTCCAGCAGGAAAACCCCGGGGTGGGACCCCCGTGTGGGGACCCCCACCCCGGGTGCTGCCCACCGGGACACGCAGCCCTGCGGCTCTGCGCGCTGCGTGCGTTCCCCGTGCACACGGCTGATGAACTTCAAGCAACTCTTCTTTTCTTTCTCTCTCTCTCTCTTTTTTTAAATCTCCTTTCTTCTTCTCTTTCTTTTCTATTTTTATTTTTGTTCCCCTTTCTCTCAAGCCCTCTCTCTCTGCCTTCCCAAAACTCTCCCCGGTGCAACCCTGCAGCCCGGGGCGAGGGCGGAGGCTGAATGATCCCCGCTTCCAAGATTTTCCGAACAATCCTTAAAGAAGGAAACCTTTCTCTCGAAGTCTCTTTGATCTACGAGGCCTGGCGCGCTGTGAGCCCGAGTGCGTGAGGGGCCCGTCGGCTGCGGGAGCCCCCCAGCCGGGACATGAAAGGAAAAAAAAAAGGGCGGCCAGAGTACGGGGATCGACCGAAGGGCTCGAATATTTCATATTCCTGCTAGCTGTCAAGTCCAAAAGCAACAACCCGCCTCCCGCCGGCTGTTTGCAGAGGGCAGCGGCGTGTGTGCGCGAGGGGCCGGAGCGCACCGTGCACCGCGGCCGGGAGAGGGGAAAAGGGCCGTAAATTTGCACTTGTAATCAATCAATAATTAACTAATAACAGAGCGTGGGCCGAGCGGGCCCGGCAGGACGGCGGCGGGAGCGGCCGGATCCCGTGGAGGTGGCTCCCGTGCCTCTCCCATCACCCCACACCCCCATTCCCGAGCTGCTCCGGCCCCACTGCTCCTCTCCGGGACCGGTCCCACCGCCGCAGCCCCGCTTTCCCATAGACTTTGTACCGGCGGCCAAAATTCCCTCGGGTAAAACCCGGCAAAACCTGCCACGAGCTCCGCTGCTCGACGAGGGAGGGAGGACGATTCTTCCCTCCCTTCTCCCCATCTCCCCACGGGACCCCCATCCCCGTTGGGTGTCCCCGCGTTCCCCACCCAGGATCCC
>JAOWBP010004343.1:10534312-10547054 GCA_028571105.1 Tragopan temminckii | reverse complement strand
TGCCCAGGGCCCCATCCAACCTGGCCTTGAACACCTCCAGGGATGGACGGGGCATCCACAGCTTCTCTGGGCAGCTGTTCCAGCACCTCACCACTCTCATAGTAAAGAACTTCCCTCCGACATCCAACCTAAATCTTCCCTCCCTCCACTTAAAACCATTTCCCCTTGTCCTGCAGTTATCTACCCATTCAAAGAGTTGAATCTTATGCTAATGTAGCCTCTGCTTTCAAGACACCAGTATCAATGAAAACTAAGGTAAGCATAGGCTGACTGAAAACCAGAAAAGGATATGAGGACATGGCAAAGTTATGAGGTTGTTCCTAAGTGGCTTGGGATTTTTTTATTTTTATTTTTTTTAGGAGATGGTGGAAGACAGTATAGAGAAGGGAAAGAAAACAGTTTGTTTACTCATAATTTTATTTTGAACCTATAGTAATCGGACTTGAAGGGATGCTGAGCATCTCTGGGTTTCATTAATTTCCTAATTGAGGGAGGAATTCAGGATTACAGACCACTCTTGAAAAAGCAAAGATTGGAGAAGTTTTGAAAAAGCAAGACTATCTCATGCCAAGGCATTGTTGGAGGAAAAAAAACAGCTAGCAGCTTCCCCCATCACAGTACTGTCCCTGGGATGTTGGGTGGGTTATGTACTGACAGAGTGCAATGGGGTACGGTGCCCTTGAGCTGGGGCAATTCCTGAACAACAGGCTGCACCGTCTGTGCCAAACCTGCAAGGACATTCTTCTCTCTTGCTCAGCTCTTGGATGGTTTTCCCAGAGGACCCAGCCTGGTGTGCCAGCTCTGCAGTTTCTTCCCCATGCTTCACACATGTTCTCTGGGCATACCCAACAGCAGAAGCATCCCCAAGTGGAAACTGAAACCTAATCCCTTTCCCCTTCAAAGCTGTGCAAGAGGCAAGAACTGGCCCACTGGGTAAAGTGAAGGATTGAAAGCCTTTGCCCTTAGCTTTCTGAGTCAAAAGAATACAGCTGGGTCCACATTAATGCTGGAAATTGAATTTACTGACAAGAGATTTTTATTTTCTTCTTTTTGTCTGCAGAGCCAGTTCTGCAAGCCACATGCTGGCCCAGGTCTTGGGAGGCCACATCAGTGCTTCCATCCTCCCCCCAAATAGCCTTCCCATGTGACATGGGCATGTTCTTTAGCACCTCTGTACAGGCAGGGAGCTGTGGCATGGGCTAAACCCTGCGGGGATTAACACAAGCCAGATTTCAGTCCGAGCAGCCTACGTGCATGAAAGCCTAAAGAGCTGCAGCCCAAGTTCTGCAGAGGGTTCGTATTCCTACAGCTGGACAGCACCAAGCTTCAGCTCAGCCTTTGCCAAGGAGGATCCCGGACCCCAAAGCCATTGTTACTTCTGCCCCAAGTCAAATGTTCAAGCCCTTTCAAACTTCAGCAAAGCTCTACCCCAAGATGCAAGTTCTAGGGCCTGTTTTTTGATGGTGTATTTACTGATGAGGTGAAATATGAATCTGGTTTTGACTTTAAAAAGCCAATTGTATTTTGGGGGCGGAGGGAGGGGGAAGGGGTGCTCTGACCTGACCTGCTAATCTCTTTTTCTTCCTTTAAAGTTGTCTTCTAAATCTGAACATTAAAGGTGATTAGATACCTAAGGGACTTCCCATGTCATTAGTTAATACTTTAGAGCTTGTTTTGGTTCCAGCTAGCAGTAATGCAGAGCCCTTTCGATAATACATCACCCTGCTCAAATATGCCTGCACAGTCTCCAGATGATATACCCCACCAGTGTCTGCCTCTGTACAGCTCGCAGATTGGAAGGGTCGGAGACGAGTTTAATTTAAAGATGAGCCGCCCTTGGTCTGCCAAAGGAAATGGCGTGTCAGCTATGTCAAAAATAGATACTGTTGTGCAGATATATGGAGGGAGAGATGGACGCTGCCAGTGCTATCAATTACCTGGATTGCCTTTAAATGTCAAAGCAAATCCTTACCCATTCCTTCTCTAAAACCTAAATCACTGAGAGAGACAAGGTCAACCCAAGCAGGCTGGAATGCTGGGAGAGGAAAACACGTACATAACGGTGCGTGTGTGAGGGGATAATTTGTGCGCACAAGCACTGATTGAGCTTTAAAAGCATATTGATTCGTGGATTCACATGCTGAAATAGGGTCGCTGGTTTTTTTGGGCACCATCCAGAACACGAGTCCCCAAAAGAAAGATCCTTTCCAAGACAATAAGTGGCTTCCTGGACTCAATATATTTTAAATTCACGTGTCACTCCTATTTTGCAATGCTGCAGTATTTTTTTCTTCCATGGGAATATAGGTGCCTTTGACAGATTCAGAAGAAACCACACAAATCTAAACTGCCTCTGGGAAAGACCAGACTGAACTTCATCTCCGTGTATACTTTTCCATCTCACTGCAGCACAACCAATATCAGCAAAACATATGTGCACCTATGTATCCGCATCCTTAAAGGCAGACCTCATGGGAAACAGCCTGAAGTGATCCCTTGGGAAGGGCCCCAGTCCTTTCGGGAACAGGATATGGGGAAATTGAGGAGTGGGGAAAAGGGGAAATCATCAAATCCTACAGGTGGGTAAATAAAAGGAGACAAAGTTTATTACAATAGCAAGGCAAGCATAAGGTTTAAGCTTGGTCTCTTAAGAAATGAGGTTTATGCAGCCAGTCTGCACGTGGGATACATATATAAAATATAAATAAAATAAACATACTCATCTCCCCTGCCTCTAATAACTTCCAAATTTGCTGGCCAGTTCCAACCCAGCTCTGCGGAGGGGGCAGAGGTCTTACAGTTCTTATAAGTTTTATGAAAATAGGGCCCTCTCCTGTATCTTGAGACCTATTAATGCCCACACTGAAAGAAATTGTTGAGCTCATGTTGCAGCCTATTAGCAATATTATTAGACACTGGAGAATGCACAGGGGAGAGAGAAATATTAAGAATGCCCCAATGGAAGGAAAAGCTTCAGTTGGAGTCAGCGCCTTCTTGGACACTAGAGGATCCAACCACAAGACACCAACTGCTTGAAACCCACCATTTCTTTGCATCTCCTGCTGATATCCACTTCTACATAAAGGTATTTTGTGTATTCTCAGCCTGGCCTCACAGCAAGCCCATGCCAGCCAATTAAGCTGAGCTGTAATTTACAGCTCCTTTGCCTTCTTCCTAGGAGGGATTAGTTAGCGAGGCTGAGACACACAGAAGAAAAATGTAATCACAGGGGTACATTTATCACCTGCGTTTGCACTGGGGCACTGAGCTGATTTCTGTTCTCTTCTTCCTTCAACAGGATCGTCTCCTCTAGATAACTGCTGGGCCAACCACCAGGCATACAGTAAGCACTGATCTCAGTCCTGCTGCTTCCCATGCATGGGACGGGGATAAAAATGTAAGGAATTTCAGATAAACGCATTTGGAAAGCCACTTAGGGCTACTGGACAGATGAAGGCAAAGAAGGCTGGGGAACATTTTTGCAATGAACAGGCAAAGAGGGGCACTGCTCATCTCATGAAACGTTAGCAAGCTGCTGTTTAGTTCTAGACCCTGAGTTTTGGCTGTCAAGGCAATCTGCAAGCACAGAAGCCTTTAAATAAAGGATCCCTGTAAGAACAGAGGGGTGCAAGTCACAAAGCTGGTCTGTGCTAAGACCATCACTGTTTTAGTTCCATTTATCTTGCCAAGAGAGAGAAAATATTCAACACAAGTGTGCGCACTGGTGTGCCTTGGTGTCATGCAGATGTTGCACAGAGGATCAAGCACCATTGGAATTTCCACATACACGTGAATAAAGACAGTCCCCAAGGCAAAAGCAATCCTCTTGGAAGGTTTCCCTTGGTTTTCAAAGGAAAACCAAGAAAACAGTTGTGGGGCTTTAGATGACAACCATATAACACAAAAGACTGCTGTTCAGACCTGCTCCCTGCCCTATAGCACATCGCCAGCATCGCTGGGCATCTGCTTGCAGCACATCAGCCTTGCTGTCCCCTCTGCTGTCTTTCCTGCAGCTTACCACTCCCTCCTCTCCCATAGCCTTTTGTCCAGGTCCCTCTGCATACAGCAGGACGTACTTTTAGGTGCTTTCTATGCAAAAAGAGAATTTTTAAATGTGTGCGTGAATGTTTGTCTGCAGACAAGCAGGATGAAGCAGAACAAGCATAAAGCAAGAGCTGCCCCATGCTGCTCTCTCACAGAGAGCCTCCTCTTTCCACAAGTGGAGTCTCAAAGGAGCTACAGGAAGGAGAAACTTGTTACAAGACCAAAGCATCAGGCTGGGCCACCCCATGGGAGCCAGCAAGCAGTGCCTGTGATTCCAACAGGGCCGGGATCTGTCCTTCCCTCTTGCCTCGGGTTACTCAGAAGCAACCGCAGCCCTCCAGCTCTGCACAGCAAGTGCCATGAACCCACCTGCCCTGAGCACCCTGGGCTCAGTTCCAGCCTCCAGAAACCAGCTTTGAGGTCAATGGGAAGTTCACCTCGGTCCTCGGGAGAGCAGAATTTGACCATCCAATTAACAGCTAAAACACTGCTGCTTCTTATAAAGTGTAAAGTCCCAGCGGCGTTGGGGTCTCTATGAGTAATTGATGGCCAGATGGAGCTGTGGTTATCAGTATGACTGCAATACTGTGCTGGAAAGAAACTTCCAGTCCATAAGGAAGAGAAAATGACTCCTTTCCACATCATGCAGCAATGGCAGGACCCACAGTCGCACTTGCTTCTCACCCAAGCCTGCTTTCACACATCAGACAGGCCCCCATGAAGCTCCACCAGCATTTCACCTGATATGGGCTCAATTCTGCAGTCTCAAAGTTGCAATTTCCCCAGGAATGCCTGGAATTTCCCCCTTTATGCAACACACGTTTGCAGGTTCCCGCTTTGATGAGTGAATATCTTCATTTACCAGTGGAAATATTCTCACACACATGCTGTCTCTTTGAACAGCCCAAGCCACCAGCTTAAACCCAAGGCAGATGGATTACCCTTCTTGGGGCCTCTAAAGCCCCTGGGATTTTTATTTTATTTTTAAGGGTGCATGTTTTGATTTAAACCTCACAGCTCTGAGCTGATTCTGCCTTTCCTTCATTTGCTTGTTTGCCACTTTGCAGAAAGCTCTGGGTTTTGTCAACTGGAAAAAAAATGAATCATTTAAATACTAAATGATCAAACCTCACCAAGAGAAACCCTTCTTTTGCAGGAGATGTTCCAATTTCTCAGTTTATTAGTTGACAGAGGAGTTGCTTTTATATTATACAGTTTGGTAAAGGACTACATCAAAGAAAGTCGCAGGCTGGGAATTGAAGATTCATACTTTGGGGAAAAAATACTCTGAAGAGCAGACCTGTCCTCTGTGCTTGTTACAGACTGAGGGGCTTGAAACTTCTCCAGCCTAAGTGTGTTCTTACTGGAATAAATTCATTTCATTTATTTGAAGATGGGCAGTCAGGACTGAGAAATGAAGCCATCAGAGATGTTAAGCAATCAGAGATGTTCAGTGCTGACGATGGCTTTGGTACTCGGATGTCTTAAACGTGCTGCTATGCAGATTACATCCACTGTTACACAGAAATAGCACTGTGTCGTACTGGGGGTGGGGGCTCTGTTAAAACCACTCATCCTCAGCTGCACACTTTATGAAGTGCCCTGGACCAAGTTGCTGCTGTGGCACCCTCTCCTTCCCAAGGCCCACTAGGGAGGTGTGAGCATGCACTGCAGCAATTCCTTCCCTTTAGGTCCTACTGCTCTCCTGTGGTTTGCTTCTCTTCTGGGAGCTCAGTCCAAAGGAGACTGAGCTGATCACAAAGGGAAGTCTCTGGACCAGATCCCCACCTCATGCCAGCTGCTTCTGCCATGGAGCCCTCAGAAATTGTATGCAAAAAGTGAGAAAAAAACAGCTTGTGGGTACAGGGCCACCAACGACTCTGTCCCCCAAAGGCTCCATCTTCCAGCGCACCTCCTACCTCTCAGCCTCAAGCTATGGCTTTAAATAGTCATTCAGGTCCTTTTTCCCCCATTAAAGTTCTGTCCTGGGCCATCTGCTGGGCTGCTGTGGGGTCCATCCCAGAACTGGGCAGGAGACTGGGAGTCAGAGCACTGCCATCAACAGGGGAAGGGAGAGAACTGCTGGGACCAAGTGGATGGTCCAGATCCATACAGCGTGGTGCTGGCTTTTGCTTTTTAGCTAGATCTAACTGACTGCTTTGCTGGGAGAATTCCCCACCTGAGTGCAGCTCTCAGTATGCTCACTGCAGAGACCAAAAATATTGCCTCTCCATGCTTGGAAATTCTAAGCAAAATCCCTGAGCCATCCTCAGTTCTTAGGTCCTTTTTACAAGGGGAAAAAAAAAAAAAAAAAGATGATGATGATAACTATTTCCTGAGAGTCTTCGCATCCGCAGAACCCAAAGCACAGAGCACTGTTCAGTGGGACTCAAGCGTGTACCTGGGTGTTTACAGTTTCCTCCCAGCACTGAGAGCCCAGCAGAAGAAAAAGAAGGAGACTGCCTGGGAGTGAGTTCCAGCACAGCAAAGACATCACAGAATCAGAGAATCCTTAGAATTTGAAAGGACATTTAAAGGTCATCTACTCCAGCTCCCCTGCAGTGAACAGGGACACGCACAGCTCCACCAGGTTGCCCAGGGCCTGATCCAGCCCTGCCTTGAAAGTCTCCAGGGATGGGGCATCAACCACATCACTAGGCAACATGTTCCACCCTCACTGTAGAAGATTTTTTCCTGATATCTAACCTAAATCTCTCCACTGAGATCTTGAAGCCATTTCCCCTTGTGCTATCACCGCAGACCCTGCAAAAGAGTTTGCTCCCTTCTTTCCTGTAGCTCCCCTTCAGATACTGACAGGCCGTTCTCAGGTCACCTCGGAGCTTTCCCTGCTCCATCATCCCACTGCAGCACACCAGGGAGATCAGAAGGCCAGCGTAATTGAAGCGGGGAGCGGCCGCGCCGCGTTGCGCAGCGCTGCGCTGCCCCCCTGTGGCCGCCGCCCCGCACTGCAGCCCGACCGTCCCGGCTCCGCACACCGCAGGCAGAGCTGGAAGGATTCGTGTTGTTCAGGGGCTCTGTTCAGACCGATGACATCTCAAGCCTGTTTTTTTTTGGGGGGGTCTTCCCGCAGCAGTGACGTTCCCTGTCTTATTGCAACTTATTGAATCAAAATGCCTCTTTTCTGCCTGCTTTCTGTCGCAGCTCAACCTCTTGGCGTGAACCCCTTCCTGAACGGCAGTACTTCCATCTTGCACCAGGCACACACCTGCCCGCAAAGCCTTGTACAAACACGACCCTGCAGCTGTGTCCTTCCACGCTGTCCACCGATGACACGGAGCCCACAGCTGAAGAACCAGGTCTCTATCAGCATGCGATGCTGCAGACTGGGAGCACGCCTGCGCACAGGGCAAAGCAAGGACTTCTGACTCTTCCCTCTGGCCACAGCACGCTGTGGGCACTGGGGGAGGTCAGCAGGTGGGAGCTGCGGGAGAGGTGCTGCAACCACACACAGGTGCTGCCTTGGCTGAAAGGAGAGGCTTGGGGCAGGAGCCAGTGGTGAAAATCTCCCTGCCAGATCTGATAGCCTGGTGAGAAGCACAGCTCGTACGTGCAAGGAGATGAAACAGTGTGCAATTAGAAAGAGATGCTTGCCCTAGGTGGAAAGACAGTACGGACTCTGAGGACCTGCTTCTTTGACCAAGAAACCAAGACATCTTCACCTCTGTCTCACTTTCAAGTGGCAATTTGAGTGCAGGCTGCTCAGTCTTAAAAACCTGGGGAGCAGACCTTGTCCTTTTCTCAGGGGCAGCAGCAGCATTCAAAGTTTCATGCTGTGCTTGGTCTTTCCTGTTGTTCTGACCTATTTTGATGACTTGCTCTATTTCCACAGTAGCAGGCCTGAAAAGAGGCTTTGCTTAATGAAATCCCATGTAATTCTAACAGCATCAACACTGTGTGGTCCACAGTGAACTCAGAGTGATCTCCTTTGTCTGAAGACACTCTTTCCTCCAGATTCATGGCAGATAAACCTGCGTGATTGACTCAGTGATCCTCATGGGGCCCTTCTATCTCAAGACATTTTGTGATTGTGTGGTTAGAAACTCCAGACTAAATTGCAGGAGAACTGAAGTTAAATCCAAGCTTAATCCCACTCTGGGGTCATGGTAAAGCATGACTTTAGACTTACCTTCAGGAAGATCAGACGCATCCTAGCCCACAATCATAGAGTCATAGAATCACCGAGGTTGGAAAAGACCTCTAAGATCATCCAGACCACCTGTCCACCTATCACCAAATTAATACAGAGAAAATTCATCCTATATAGTCTCTCCATTTTCACTTACATAAATAATGATTTCTCTCAACCATTTAACTTTTGTATTCCTATGTTTTGTATTTTTCATATTCATGACAACTGCAAATTACTTTTCAAAATCAGCTCCACTCTAGTAAGTTTGAAATCAGAGCAGGAATACATACAACGGAAAGAGAGGGACACTCACAGTACAAGTTCAGCTGTTCATCTGTATGACTAAGGAGGTACACCTTAACCTGAATATTCACCTGTCATTCCCCTCCCAGATCTGTCAGAAGGATTGGTCACCTCTCCATGAAGTTTCCCACGGAAATAATAACAGAGTTGTGCAAAAACTTGTAGTGACCTGTTTAGATGAAGTAAAATTAGGTACCCTTGGGATTCCTCCATGAGAAAAGAACTCTATTTAAAAATATTCACAGTTTTGATTCATTTTTTGCTTTTAAAAAGTAGTGTTTTCTGTGTCCCTCTTCACCTGTCCCTGCCCACACACACTTTTAAGTAGAAAAATGATTCCTTTTGTAATGATTTGTCATTCGAAGGGGAAAAGAATTTGCACTGCAGGCTGTCAGACAAGGAGTTTGCATTGCTCCTGGACAGGTGATTGGCTAGAACAAGGGATCCCTCTCCTTTATCCCTGCCTCAAAAAGCAAGAATAGATAATCACAGCTTTGTATCTTCGGTTCATTCAGTGACACTTGAACACTTCAACTACCTCCAATCCAGACAGAAATTGTTTATTCTCTGTCACTCATAGGCAGGGCTGGACATGGAGTTTCTTCCATCTGACCTGAGCAGGAGACAGGGCAGGACTGAGGGCCAAGCTGTGCAAAAAATTTAGGTTCCACCCCCTTTAAGCCAGTCTAGGGCTTGGTGCGAGCCCAGCACAGCTTTGCTTCTGAGTGACGTGGGCAGCAGGATGCTCTGACACGTGCTCAAGCACTGCCAGCAGAGAATCCACCCAGGGAGGAGCGAAGCGAGAACGCTTTGCGCGGGCAGACCTGTAGTGCCAGTTATTCAGCAGCCATACGCAGAGCTGAGCCGCAGGCTACACTCTCACTGCTCTGCAAATTTCCCACTTTTATGCATTTCTTCCAAACTTTGATGAAGGAGCTACTCCTCAGATCTAAATCCCTGCCCGAGGCACAGCAGGACAGAGTGAAAGTTCCCTTCTGAGGATGCATTTCACTCTCTCCAGTCTGTTCTTGCAGTCCCACCCACTTCCCAGCCCTTGCCAGGAAGATGGGTTTCTGCATGCTCATTCATGTGCAAGGCAAAGCCCTGGAAATGTCAGAAAACACACTTTGTTCCCAAGTTCTGCCTAAGTGAAGGCTGGGGATGGAACAGGACATGCCCAGGGAAACCCAACATCATGCAGCAGACCGGGTCACCAGCTGCTCATCATGAGGCTACCATGCTCCCCAGCTGTTTTCCAGCCATGCGGAACAAACAGGGAGGAGAAGAAGTGCTCCTGAGCACTGCTTTATGTCATCACCCACTCAGGGCAGTGCTGGGGTGGGAGCAGGACCCTAGACTTGCAGCTGACCCTCAGCACAGGTTCGTTCTCCTATGCTAGGTGACCTCAGTCAAGTCACCATGCGTCACCAACCACACCACAGAGTGAAAGCTCTTTGGGATAGGGTCTCACTCAGGCTTTCCACCAGATTTTAAACCTGCAGTGTCCAGACTGCTCGGGACTAATGAAGCTGTTTGCAAAGCCTGGCTTCAGTCCCATTGGGTGATGAGTGGAGAAGCATCCTTTAGGCACCTGGAGTGAAGCAATGAGCCATAGGGTGCTGGGGGATGCTCCCAGACTGTGCACAGCTCCAAGCCATCCAGCAGCCTCACTGCTGCCATTGGGACTGAGGTGGCTTCCCTGTGTTCCACCCAGAGCTGGAGGACAGCAGACACTTCCCTGCAGAGCCGAGCTCACCCACAGCCCCTCCAGCTACACAGCCACCAGGCTTCCCAGGTAAGAGATGAAAAGCAGATGCCATGAAGCAGCTTGGAATTGGAGGCCTGTGAAAGCAGAACGCCAAAAAAAAAAAAAAAAAGAGGGTTTTATTTTTTTTGGAACAGTGGGTCTTAGGAAGAATGCTGAGAGCAGACGTGCTCCTCAGAGCTTGCCTCCAGGCCTCCACCCCTCACTTGGTGCATCTCTGACACAACTGTCTGGATCCAACGTGGGCTGCATGCTGGCGGAGGCTGTTTGCTGCAGCAGTTCCTGCACTCCCTGCAGGCTAAATGCACGGTGCAGACAAAGGACAGTCCCAGTAATAAGATGCATCCATGGAAGAGGAAATCAGGTTGTCCATGGATATAGCCTGAGGAGTTCAAGCATCAAGATATCCCACCTGAGTTCACATACCCGGCTGTTTGAGGCTTCTTTGAACATCCTTGCCTTTAATTATGAGCCTTCCCATACTTCTGTCTTCTCCATTCACTGTGCTGTGACTCACAACTTGGAGTCACAGGGATTCCCATGGTTTATTGGGACTGCTACCTACAGCCCCAGCAACAGGGCTCCAGCTGCGCACCACACTGGACAGACAGATTTCCTGCCTGTATGGCAAAGAGGCAAACAGGGCTGTGCTTTCTTTGAAGATGTGGCTTGGATGCAACTGGTATTAAAGTTTTTCTCAATACTCTGCTGGTAATGCAAGCCATATGAACAAACTTATCTATTAAAGGTCTCAATGCTTTTTGTTCATCCCCAGAGCCTGTTGAACACCCCATGTTGGCAGTATGTCCCCATAGTCCCAAACACAATTTCTTTGCCTCCTGACCCATCTGTGGCACAGGTCCCAGGCTGCCTGCAGCGCGTTGGGAGCCACACAACACAAAAGCAGATGCATGCTCATCCAAACAGCAGTGACCAGGACATGAGCTGTGTTCTGAACTAAGCTGGCACTCACTGCTTCCAGCTTTGGATAATGAAAATCCCTAGCAAAGTGCCATTTTGCCAGAGTATGCCCAAGAGCCGCATCCACCCCCCGCTCACCCACGGCTGGACCACTCGTGACAGGTTCCCATGTCCTGCAATTTCCCAGATAGAGATGTCTGGACCATTGATTATAACCTTGGATCTCTTCCCCTAACCACACTGCTTCAAAATAAGCTAAGAGGCAGAAATCCAAGCTATTTTCATTTCAGGCTTCAAAGAGGACGCTCAAAACTAAAGGGAACACTTAAGTAAAACATGTATAAACAGGGAGCATCTGGTATTTTCCCTGGCAGCATCAAGTCTTGAGATATGCAAGAAAAAAGTTACCAATAAAGGTAACAAAAAGGGTTTCTCTTTACCGTTACCAGCTCATACACAGCAGTGTCTGGGCTGATTCTTTCTCTGAAATCCTATTCATTTCCGTGACCTTAAACAAGAGGAAAGTCAACACAGTTCAGCCCATTCAAAGCTAACATCTCTGCTTCAAGTCGCAGTGGGCGTGCAGCGCTTTGGCAGAGCCTGTTATGTGTTAACCTCCTTCCTTTATAAAGACAAAGCACCATACAGCGTGATGCGCACCTGATCCTGCTGCTTGCATTTGTTTCTGCCTTTGCTTCTGTGCAGCTCTTTGTTCTCCTCTGCTCAGACAAAGGAGGCAGGCAGCACTCTGCTTCTGCAGGGATACGGATCCACAGCAAGACACCACGGCTTAATGGAAGTGTTCCCCTGGGTCAAGTGGCAGAGCCAACTGCTGCCTTCATGCAGTGATCTTCATCCCAGAAAGGAAGAGAATCAATTAGCAGCCCATGAACAGCGGAAGTCTCCTGGTGAGCAGTCTCATTTGTCTTAAAGATGATACGCCACGCTTTCTTCCAGCACAGCTTTTTGTGCACTTGGGCCAGTCCTCCACACCAACCCCAGCAATAGCATCACTGAAACTTCTGGTCTTACCTGGGAGGTACCAGAAAACTGCAGAGTGAAGCTGGGGTCCCGCTGGAGCATTTGCAGGAAAATAAATACTGTCACTGTAACAGCCCTTAGTAACACCAGCTGCTGTACAAAGATGGACAACAACAAATCCACAGGAGAATTCCTTCTCTCCCCTTCTGTCATATCGTGGATGATTTTCTAATCATTATTATTATCATTATTTTTAATACTGCTCCATCTTACTCCCCAAAGTTCCTATTTTCACAGTTCAGATATAAACGAGTGAAAGGATGCCTCTGTTCCTGGGTGCTTGGAATTCTGTTGAGCAAAGCTGTCCTGCAACCCAGCTCATCTTTCGAGAGACTGTTTGGAAGCATCTCAAAAGAAGATGCTCTGGCTTTGCTCAAGCCACCTAGAATTTCACTTGATGCCTAATTAACTTTATTAGAAAACTACAGCAGCAATTCCTTACAGTGCCAGCAGCATTATTGCTTCATCTCCATCTTATTTACCAGCAAAGAGTCTGGGCGCGCATCTGCAAACTAACT
>JAOWBP010004343.1:10507734-10521603 GCA_028571105.1 Tragopan temminckii | reverse complement strand
ACACACACACACACACTTAAGATGCTCAATTTTACGTTTACAAAAATGGCAACCACAGGCAATGGAAGCACGTCTGGGAACATGCCCCTCTTGGGCTGATCAGGAGGCATCCAGCACTCGTGGTTAATGGGGAAAGGAAAACCCAGCAGATGGAGATGAGCGCTACCAGTGTGAGAGGCAGCGTGGGCCACTGCATGGCTACTGTCAGAGGGCAAAGCCTTGAATCTCACCATCACCCTTCTCATCCTTCATTTAGGTCATTCTTTTCACACTGGAGCCATCCCAGGACCAAGAACTGCCTCTTCTTTGCGCAGCTTTTGGACAAAACCAGGACCCCCAACACACTGGGATTCTGCTTTGTCCTCATAAATAATTAGAGCATGTGTGCACCATGCCTATCGCCACAAAAGCTGGCTTTTGGCTTGGCTCTCCGCTTATCTCCTAATGCCAATAATAATAACAATAATAATAATAACATGAACATTGCTTGGCGGATTCGAACCTGCCAGAAAGGCTGCAAGCCAAGTATTACACTTGTGGGAGGTATCTTGCAGAGTACTCCAAGAATCTTTTGTTGGGCCTGGTCTTATTTAATATTTGCATTAACGGCCCTGTAAATGGGTTACACAGCCCATTAATAAAATTGGCAGATGCTACCCACTTGAGGGAACTAGTGAAGAGCAAGAGAGGTTTAAAAAGAGGGGGAAGGAGGACAGAGAAAAATAGGAGGAAAAAAAAAAGAGAAAGAGTACAAAATAATATGCATGGATTAAGTTCAGGAAAGGTGACAGGAGAACTATTCAAAATCCACATTCTTCCATTGTGGTTTTGTCTAAAACCTGGTAAATGTAACTGATTGGTCCCAGGGAGAGTGTGGGTCAGCAGAAAAGCCCTCCCAGCATTCTCTACCGGGCTGAGAGGTGGGAGGTGTCACAGCTCACCATGGATCAGATCTTTAAAATGAGATAAATTTCATAGACAAGAAGAGGATTAATCATATACAAAGAAGAAACAGGAAAAAAAAAGGATGGAGAATGTGATGTAATCAGTGTTGCTTTCTCTCCTACCTCCAATGGATATCCAGGTGGGTGCAAAGCAAGGAGCGCATGGCCAGGGGCTGCACACCTGCTAGGAGAAGATGCCACCCAATAAATGTATGAGTGCTCAGAGCCCTTTGTCAGCACACATCACTTGGATTAACCCCAACCAGGGACAGTGTTATACCACAAGGGTAACTCAAGGGAATCACAGCAGGTTCAGTGCCACCATGAAACCCACTGCAGCATGGGGTGGGCTGAGGATCTGGTGCACGCAGTATTAAAAGCTGCTCATTTGTCCTGCTTACAGAGACAGGAAAGCTCACGTGTCCAAAAGTGCTCCTGTTCTAAGCTTTAACAGGTAATTGCATGCCTGACTTCTGAGGATTTGTTATGCCAAAGTCTGTGGCTTGATTCATCTCTCAATTCATCTCTCTTTTTTTTTTTTCTTTTTTCCCTGAGTAACAATGGCAGCACTGCTTCCAAAAGGCAAAGAATTGAGAAAAAATAACATAGGATCCCATTTACCTCTGTATTTCACCTTTTTTACATCTCACATACACATCCAAATATATATATATATATAATATATATATACTGGTATGAAAACAACTTGTATCAAGAAATCAAACTTATGTTCTAACCCAGACCATCTCAGAGCATTTTAACCTTTTCCCTTTCAGCACTCAAATGTTAGGCTTTGTTTGTTCCCTTTTAACACGGGCTCATCACTACAAAACCTCAGCCAAGCTAGGTGAAGGCATGAATATGGTTGTGGACTGCTGGTGTAAACAGGCAGGAAGGGGTAAAAGAGTGTGTGTGTGTCTGTGTGTGAGAGAGAGGGAGAGAAGGACCCAGATCCAGTTTATAAACATCCATCTCCAGTAATGAGTCCTCTAGGAAGAAATGAAAAATAGCCCAGGCCTGGTAAAGTCAATTAAGTTGCTTTTAAATAAGAGGTTACCCAGAGAGGCCAAGAGTTAACATGTAAAGGCTTATTGCCAGTGCTGTAAAAAATAAAAGGAGGCTTGAATATTTGAAGACATTTGGTTGCTATTATAAACAAGTGGATCTAATAGTGTGGGTACATTCATAGACTAACTGTAGAAGTTGGGCATCTTATAAGGACACATTGAAAGGAAAAACTGCAAGGTTCCCTGGCTAAATAATTCCAAATGGGTCATTATAAAACCACTGATACAACACGTGTGGTTGGGACACAGGGCATTTATAAGGAAAGCTTTTCAAACCAACCAATAATGAGCAGCTAACAACAAGAGCGCAGCCAAAGGTGTATGTAATCTGCAGAGAACACATGGCAAAGCTTTACGGTGCAAATTCTTCTAATGACCTGGAGAGCAGATGGCCCTGACACCAGTTCAAGCCGCTTGGAAAAATCAACTAAGGTTTATCACATTCTTGAGATTCAGAATTGGGAAAGCTGAGCTTAGTGAAGGCATCTTCCAGAGAGGAAAGGGCTCTATTCCAAGAAGCAGGAAAAGAAAACAAATGAGACTTGAGGAGAACATTGATGCTCATCTTTTCTCCTGCTTGTTCATCTAAAAGTTCTGAATTTCTCTCCTGAAAGCAAAGATTCATTTTTGTTTGGGTTTCAAGGAGGATCGTGGTTGGTTGTTGACATATTCTGGGCACAGACCTATAATTCCTGCAATGAACTAATCTGGGGGTGCAGAAGCATTGTAAGCCCAAGCAGTAAAGTCACCTCACAGGGATCAGAGCTGCGGTGTGATTTCCACACAGAGGAGTTCGGCAAAACATTGGAGCTTTTGCCTTTTTCTATTGAAAATGATGGCAACGGTGCTCGCTGCACCAATAGCCCCAGAAGGACCGACACATTCCATCCCATGGTGCCATCTGGGATGCAGGAAGTCCACCAATGCCAACAGAGCTGCATTCACAAGATTTGTCCATTTTTCAAAGGAGAACAGTCACAGCTCCAGTAACTGACAAGCAGACCCATCACTCCTTTCCAGTGAGATCAAGGGCACCTGGCAGGACGTCTGGCCACAGATCCCACTTGCTGAGCAGCTCAGGGCTGCCCACCTGTTCATTCCCTACACAGCTTATTTGAACCTCTCATCACTGTATCATACAAGTGAAGGATGGCAGTTGGGGAAATGGGTTCCAAAGGAACAGCAGTGACCACCTTTTATGGCCCTAAAGAGGAAGAGAGAGAGCAAATGAGGGAGCACTCGGAAGGACTGACACAAGCTTGAGCTGAGCTTTGGCTTCATCATCTGACAGCAAGAAATGACCTCCTCCCTTGTTGGATGCAGAGGTGAAACTGCCCCAGGAGAGGCTGATACAACTTCCCAGGAGACTCACTGTCCATGCACAGATTGCACTTCATCAGCACAGTGAAAGGGAATAGCAGATTAAGATTCCCATCTTGGAATTCAAACCTGAAGAGTTGATCCTCAGCAAGGAGTGCTTCTCTCCCACGTGCTGAGCAAGCAGCTGTGCTGGGGACCACCTGCCCTTCCTTCCCCAGCCTCCTGCCTGCCTCACACCTGCCTGTCAGCTGCCAGGGAGCACGAGCTCAGCAGACACGAGGTCAAGTGAATTAACGTCACCAGAAAGGAAATGGGGTCAGAGCTGAGCACCCTTCCCCTCACCAACTGCAGCCTGGGAGCTTGGATGGGGACAATTAACTCAGCAGCTTGATGAGGAGACCACACCTTCCGTTCCCTCTTCCTTCAGAGGGAGGGGAAGGAAAGAAAGGGCCGTTATCAGGAATGGTTGCCATCTGAGGGCCATTGGGGAATGCAGCCCTGGTATACCTGACTGTGGACAGAGCCCAGGTGAGCCCATAGCAAGGGGCAATCACACAGCTAAAGCTGCCTGCAGAGCACAGTGTGAGATGGAAGTGAAGGAGGAGAGAGGAGGAGTGCAAATCTGCCTCAGTTTGTTTAAGTCACCAGTAAATCAGCATTGCAAAGCTGCCAGCCTGACCCTGTGGTTTCAGGGAGATTTTTTCTGGCTTTCTGGTCTGGGGTATAATACACACAGGTTTCCTCTCTAGCCATTGATAAATATTTTTGACCAACTACTCAGGAGGAACAGAGTGTGTGTGTGGGGGGGGAACATTCCCAAATCCCAGCGCAAAAACCCCAGTGCCTCCCCGCTCATGTAAACACTGCTCTGGTTGCAAGGGTCCCACGGGGCTCCCTGGGGGACAGCCTGCAAACACAGTGCCTGCATGCTGTGGGGTGCAGCAAGGCCAGGGTCCAGACTCAGCATTGTGAGCTGCATCAGGGGAAAGAATCACAGAATGGCCAGAGTTGGAAGGGACCTCAAGGCTCATGAATTTCCAACCCCCCTGTCACATGCAGGGCCACCAGTGTCCCCATTTAATCTAGTATTAAATAGACCAGGCTGCCCAGGGCCCCATCCAATCTGGCGTTGAACACCTCTAGGGATGAGGCATCCACAACCTCTCTGGGCTGCCTGTTCCAGCACCTCACCACTCTATAGGTAAAGAACCCCTGAGCTCATTGACGCACTTGTGCCAACACCATCAGAGCTCATGAGATCTGGGGTCACTGCCAAGGACTTCAGCTTGGCGTGATCCTCTGCAGGACAAGATCCCAATTCTCAGCCTGCTTCTCCGAGGAAAGTAGGTGAGTTCTGCATGCACTGCTTTTCTGTTAGTCTCCTTGTCTCCCTTCACAGCTGTAGGATGTTTTGTCCCACTTCCACCACATTTGGCAGCTTTACAGAAACAAAGTTCTTTTGCCGCCTGAAAAAGGAAGAAATCAGTGCCCTCACTTGACACAGCCACACTATGGGACATCAGAGAGCCCACAGATGAGCTCACCATTAGAAAAGTAACGTATACAGCAAGACGTTCACTAGACTAGACACCAGATAATCCCTCGCTGGGAATATATGTTTGGCAACCGAGTTCCTCCCATTTCAATACCCATTTATCCTTTCCAAACATGTTTTTGAGATCTCTATTACAGCTGAATGCTGCAGCAGAGGTGCCACATCGGACTGAAAAGTTCTTCCAGCAGAAGTCTTCCAGCAGCAGCAGGAGCAGTGAGCCAAGCCGCTGTGCACTCCTTGCCAGCTCCTTCTTTCTTCTCTCCCTTCCCATGGCAAGCAGCCCAGCCCCGCTCTCTGGCACAGCTGGCAGGTTGTTTGTCCTGCAGCTGAAAGGCTCAAGCCCACGCTGGCTGTGCTGCTCCCAGGTAACATCTGTTGCACAAGCCTCTCTATCTACATCTCAGCTCGCCTTCCCCACTCACAGCACCTCTCCTGGATTCCTCCTGTGCTAAAGCACGGCAGCAGAAAGAAAAAAGAAACAGAGAAGTGTGCATGAGTTGCAATTTGGCTGCCGGGCAGGGCTAAGGCAGGTTCTGCAGCTGGAAGGAACTGGATGGTCGTATATAGTCTTGGATTTTCCTTTCTGAGGGAAGAGCAACTTTCTGCTCGACTTCACTTATGCCTCCAATTGCACTTCCAGCCATTCCTGGGATGCTCTGCATGTATAGTAGGCAGTGCCCAGTGCTACTCCTTGGTTTTGTTTGCTAAGTATGACACAGACTTTCAGCTGCAGGGACAGCAATGGGCTGGCTCTCAGAACTCCCATCCTTCACTTTTGAGTCTCCTGATGAGCTGAGATAGACTTGATCCTTGGGGATCCTTTCCAACTCAAGATATTCTATGACTTTTTATGCCATCAGCAAGGGGAAAACCATGAGTCTTCATGCAGGAGAATGAAAATCTTGCATCAAGGAGGTGGCAAAATCCACACAGAACTGCATCAAAAAAGGACAGCTGTCCCTAGTAAGAGACCAGCCAGTACAGGGCTGTCCTTCTACCCTACGTCCTCCAAGCAAACCCCAGAAGGACACACACAGATGCTCTGATTACATCCTCCAGCGTATAGCAAACAACCATCTCACTGCAGTGACCCCATGGAGCCCTGCAGCCATCTTGTAGGGCAAAACCCACCTGGGACCAATATGGGGAGCCCACACCCACCAGAGATGACCATGTAGTGGGGCCAGACCCCAGCCCAGCTGCAGTCCATGGCCAGGCAGGTGCACCCCAAAGAGCAACCACTGCCTTTTGCAGTTCATCTCTTGAGAAAGGCAAAGGGCAGAGTTTTATTGCACTTCACCTACATGTAAGTAAAATATTTTACTCTCTTTAGGATTAAATAGATACTAATATCTGGCATTCTCTTCTTTGTAACTGAAATACACGTACCTGATCTGCCTGTTTATTACTTCTATGCCTCTGGTCAGACATCTCCCCCAAGCTGAGGGGGAGGGATGCAGCTGAGCTGCCCATTAAAGCCCAGCTCTTGTTAAAGGCGCTATTGTAAGGAACAGGATTAAAAAAAAAAAAAAAAAAATGAAAAAGAAAAAGATAATTCTGTCAGCACAGACGTCTCCTACGCTGAGGGGTCTGCAACGAAATAAAACCTGAGCAGCTCTTAGGCCGTTTCCAAAGTTATGGACTGTAAATAAACAGAATGAAGCCATTTTCCCACCTATAAGATACCACAAGCCAGTGGGCAGCACTGACAAGCTTGAGTCTTTCTGTAACTGGCTTATCTTTCTAATCCTCTGGATTATTAATAGTAGTAGGGCTGTGATGGAGACCAGAGGCTGTACTATGACAGGACACCACTGTGTGAAGCATCCAACCCAGACGGGGGGCTGGTCCTGTGGTCATGGTGCAGAAGGGTGGGGGCAAGGCAGCACAGGGATAGGTGAGGTGCCCAAGACCACGTGCCAGATTTCTGGCTAATCTGCTTTCTCCCAAGCTATTTGCCCATTCCGTCAAACCTAGAGCAGGATTCTCACGAATCATATCTCCCTCTTTCCCCTCCAGCATCCTTTGGCTACATGGTTAAAGTATTGACAGTAGCCTCCTTTGGCTGGATCACAAAGCACAGCCATTATCAGCACAGGGAGAGGATCCAGACGGTGTAGGACCCAGCAGTGAGGTGGTCAGCTCACCACCTGAGCTGACACAAATCCTGCTCCTTGGTCATATTTTGCACAGGGTTGGTCTGCCATTGGGTCAGCCTGGTGAACCTGCTCACCCCTCAGCCAGACATTGCAAAGTCTGCTAGAAGAGAAACAGTAGGAGTTGAGCACAGATAGGCAAGGCGAGGAAAGGATGAGCCCACCCACAGCAGTTTGCATACACTTGAACTGAGCTGGGACATCAAACCTTGCACCATACTTGTGACAAGTAGCAACAAACTTAGTTTCATTAAACTACCCACGGTATGAAGGAGATTCGCTGCTCCACACTGGTGTTTTCTAATTTTTTTGCCTCCAAAAGCCCTAAAGATTGTGCTGAATGGTATACTGGGACATGGGGATGTAAGCAAAAAGCAATAGCACTGCACAGCATCTGCTGTGGGCACAAGTGTGTGTGTTCAGCACATGCAGAATGCCAAGAATCGTCCACCTGTCCTGGCTGAGCCCATCTGAGAGACTGGCCCCAAGGACTGCAGCGTCTCATTGCTGAGACTGGAGACAAGAATGAGAGGTGTCAGGAGGGATAAATGCCCTCTGAGGTATTTTTTCTTGTTCTTTAAAAAGAGAACAATAATAAATAAATCTGAGCTATCTAAGGGCAGGGCTAAGGGCAGCACTAAGGGCAGCAGATCATTTCTGCTTCTCCCTTCACTGGGATGCTCCAGGGGGACCCCAGAAAGCTGCTGAATGTTCTAAAGAAGAGCCTAAAGTTCAGTGGGAGCTCATAGCAGTGCCAAGCCAAAATCTCTGCCTGCCTCTTGCCCTCCTCTCGCTGCTTTGAGGGAGCCCTCTCACTCCAAGCTCTGCCCATCATGCTGGGAGAACACAGCACTGGATGAATAGGGCAACTCTTCCTACGGACAGATTTCAGACCCCCAGGAGGATCACCAACCTGATGGCCAGTGCAACGCCAGGCACTTTGGACACCTCTGCTCCCATCAAGGCCTTGGCTAAAACTCCCCTCCACCCTCATTCCTACATCCTCCCACCCAAACCCACTGTCTCTGAGTGCATTCCCTTTCCCTCTTGCTCATTTAACTTGGCTCCTGCACAGATGCCCACAAAGCCTTGAATTTCCTGCTGGCTCAGGGCTGCTCAGGCTCAGCCCCATTTCCTCCAGAGGCAAATGGGTGCATTCAACGTAGCAATAAAAACCGAGCAACGTTCTGGGCACAGGGCCTAATCCAACTCCTAGTGAGGTGGAGGAGGGTTATTCCATTTGGGGGGACCGAGAGCAGAGGCCTTAGGAGGAGGATGGGTGGGACCACAGGGATGGGGCAGCAGTGTTGCCACCCAGGGGACCTCATCCGAGGTCACCACTGGGAAGGCAGCAAGTGGAAAATACTTTTTCCATTGCGTGGATGCCCCCTTGTTCTCATTCATGTTTTCTCAGCATTAGCTTGTGCTTCTAAAGCAAGCCATAAATTCAGTCATATGGGTTTTCTCTGTCCTCTTTTTTTTTTTTTTTTCTGACATCCATTTAATGATTTTTCTCTTTAATATATGGCAGGCATTTTCCTTCTAAAATACCTGAGGTTTAGGACAGGTAGTAAATGGAGACCTCTCACAGAACCACTGGCCCAGAACCCAG
This sequence comes from Tragopan temminckii, assembly GCA_028571105.1. Taxonomy (NCBI): domain Eukaryota; kingdom Metazoa; phylum Chordata; class Aves; order Galliformes; family Phasianidae; genus Tragopan; species Tragopan temminckii. Next base: position 10,512,949 of record JAOWBP010004343.1, on the reverse strand, counting down.
TCTTATTGGCGCTTAGAAAAGGAGATCCATTTTTCCTCTCTGCTCTTCAATTAGCTGTAATGTTTGCCTTTAAAACATAAAATTAGAAGCCTTTTTGGAGGCACAAAGTAATATTATACTGCAAAACACATTTTTATTCTCCCCTCCCTGCTATAAGTTTAGCACTGTAGATGTATTAGACAGCTGGTTTCTAGGCACCGCTCTCTTCTGAAGATTTAGGGTCCAACTTTCAGTTCCTGTGAAAATAATGACCTCTCTTTTTTTTTGGTAGGTCTGTGCTTGATCCTACTAGTATTAGCAGGATCTTTCAGGTCGGATACTACAGGAATTAGTGTGGGAGAGCAGAGGTAGGCAAACATCTCAAAGTCATCTCAAGCAGGCAAACATCTCAAAGTCCATCCAACTGAGCCATTCATAGAATATATCAGTCACAGGTTACTGCTCAGTACTGTCAGGACCTATCCAAGAGCCACTTTCATAAGGAAAGGCACAGCACAGGCATTCTCATCCGTACAGACATCTCTCTAAGAAGGAATGGGGAAGGCTTTACCAGTGGGGGAAGGCTTTACCAATGGACTCTACCAATGGAATGTGGCGATGGAGACCTCAGGGCTCCATCCCCAAACAGAGCCTCAGCCCATGCTCTGACTCAGCCTTTCCAGCAGCAGCTTCAGCCCCATTGCCTCTCCATGACAGAGCTCATGCACCACAGATTGGCTGCTGTTGCTTAAGAAGACCAGACTATAGTTTAGCATTTCTGCTAGACTTGAGCTCACACAAAACCCTTCCCATTCAAACCCCCATATACACCTTTTGCTTGCAGTCTGAAGCCGCTTTGAACCTCTCACCCCACTGGGTAGGCAGCTTGGGCTCAAGCTATGGCTGACACTTTTCTCTCCGATTCCCCAGAGGCTATGGCCACCCGTATGCTTCTGCATCTTTGGTTGTGTGGTATGACAAAAGTGAAGCTAACCAAGCTTAGAAGAAGCACTCCATTGGTGGTACTCATGGGGGCATGCAGCTGGTCCATGCCATTCTCTTCCTGGCGCTAGCATTACTGTCACAAATCCATAAACACACACATTCAACAACAACAAAAAAGTTGACATCCGTGTTTTCTTAAAGTGGTTCAAATCAGAAGCGGTAGATGAGAAAGAAAAATGCCCCAGGATGGGAGCTATTGATCTCAGAAGGCAGCGAGTTGTGCTCCATGTTGGATCAAAGGGGAGTACAAAGCAGAGCAGCCACTTTCTCCACCGCACGCCGATGATTTTCCAGATGTCTTTTATGGGAAATAATGGCCCTCAGAATACTGTTAACAAAAAGCAGCCAATTCAAGGGAAGGGGAGTCTTGACTCTTTTATCTCACTAGTGTTACTCATCCATCTCTAGAGCAAGCTGATAGCGGAGTGATTGATTCAGAAATTACTTTCAGGGAGAAGGGGAAAAAAAAGTCAATGAAGCCACTAGGACTTTTTAGCAGATGTACCTACTCCAGTAGTTGTGCCTGTGCCCCCAGCTCCCCTTCACCTTCTCCATCTGTTAACATACACTTGGTGGCAATTGCCTAGGAGCGGAGGAGGTTGGATAGCTCAAGGGAGCTACCCACTGTGCTGGGATCCTGGTATTTTAGAGAACCATCAAGTAGAAAAGTTGATGAGAAGTCGTGACACGTGTGTAAGTGAACCCTTCATGCTTTCCATTTCTGAGTAACAGAAAAATCCCTGTGCCAGCTGGCATAAGAGAAAGAAGGTGATTTCTCTTGCCTTTTCTCATTTTTACCAGGAATATCATTTTCTCACCAGCTTTCTGATCTCTCTAACCTGAAAAGACAAGGGGGTGGGCTTCAGGAAGACAAAACACCAAAGCAAAACACCAAAAAGAAGGCGCATTCAAAATGGCAGGGTGTAAAATTTGGTGGCAATGTGAGCCTGGAGGTGCCCCGCTCTGCTCCCAGCATCCTCCAGCACATAGCAGCCGGTGGCTCAGTCCCCTTTCTCCTGGTGGTGGGAGGTGGTTTGTGGCAATGGAGAAAATGCAATGGGAGCCCTTCTGGGGCCCATTATGGGAATGCAGGGCCGGGGCTGAGTGGCTGAGGTGGTTGCCTCCGGACCATCTAACATAAAGCAGGTGTGCTAGCCCTACTGCTCTCAAACCTTTTGAAGTTCACCAAATGCCTCAAGTCCTTTATTTCACTGAATGCAGAAGTAGTTTTCCTGCTTCTCCAGTTCTTCCCTAAGAGGAAATGGTAAAACAGCTGAACTCAACCGGCAGCCCGAGTGCCCAGAGTCACATTCAGGCAGTGAGAGGAAAAGGAGTGAGTTTTAGAGGTGCTGAACAAGAGCTGTCCTCCTCATTCTTGTTGAAATTTGTGAGGGTTCCACACTTGTGAGAACAGCTCCATTTATATTTAGGTGCCGAATACATCCGGAGCTGCAGAAATTTCGGTTTGCCCCTCGGAAGCCTTAGCGTGTAGCTCCACATTCAAGAGCTCATTGAAAAAACATGGGGGCTTTTTGTGCATTCATTGACATGTCAGAAGAGCTCCGGGTTTTCCATTCCCTCTGAGTTGTTTCAAAACTATGCGCTTTCACCAAAACCATTCACCCCAAACAAAACAAAACAAAACAAAACAAAACAAGTGAACTGTTTTCTGTCAAAGTTTCTGAAGTGCCAACCCACGTCGCTTATGAGACACGGCTTAAGAACAGTGTAATTAATGGAAATGTTAAATCAGAGGGGAGAGAAAAATCTTTGGGAAAACTGAAGCGAAGTTAAAAACAACTCCTTCCGGAAAGAGCATTTTAATTAAAAATAATATCCCTCCGGATAATTTATGTTTGGATGTAAGGATTTAAATTGCAGAAGCAGCAAAGCGGATTTTTTAATTCCATCAGCATCCAAGAGTGGAAAACATCAGATTTCAAATTCTTGCATTCTATATTTGAACATCTTGTTTCTATTTAATAGAAAAGGCCTCATTTCTCCGGGTTTTGCTCTTTTTTTTCTTCTTTTTTTCCCCCTTTTTTTCTTCCTTTTTCTTTTTTTTCCTCTTTTTAAATTCTCTTCTTCTTCTTTTTTTCTTCTTTTTTTTTTGCATTCTTCTTTTCTTCTTTTTTCCTCCTGTTTTTCTTCCTTTTCCTCTTTTTCCCCCTTTTCTTCTTCTTTTTTCTTCTTCTATTTTTGCCTTCTTTCTTTCTCCTTACTCTTCTTTTTTTCTTCTTTTTTCTTCTTCCTTTTTTCGCCTTTTTTTCTTTTTCCTTCATTTTTTTTCTTCTTTTCTTTTTCTTCTTCTTTTTTTTTTAATTTTTTTTTCTTTTTTCTTTTTCCTAAGACATATAATTCATCCTAATACATTACAAATGACACGCTAAAACAGCATGCCCGGAAAATATTAATAACGGAATTCAAATGAGTTTTTCCTAACAGTCGCTAGAATCGAGGGGAGAAATTCCTAATGCGTTTGGGAGGGAAAAGCCGGGGGGGGGAGAATGGAGACAGACATTTTTCCAGGCGCTCTGCGAAGCGGACCGTGTGCCGTGTGGAGTCTCTCCGAGCACGACAGAGAAGGGATTAAAGCAGGTGACACTTTGAACTTAGCTTAGATAAGTGACCCTCAAAATCAACAGTCCAAAAGTTTAGTACACAGATTCCACGGACCCGTCTGGTCGGCTCTTCGTCAAAACCTTCCCGACTTCAGTACGGCAAATTAAAATAAAGAAGACAGGTTGCTCGGGTTATCTCCTAATATTGTTTTAGCCACTTATTAGCACTAATGGACAATTAGTGGCCTGCGGAGATATTTTTCTGTAATACAAAGCAGAGGAGAAAATTCTTTGTTTGCTTCTGTGTGCGGGAATTTCTTCTGCGGTTGAATGTATAAAAATAGCAGCCAGAAAAGAAGTGTGAAAGACACTGGTTAAACAGTCCAATTTCCAAAGAAGAATATAGTTGAAAACAGATCCTTCTGCAGAGTTAAGAAATCCTCCTGATGCACTTGAAGCATAAGGAAGTCTGCACTTTATAAACAACCAAATATATGCCCGGGATAAAAGGCGAGGCTTTTTGAACTCCTAGCTGGCGTGTTAGGAAGACCTTTAATGACATTAGCAGTTCTTCAAAACCAGAAAGGCCACATTATTTCTGATCCTATATGGTCACCACATGTAGCTTTATAAAGAGGGGGAAGAAAAAAAAAAAATCCTCTCTTCATGCCAATAAATAACTTGCCAGAAGAGAAAATATTTACCACCGCTTTTCAAAAAATTCTTTACGCATGCAGTAAAATCCTCTTCTGAGAAAATGAGCCCGTAAAGAAACCCGAGGCGTTTCCTACAGCACTACCGGCGCTGCGGCCCGGCCGCCCGCTGCCCCCACAGCCCCGGGAAGCCGCTGCCAGCCCGGGGAGGGCACCGGCAGCACTCAGAGCAAGAGATATTGATGGAGTTATAATTGAGGGCTAACAGACACCTCCGGCCACCTTTGGTGCTCGGCAGGCGTGATGGCTTCCTCTCAAAATGCCCCAAAGCCGGACCGAAAATAGAGAGCAGTAAGAGGGTTCCTCCCTTCCCTTCCCCAGCTCCTCCAAGCCAAGGATTTGGGAGCAAAAATCCAAAAAATCTGAATTCCCTGGCTCCAAGCAGCGAGAGGAATCCCCTCCCAACCCCCCCGCTCCCCGGCTGCGCGGGCGCGCAACTCCCGCGGTACCCGAGCGCGCAACCCAGTCCCCCTCCCGCCTCCATCCGGCACCTGGTCCGCGGGCGCGGAGCATTCCGGCTCCTTCCTCCCGGTGCAAAGCGGAGAGGCGAACCCTCCCGCGGATGTCTCCGCCGGCCGCGGGCTTTTCGCTTTTCGTGGAGATCAATGGTGTGTGTAAGTCGGAGGGGGAACGGATTCGCCCAAACACACAATAAATCATCCCCGGCCCGGCTGCAGCGCGGGTCCGCCCGGCCCGGGCACGGCCCTCGGGCTGGGGATGCGCGGAGCTTTCATTCCCGTTCCTTCCCCGCAGCCGCCCGCAGTTGCATGGCTCGGGGGTTCCGTACCTGAGAACCTTCCCCAAACATCTCCGATGCGTTTGCCCTTTTTCTCACATTTTCTAATCGCTGCATTTCTTTCTCTCTATATGTATTTTCTCTCAGTCTGTGCAAATTCCTTCTTACAAATCTACCAAAAATAATAATTAAAAAAATCATCCCCCAAAATATCCCCCCTC
>JAOWBP010004343.1:10432760-10492664 GCA_028571105.1 Tragopan temminckii | reverse complement strand
AAAATCAAGGAATTAAATTATGTCGGTATGAATGCATGGAGAATGGCTGTTTGGTCCTCCTTTAGAACTTCAAAATAAAGGAAATGGGGTCTTCTTCCTTCATAGTGACAAGTGCAGCACAGACATACCTCCACCTTGACGTGCTGTGCAAGGAACAGAGTTCACCATAGCCAGAGATCACCTGAGATGAGTGAGGAGGAAAGGGGTGGCCCAGCCAGAGCAGTGCCAGGAGAGAAATGATGTTGCTCTCCCTGCACAGGAGCATTTTCTTTGCTCCCATCACAAAGCTTTGTAGCATCTGCACCAGCCCTCTCCAAGCTGATTTTCCACAGATGTTGTGCTAATGAATAACAATGTAATCTCAGTGCCTTAATATAGTGCTGGGGTGTGATAAGTCCAAAATTGCTGTCATCATCAGTGTGAGGACGATCTGGTCATTGTTCAGAACTGTCCTCCTCTGATGATTACATGAAGAGGAATTTATTTTCTTCCATCTACTCCCACTCCGCTTCCAAATTTAAAGCTATTCAGGCATTAGATATATCCATTTTTCTACAGGCTTAATAAGAGGCCAGGATGCAGATGTTCTGATAAGGCTGTGACAAATTGTGAGTGGAGAAGCCATATTAAACTTGGCCAGCTGCAGGATGCCAGACTCTGCTCTGTCTGTTGAAAAAGACCGCTGTCGTTCTGCCAGAGCAGCTGCTACCACCATGTGCAGCATACTGGTGAGGGCAGAGCCGGCGGCTTGCAGCCCAAGCAAGTCTTGCTGCTCACAGCTGAAAGCCAGAGATGAAACGCAGGGCTTGGGGAGGAAGCATGCAGATGGGGATGGATGGCTCAGCTTCTTCATTATCCTCCAAGGGACAAAACCCACTTTCTACCCTGTTCTATTCCTTCACCACCATCCCTAACTGAAGAGCAGAAGCAATGCAAAGTCAGGGCCAAGGGGCAGGATTCAGAGTTTATCTTGTTCTACAAATAATTAGGAGGCACAATTCAAATGCTCTAAGATTGGGTGCTCAAGATGTAACTTGCATTCATGAGCTATTTGTCTTCAAGAAAAGTCTCCTCAGGGCAGTGCTTCCTGGCTGTATCTCTTGGCACATTCTGCATTCAGACCAATGCTCACCCAGAACACAGCCTGTGAGGACTGATCCATATCTACCAGCATTTGTCAGCTCACGTTTAAAAGGTGTTGAAGAAGTGAAAAGAATCCATGCACAGCCATAGAACCTAAAGCCCTGGAAGGAGGCAAGCAGCCCTGGGGGCTTATCCCATTCCATTGCACCTTCACTTGCACAGAAACAGGCTCACCCATCCCCACCTGGAGTGCTGAGACCACATCTTCTCTCTTCTCAAGCTCCAGAGCTTGATTCTTGTCTTGGGAGCCAGCTATGAAGATTCCCTATTGCCAGCTCTGCCAGCATTGTGGGGTCACCCTCCGAGGGCAGGACGATGGAGGGGCAGCAAACACTCAGATGAGCCTCTGTCACCTGGGAATGACAGCAAAGTGGAGAATCTTCTCATGGTACAGTCCTGGGGAGATGCTAGCTGTGCTCCTTTCCTTCCAGATCCTGCCAGATAGCTAAATCCCATTCTAAGCTTATGAAATATCACCTCTTTCTTTACATCTGATGTATTTGCTGACAGCCGAAACTGACATCTCTGTGGCTCCCCCTTCCCATCTCTGTGCTCTCTGGTTTTGAGAGTAGATAAAAACACAATGGTAACTCAATCTAGCTTGCTTGGTGTAAAATGCAATAAAGTAGAGGCCCAGAGCCCAACCCTGAGGCTGTAAATTTTCTGCCAGCACCGCAATGTCATCCTGCACAAGGCTTCAGTTGCACCTCCTCCTGGGACCCGTCTGCAGTCACTCTGCTTCCCTGATTGAGGCTTTGCAAAGGAACTCGAGCAACAGGGCTTCCATTCTGGTCAGGGTTAATTGAAGGAAAAGGGGAACAGAAATAGAGCAGGCTCAGGCTGCCTTATCCAGGGGGCAGGTGACTGAAGGGAGGCACATCCATAGGGAGCACAGATGCGCTCTGCTCCATGCAGGCAGTGGGGACGTCTTGGCAGCACTCAGCCCAGGCTTGTCTGCAGCAGGGAAGACCACAATAAGATGCTAATTACTGCAACATAACTAATTGGTTTCGTTATTTACTATGGAATGAAAAGCCACATGTATTATGCACCGTCCTGACTTGTCAGTCTTACATCTGTGCCTGCTTTCAGCAGGCTTGTAAAGAGCATATTTAAGTAACAAAGCCTTACCTGCTGCTGACTCTGTGTCACGTATGCTCTCACTTTGATATCCATTTTCTTCTCCCTCGCCCAGAAATGAATCAATACCACATCAGTTCACACCTTGTTCTGACTGCACCATGTCATCAGAGATGGCCAGCATGTGTTGGCGGCTGCTGCGCTGGGGGGGAGCTGGGGAAGTCACAGCTCAGAGCCCTGCACTGCTGCAGCCCTCCTTCCCAGGGGATCATCTGCAGCACAACCCTCTGTCCCCAGCTGGGGAGAACATCCCCACACTTTGGCTAGAGCAGATTGGTTCTTTGTGTGACTGAAGTTTGGTGGCTTGGTGCAAGGGAAGGGAATGCTACTGTTCAGTTGAATTGCCTGAGTTATGCAGCAGAGAAGTTCAGAACTGGGATCCCAGAGAGTGGAGAGACATGCTCATTTTCTCAGCTCCCTAATATCTCCCTCCCAACATTTTGCTGCCTGGAACCTCACAGTAGAGCACTCCAACACCCCATCTCCCTAGGGGAGGACAGGGACCCTCAGACCATGTTCCTGCAAACCTCTAAAGCACCTCTCTTCCCCTTCACAGGAGCAAGAGGAGAGCTCCGTCCCTGGAGACAGGTACTCAGTTCCTGCAGGGTTCCTTTGCTGCAAACCAATCTCAAGGCCTCTGAGTGCTCCAGCTCCAGCACCAGCACCGGCACCAGCTGTACCTGACCCAGCCACCCCGGCCATTACCTGCACCCGGGCACAGCTGTAACAGTGAGGGAGGGAACTGGGATATTGAATATCCCTGACCACATCATCGCCATTGCTTTGTGTTACAGCAGCCCGTGACACACACTGCAATAAACATGCAGATAAAGAGCAGTTCTAAAATGTGATCCTCGCAAGCTGTTTGTAAAGGAATTATCTCACTGGAGTATTATCTAGAATTACCCCTGTTGCTCCATTCTCTTCTGCTGGTATAGCCCTGACCCAGAAACTCCTGATTTACAGTGCTCAAAGACACCAATTAGGGGGTTTCATTAAGGAAAGTGGTTTTAAAGCCCTTCCTTTATAGCTACACAAATGTCAAGGTGGGTTCAGCCTCTGATTTGACCTCTGGTGACATGAAAATGATATCATTGGGTACAGTGTGCCCTGAAGAGTCTTAAGGTCTATTAACATTCAGAGAGATGCTGCTGGGGCAGCCCTGTCCTCAAAGAGCTGAGCCGCCCTCCCCAGGGTTGTCCTCAAATTCCAGCTCAGCTACAGCTTCCCAACAATGATGCTGTCACCCACTAAAGAGCTGGTAGAACAGAGGCTCAAAAAACCCACCCAAGCCCCTTCTGAAAATGGTGCACTGGGGGTGGCAACTTGTTTTATACAAGGAAGAGTTGGGGTTGACCACTGGCTGGGATTTTCTCATGCACAGCTCTGCTGGTGGTGACTAGATTTGGGCTGATACTTCAGAGTTGGTTGTAACAGTTCGGTTTGAAATCTTTTGTTTCACATATTGGGCATGCAAAAATTTACATACAAAAAGTATTTGGAACAAAAGTGTAATCTAATGTCTGAAAAGTGTTGTTGCTCAAAAACTTGAAGTCTGACTCATTTAATTAAGTCTACGACTTCCCATTTAATACTCAGTCATAATGCTTTTTTTAATAGGAAAGAATCAAATCCCATTTTGTTCCAAAAAACAGAAATCCATAATGTAAAAAAAATTAAGGTGCTTTCCTTGTCACCTTCGTTATTCTGCCTTTCTATCACACAGAAGTATTTTTCTAGAGTGAGGAACAGAACAAAAAAGAAGCCTGGAACAAAGATGCTGCCCCAGCTGCCCCCTCGGCCTCCAGGTTCAGAAAGGAGGATGCTGATGGCAGAAGCTGGACAGACCTAGTTGTCCTTCCTTATGAAAATAGGGTCAGTGCCCAGAGGTGAGGAACCTGTGTACAGGACACGGTGCCTGGGAGCCTTCCTCATTCCTCCTCCTCCAGCTCCACCTGGGGAGATTCCTCCTCTCCCTTCTTCATAAAGCCTTGCGCTAACACTTCCCTGGGAGGTCACATTAGGCTGTGATGCCCTCCCCATCCAGGTGCATGGGTGCCACTTGCCCACGAGACCAGCCACGATCTAAGGACAGGAACATCCAGTGGGGACAGGAGTGTCCCGCCACGGCCACCTCTGCCGTACCGTGGATGGGGCAGTGGGCACAAAGCCCTGCACTGGAGCACCTCTGGAAGCCCATTACTGTTTTATGGAGGTCACCCTCACCTAATTATGCCACTGTTCCTCCCAGCCCCAGCCTGACCCTGCCTGATCCTGAAACGGATTAACATGTCTTGGTCACTTGAGCGTGTGGTGTGTGTCTGCTCCGGGAGGGCAGCGGCTGAAGGTCTGGCCGTATCTCAATGTTATTTTGACCCCGGCCGTTTTTTTCCGCAGCGAGCTCTTCGCAGACCTGTTGAATGGGGCTTTCATTTCGCTGACCTCGGGGGTCATCTGTTTTCGGAGCATGAAATATGGCTGCCGGTGGACAGGAGGGAAGAGATAAACTTCACTGAGGAGCCTTAACAGGCCAATGAGCCGTGACTAATGATGATTGTGGTTTGTCTTTCGAGGGCATAATTTATTGGGCTGCTGACCACTTAGTGCACTGGCTGGGGAGTTAACTCTTTCAGGAGAGCACGGAGCAGATGGAGATGTGACCAGGAGCATTGGGATGCACATCGCTCATCTTGTTCCCTCTTTGTGCAGGTAGTGAGCATTTCTCCTTGTGTCTTTTCCTCCTGAAATGCCTCCTATAGTTTTTTTTTTCAAGGCTTTGTAACCCAAGATCACAATGACTCTTAGCGTAGTCATCAGCCCCTCTTCTGACCATGAGGGTCATGGTGCGTCATCGCAGAGAAAGTCACAAGAGTCAGGCTCTTTGGTGGGTCAGCATTCTAGCACTGCACCCTGCTGTGCTGGCAGGGGTGAGTGCTGCAGGATGGCTTGTGCCAACAAAAAGAGGAGAAGCTGCCAAAATGGCTTTCACATCTCACAGGGCTCCCAGCAGCTTTGTGTGACAAGAAGTGCCAACGCCTTGCAGCAGATTCCTGGGCAGATCAGGAGAGAGGGCGGATGGACTGCTGGCATTCCATCCAGGGAAGCACAGCAGCAGCCCCACAGCCTTAAAGATGTGCAGAAGCAAGCTCCGGTGCTAGCTCCGAACTCTGCTTTCATCCCCTTTTTAACTTGATATTCACATTTTGGAGGGGTAATTGGGAAAAGTGTCCACTGGATCGGTTTGGATGAGAGAAGAGACTGAGACAGGGAGGAGCTATTGGAAACAGGAGCTGTTGGAAACAGGTTACTTTATATACATCAGTGTTTGTGGGACACTTGTGTTTTCTGCTGCATCCTTAAGGTGTTAGGAGAAATAAATAAATCAGAGGTTGTAGGAGTGCCCTAAAGCCTTTCACTTATTTTAGCAGCTAAAATCTGCCTTCATCTTTATTGTGCATTGCCCATGGCTGCATAGGGGCTGCACCTGCTGCCTTGTTTAGGGAGCCCTGCTCCTCATGGGTGCTGGGATGCACTGCCTGCTGTCTGCAGTCCCCTTTCCATTAGAACAGAAGGAATTCTGATAGCAGACGTAAACTGTGTGATCCTGTGCATGGGAGTGCTCAGTGCCATGGGTGGTGGAGCAGAGGGGATCGTGTTTCTGGAAAATGTTGCTTTGAGAGGGTCCTGAAAAAGCCATTTCCAAGCTACTCATCAATTGGATTGGTTACATCATCAGACAAGTTGTGTTTTTGGTGCTGATCCTGTAAATACGGAAGTGGAGTCCTTTAGGTAGGCCTGTCTCTGCAAAGAGAGAAGGCATCAGGAAACCTGGCAGAGACTGAAAGTATTTCCCAAAGGCTCACTTCAAAGCCATTCCATTCTTTAAAACAATACAAAAATGGCAAGTCAGCAGCAGGTGGACACTCACGCAGGTCTGGGGACCACCACCCTGTTGCTCAGCATTCACCTTGCAACACGTGCTAGGAGGTATCTTCACCCTACCTGGGCTTCTGGGAAGGCACCAAAGGGCTGCAGCCTCTCAAATCATCACTGCAGAGATTTCACTGGGAAGTGGGAGGGTTGGCCACTGGAAGCCCAGAGCGAAGGCAGCCAGGTAGGACCACCTCTTGCAGTGAGGGTGTGCTGTGGTGGCTGAGGCTCTGCAGTGAGAGGGGCTGGGTTGATTCTTAGGAATATAATGTGTTTTACTTGAACCATTAGGAGAAATAAGTGTTAAAAAGAAATATATATATATATTGTAGCCAATCTATTAGTTGAGTGCACACCTGCCTTGCTTTTTTAGGCTTTTCTTTTTAAGCTTCTACCTAAGAACTGAAATAAATAACCCCGGTGCCTCTTCTTTACACATTTCCAATTAAAGGATAGCAGTAACCTCCCGTTTGATCTCTCCTCGAGGAGACCTTTCTCCCGCTGTTATTGCTATCCCATGCAATGCCTGAGCAGGAGAGTCGAAGCTGTACGCTGGCTCCCAGGTGAAGGACCACACACGAACAGCACGGAGCCCTGCAACCTGTGTGCTGGGGGATGCACTGCACACACCAGGCTGCACAGCCAGCGTGGCCAGGCAGAAAAGTGACGTGGGAAACGTTGCACTGAGTCAGCAAAGGCGGAGGGAAGGAAGAAGTGGGAAAAAAGCGCCAGGCAGACTGAGAAAGTGAGCTCAGTGCACCCCCGTGGAAGATGCAAAGCTTTAGGGCTACAATCTGCAGCTGCAGTGATTAGCCAAGACATGATCCAGCCTTTGCTGGCTTGATCCAGGGTAAGAGGTCAGCAGCACGCTGATAAAACGGAGCGATTTCAGCTCCTCTGGAGGGTGAGGGATAAAAGTGGAGCTGCAAAGCTCTCTGGGCAAAGAGCCCTGCAGTCCCTGACATGCAGCCCCAAAAGCCCCCGGCAGCCACAGGGCTCACTTCTGCTGTTGTCCCTCAAGACAGTCCATTTGGATGCAGAGGCAAACAGGTCTCACAAGGGGAAATGACAGCTGCTGCTTCCTATGTCGTGCTTGAATGTTGTTTTTCAGGAGTGTAATTTAGGGGGAGAAACGGAATGATTTTGTCCTTTTGAAGTGTTGGTTACCTGCTGTCACGCAGCCTAATGGATGGGAAGATGTCTCCTGGCTGGGCTGATTCCCAAACCCAGCCTTGTAAAAAAGGAGCTGGATGTAAAAGAGAGGGAGAGATGTTTAACAGAGCCAGGACCTGCGGATCAAGAGGAGAGAGGCGCATCCCAGCACACCCAGTTAACCCTTACAGTACTGAGCTCTGCAGCTCTGAAAATTGACCTGGAAGAATCCCAGCTAAAAAACAACATGCAATGAAACAAGAAATAAAAAATGGGGCTCTTAAAATTATCCTCACTGAAATATCCCAGTGTGGGCTTTGGGAGAGGGTCTTCCTCTCCCCTGGAGCACAGCTCGAGCCCGACAGCTGGGGGGGAACTGCATCGCTGCAAACTCATCAGCTCCACTACAGACACTTCAGTGATTTGGGGTAAACAGCCTGCTGTTGTTTTGTACATGTGCCTTTCTGTAAGATTTGGTGAAAGGTTTGAGATTTATGGCCTTGGAAAATGATTTATTTTTTTTTAAGCCCTGCAGCTGATAAAGCTGGGGAAATGCCAGGGTGCGATTTCCCTGCACTGCCTCTTAGTCCAGCGCTTCATCTTGGAGACGCCAGCACTACAGAGAGGGAATAAATGCATGAATAAAAACAGCCACAAATCTGTTGCTCGTCATGGTGGCAAACATCATTTCATAGATCTGTTTGGGCACAGAACCAGCCACCCTGCTCCATTTCCACCACTGAGCTGTCTTCAGAGAGCAGAGTGACAGACTGGGAATGGAGCTGATAAAGACCTCCTGACCCAAGGAGGGTGCTCAGCAGGTGGCCAGCAGAATAGCACCCCCAGGTCAGCAGGGACCAGAACTGCTGAAGCACAGGTGCTGCCTCCCCCAGCTCCACCATAGCCACAGCAATATTGCCACAGGCGTTTGTCAGCTGATGCTCATCAGAGATGAGAAAATCCTCGTTAACCACAAAGTTGTCTCATCTGTGGAATTCCCGCTCCGCTCTCTGGGGATGCTGGGAAGTCTTGCTCACCAGTGTCAGGTGATTTGCACATTGTGATCGAAGTGCTCAGGTTAAGGTGGGAGGTTGCTGCCACCTCTGTAATCACCTTTAGCCCCTGTTTCCTTTGGGACTGACAGCATTAAATCAGCATATGGGTTAACATGCCCTGAAGGTATCCAGCCACCCTTGTATGTCAGGCAGGACCACTCCTTCTGCCTCTATCCAGTAAGCAGGGACCCAGCAGAGAGCAAGGAAAAAGGTGGAGAGACTCTGTGCCCATCTGTGAAGCCACTGAGGGAGGAACTATCACTCAGCAGGTTCTCAGGGACAGGAGAGTGATGCTGCAGTATGCCCACCCCTGGGAGCTGGGGACAAGGCTGTCCCCCAGGACAGGAACAAGATGCAGCATCCTCCTTGTCCAACAGAGACAAGGCCAATTCTAAGCTGCTGTCAGTGCTGTGGCTACTTCTGACCCTCTCTATGAGGGAGAGTATTTCTGTTTCTGAAGCTGCTGCGCTGACCTTTTCAATGGGTTGATGTACCATGCTCAATGGCTCAAGCATGAGGTTACAGCTAGGACTCCTGGCTCCCACTCTTTGGCTGTGGGGTTTTGTTCTGGGGCAGTTCCCCTACCACTGATACCTCTCTGCCCATCATAACGTAGGTAATGCCTCAGCATGAAACTTCGGAAACAGCTGGAGTTTGGAGGCAGCATGGCATCTTCCAACTGAAAACTTTGCTTTCTTGGTATGACTAAAGCCATGTGGTGTTTGAAGAGACAGAAACCTTCTCACTTTAATAAATAAAACCTGTGAGGAGTCTGATTCTCCCAGGCTAGAGCATCCCAAAAGGAGGGGGCAGAGATCTGGGTACCCCGAGGAAAAGACCTTTGAATCACATCGCTCCAAAGCTCAGCACTTCAACAATCCCATCTCATTCACCCACTCCCTAAGCGCCCTGTAATCACTTGGGCATTGCTGTGGCCATCCCGAACGTTGGTTCACCTTGCCTGGGATAAAATTCAGTGCAACAGCACTGGGATGAGACTGGTGGTAACACTTTGTGCTGTACATCTACAGCCAGAGGTTAGCAGAGTCCTCATTAAGCAAAGTGGGGTTGGCTGTCCAGAAGATGGGTTGAAAGGCAAATGTCTCCCTTTACAAGTGCGGTGTCCAGAAGAATAATAATCCCAGCCTGTTCTAGATAAGGGAGAGTAGGTATGTCTTAAATATTTCTATTACTTCAAAGTTCATAAATCTATTGGTTTAAAACTGTCAACAAGAAAGAGGAAATATGAGCTAGAGACATGGTTATCACCAGAAAAGGAATTTCCTCCAAAGGGAGAGCAAGACAGTAAGTCCAGGAAGGAGGGACAGATAGGGAAATACCTCTATAAGATGTTAGGAATCTGGACTAGCCTGATCTATGGACATCTTTTCATTGACTCCAGCAGACTTTGTCTCTGCTGCAGCACAAGAGGGATGGCCAGGGAAGATTTGTTTTCAACTCACCAGAAAAAGAGTAATAGAAAACGTATGGTTTTATTGGTATCATTTTGTCTTTCTAAGAAAGCTTTTGAAATATTTCAGGCTTTTGTGAAAAAAATAAATAAATAAATAAAGCAACATGGCAATGAGAATGAATGGTCCTTGGGGCACAAAGAGGGTGGAAACCCTGGGAAAGAAAAAGGAGACCCAAAAGAAATATCTTCTGGGATCTGCTTGTCAGGGGCAGCAATGCAAACTGGAGGAGAGAAGAGGGACTGAAGGAATGGGTGCTGCTCTCAGTGCCTGCTGTGGGTTTGTGCAGGGTGAAACACGTGGCACTGCCCACCAAAGTAACCGTTCCACCCAGAAGTGTCCAAGTCACCAACAGCGCTCAGCTGTGCTTCCCTAATATCAGTATCAGCTCAAACACTGTCCCTACTCTCCAGACTCACCCAGAGCCACTGACGCTCTTCAGCCTTCCCCAGCTATGGAACACCCTTAAAGCATTGCTGCTACTAGCAAAGGGGGTCTGAGGAGCTGAAGCACTCCCAAACAGTAAAACAAAATGGCAGAACATACAGCAGGAGCTGCACGCAGGTACTGAGACTGTATCCCTGCAGGTGTATCAGTAAATCCTCAGGCTCTATTTTGTGCAAAGACACAGGTGGGCTGGTCATTCCCATGGCGCTGCAGCCTGCTCCCAGTACTAGTGGGCAGTGGGTGCCTCAGGCATCAACCTTCTTGCACCTACTGGCTGGGGGTCTGGTTGGGCTGCTCCCCATCACCTCGCAGCACCACCTTGTGCTCCCGTCCTGGGAACACACGGAGAACAGTGGTTCCCAGAGCTGTCAGAGCAGCACTAAATCCATGGAGGACATGTTGGAACAAACACAGATAGAGGATCAGATAGTCTGATGCGTCCAACTCCTACCTGTGAGCAGCATGGCACTGCAATTATGATACCCACTCCCATCCAAAGGAAAAAAATATATATATATCGATATAGATATATACACACTCTCTGAGTACATCTCCAAATGGTTCTTTAATAAGCCCCATCATTTCTCCCACCCCTTCCCTTCCCCTTTTATCTAATTCTGCCCAAAGTCACCATCCTGTCTTAGGGCAAAGTTCCCACTGCTGCCAGCCCCTCCTCTCTCTGCTGATAACTGAAGCATTTGCAGCTTGTGCTCTGCTCTGTGGGTAAGCAGTAACTTGCTCATATAAGAATGTTTACGTTTGAATATAAGTACAATTACACCAGCAGATCTAATAGTCTTCTCTGTATATGTTACTGAGTACTTAGGGCCCTTTTTTTGAAAGCCATTATGCTCATGTGATTTTCCTCAAAGCCTTTCGAAGGGATTTTGTTTTGACAGGAGGGCATTAAGGGGGTGAAACTGATAGCATAAGTACCACTTACAGACTTTGATCAGCTTGGGTCATAATTCTCCTGGAGAAAGTCTTGTATATATTAGAGAAGGAAATTAATTTTATTGCCTCTGTGGCTTTCCACCCACCCGCCCCCACCAGTAAGATCCAATGCCTTGTGCTTACGTTTTGTCCTGAGCCCCTTTTGTGCTGAGCTGATGCACAAGCTGGGCTCTCCACAAGGGTAGGTGCTGTGTGGCTGGGGCCCTTGTGTCTGCCCACAGGTTGGTGGTTCTCTCCACCATCCTACAGGGGAGTGGGAGAGACTCAAACCTCTTCTTTCACATACTCTGGTTTCAAGTGACATAGAGATGAGCCACTAGACCTCACGGATTGCTGCAAGCATTGCCATGGCTCAGTTGTGAGCTGTGGGATCTCAGGCACATCTTTAAAGCAAGGTGAATAGATGGGGGTGAAACAGCTGTGCTCTGTAGGACGACTTCATAGATCCGGTTTTGGGCCAAGGAACAGCTGAGCCAATGTGGGGATGGTGTTGGATCACAACTATTGCATGCGTGGGCTGGTCATAGAAGAAACAAAGAAGAAAGAACTCTGAAAGTTTTCCCTTGCATTTTTGTTGGTGTTTTTCTTGTCTGGTCAGGTGGTGCCCCAGCTGTCACTTTCCCCTGTTGCCACTCAGTGAAATGAGGGGACAGGAGAGCACAGACAGGCAATCTTCAGGAGCTGATAGCCATCTGCAGTTGTTGCACATCTCAGCAGCACCTTGTCAGCAGGTAGGACCTGGCTGAGATCTGTAGCCTGCAGTCATTCAGGACATTCCCTCCTTGGAGACAAGTTGATGATGTCAGTAAAGGGTTATGTGGATCTGTTCCCCAGATACTTCACCAGTGCATGCCTTGGTGTTTCCACCAAGGAAGAGAGAACTCCACAGGCCACACGGTATTCTCTGCAATGTTTTCCACAAGGTGGAGTGGAATTAATCCCATTGAACTCAGAAAAGTAAAAGTGACATCTAATCTAAGCTAATGTTTAGTCTCCCTGCGGAGAGGAGACTCCTCAAGAAGAGTCTTGCCCCCTTCTCAGCCACCTCCAGAGGTGCCAGTTTTGTGCCAAGGATGGCAAAAGAAGCATGGGAACAGCTGAAACTGATGCTCACTATCCCTTCAGCCAGAGCCAGAAGGATTCCTGTCCTCGTTTCATATCTGTACTGCAATCCATGAACTCCAACCTAAAGAAAACATACCCAAAGTATAAGAAATCCCTGCAGTATGGCAGAACAGCCCCTCAGCCAGGCAAGGATGCTACACGCCACCTGCAGCTGACCTGAATGATCATCCCAGTCAAAGGAAAACTTCGGCTGACTTTGTTCCCAGCAGTGTTCCAGCCTGTGTTGCCAGGCAGGAGATGCAAATGGGCTACAGCTGGTATGAAGCCTAGGTGTGTTTCTGAACCCATCCCAGGCAAGCACACACACCAAGACACCCAGTATTGCTAGTAGTAGTAGAGGTTTGCACAAGAAAAACATATTTGCATTCCATTCCATTCCATTTGGAGTCTAAATGGGACCTAACTTCAAATTAACAACTATCAAGCTATAATTAAACTCATATGTGAGCATTTCCCACTAAGGGAGTGCTGCAATTCCACCCAGGCTAGCCAACCAGCCAAATGGGGTGAGCCTTGGTCCCAGGGCATCAGAAGCAGCGATATTTCTCACAGCAGTGGGTCTTGGGGCAGGGTGATACATCACCAGTGGGTACCAAAAAGCAGAGCCCCTCTCCAGCCGTCAGCCCCTCCCACTCCTGCCAAATCCAGCCTGGAATCAAGAGCGGAAATGTTTGTGCGTAGCTCATGAAGCTGGTTGGAAAATTTTTGTCAAAACAGATTTCCATCAGAAAATGACACCCTGTTGGCTTTGGCAAATTTTTGTTCAGGAACAAAGTGGAGAGTGAAAAAAAAATGTAAATGTCAGCGTGCCCTTTTGACATTTTCCCCAACGAAAAGGATGGACTTGCTTGCTTCGAAATGACTTTTCCTTGACATTCATTTTCTATGTTCAATTCAAAACAAATCAACTTTTCTACTAAAGCAGAATTTGTCAACTGCTCTAAAAGGCTTTTTCCTTTTGGAATGGACTGTGTAGAAGTTGTAGGATTCTGGCTTGCTCCTGAGTCAGGATGGGATCAGAGAAAAACCAGCTCTTTTTCTAGCAAGTCATAGACTCATTTTCTGCACCAGCCACTGCTGCACACTCACCTGCATTTGTCCTCCTTTCCTCGTTCACCCTGCAGGGATACTTACCTAATCTCTCAAATTAACGTTTTTCCTGTTTCTGGCCAGGCCCTAAGCCTACAATAGACTGCCTCTGAAAAAAAAAGAAAAGCACAACCCCAACCATGCATGCTCAGCTAGCACCCAGCAGACACAAAGTGTTCACCCTGCAGGTCATCATTATCTCTGTGCTCCCAGCCTCTCCCATAGGGTCCACCTGTGGCTCTCAGCTCCAGAGGAGCAACAGCAGCTCTTGGTGACCATTGCTGCTGGAATGGGAGTGACTGTCCTGCTGTGCTCTGCCTTCACAATTGCTCCCTGTCTCCATTAGGGACTGCTCTCAGCTGCAGGATTCCTCTCCCACCTTCTGCAGGAGAAGAATACACACTGGGAGAAGGTTAGCCTTGTTTTCTATAAAACCAGCTCCGGTTTCTCATCTCAGGCATCGTCTAATGAAATACGATCTACTTTTTCGTTTAAGCAATAGCTTCCCAAAATGATTGGGATTTAATTCAACAGAGTGTAGCATAGATGCATTTTGCTTAAGCTTAACCATCTGCAGAGAAGTGTCTCATCTTGGCTGGCTGTGTGGCCAACTTTTGCCATCAGACAGAAAATCTGCATCTGCAGGGGGAGAGATCTGACAGCATCGCTCCATTGGCTCTAAGAAACACATGGTTCACAATTAAGCAGCAAACTTTAGCTGCCCATAAGTCAGCTAAGAGACACAGCACATCGTTGCTTACCTTGGAGTGCAGTTCTGGACTCGTACCAGCTTTGGCAGTTGGGACTCTGCTCCATCACCATGGTATTTCTCAGTCTCTTTGCTGTAAAAAAAAGAAAAGGTCTCAAATACATTCTTGTCTAACCTCAGCAAATACAACTCCCAGCTACTGGAGATTGACATTGCAAGCAGACTTTGTAATAAACCTATAAAATGAGTTGTCATCAATATAATACCAAAAATAACTGCTGGTTTTGTTGTGTGGGGGGTTGGTTTTTTTTGCTACAGATGCTACTAAAAAGGCAGCACATATATGTCATCAGTCAGGGAAAAACATGGCAAAGCAGAGGTATAGTCTTCGCTGTGTCATCCAAAACTGCACTGCTCGCAGTCTGTAGCTATGGAACTCTTGTGGACTACGGGCATGAGGGACCCATGTGACACCTGGGGAGAGCACGACTGTAGTCAGGAGCTCAGAACGCTGCTACAGAGCCCCAGGGGAACATGGGGTGTGGGGATCAGCAGCTCCCAAAAGACCGCAAACAGCTAGACTGAGCCTCCAACTCCTCTTTGCTGATGTAACATCTCCTCTACCACAGGTGATATATGTCAGGTCCTGCCATGCCCAGAAGCACCAGAGGGCTTGATGCCACTGCTCAGCATTTCCTTTGGGAGTGCAGTTGATTCAAACCATGTTAGGACCAAACTCCACATGAACTCCACATGCTTTCTGTTGCAGGCAAGAGTAGGCACCTTGGGAAGGATTTTGCCAGCTCCTGTTGGTAGCCCTGGAGAAAGCACAGCGTGAAACAGCATCTCAGTGAGATTTAGAGAGGCTAGGGAAGAAGACTCAGATCTTAGGGCTAAAATGTGGCTGCAGCATTTTGTGGCTCACCTGATGTGCTCTGGGAGCTGTGGGTTATGAAGTTATGGGCCACCAGACCTCCCCAGTGTGATGGAACTCAGCTGCTGGGGCAGGAGAGCAGTTTAGATAAGAAGCAAGCAGAGAAAGAGGAAAGCAGCAAGACAGTGGGGCATTTGATGTCATCAGTCACAAACCTCTAAGGTCCCTGAGGAAGAGGCAGGACAGGCGATGTGCTGCTTGGGGGCCATGCTGCATGTACAGCATGCTGCTCACTGGCTGCCCCACAGTCCCCAGGGAAAGCAGCTCTGGCACTGCAGCCACTGACCCTTGGCGATGCAGGGAAATCCAGGATGACGATTTATTGATAACGTCAAGCCACACTTGCGCTTTTCTCCGTGGACCTGAGTGCTCCCTGCTCCAAGGAGCATGAGTGGTGGGAGAGAGGGCTGTTTTCTCAGCTCCCACCTGGCCTCACACTTGTCTTGCTGCTGCTTCCAGGTTCCTTTATGGAGAACAATCAATGCATCCTGGTGTGACAGTCACCCCGCTCTGCCCTCCCTCCTGAGGGAGGCACAGCTCCTCTAGCACCTTGCTGGCAGCCTGTCAGCACTGTCTGATTCGACTTCTTTCTTTTTGGAAGAAAGGAAAAAGAAAGAATGGAGGTGAATATGTGTTTAAACAAAGGTGCATGCTTACTCAGTGGATAAAATCAGTTGTTACAAGTTAGTTAAGACTGCAGATCTGCAGAGCTATACTGGGTGTTACCAAAAAGAACATATCCCTTAACACCAGTTAAAACATCCATCTTTAAATTAATTTCATCACTGTTAGAATTGCATAAACCAGCCCTTGTGAAGGGGCAGCTGACAGCAAGGAGCTGCAGTGCTCTCACTGCATGACTCCAGAAAAGCTTCAGCTGATGGTGTCACCCAAACCTAAGGTCACAGAGAACTCTCTGCACAAGCTTAGCAACATCACAGGGATGAATGAGAGTGAGCCCAGCCACATTTTGTGTGTGCTGAGCATGAAAGGCTGCACGGCCCTCTGAGTTTTATGCTGGCACTTTTTGAAAGGGGCAGCATTCATTTTGGCCAGCTGAAAAGTAACCAAATTAAAGAATGAGTAATTGTGCTCATCTTCAGTAGAAGGGATTTCTTGATTATCTTGAAATATCTGTTTGCCAACATCTTGTACAGCCAGATCTCAGCAACTCAAATACAGAATTTATTTTGCAAATGTTTCGGCTCTTCTAGAATCCTTTTTTTTTTTTCCTGCATGCTTGACCTGAACACTCCAACCAGCCAAAATCAATGCTTCCTGAAGAGATAATGCAACATCACAGTTTTATTTTTCTCCTCTGTTGCAAAGGCTTTCTTCATGTGAGTCTGAGACATTGCCCATTGGAAGAAGACATTTCAGAACTGTGTACTCAAAAATACAAAAAACTTCCTACCCCACCTGGCCAGCCTACAGCATGGCATAACTGGAGTTAACAGGGCTAAGGGGTATCCCAGTGCAGGAAGAATTCTCAGCAGTTGTGTGCTGTCCTGGAGGTTCTAGGCAGAGCAAGGCTATGGAGAGTCCAAAAAGGAAGTTATGAACCATGTCCAGAGGCCATCCAGTGTGGAAGATGAGAGAGTGCTGGAGACACAGCTCATGCGTATCTGCAAGAGGACAACTTAGAAGACAACAGTGGAGTCAGGCTACCTGCAGCAGAGGCTCAGTCCATCCCAGAGGCAGGGCAGGAGACAAACTTATGTCCAACATTCATCCCAGAGGCAGGGACTGAAACCGACCCACAACATAGCTCAGTGAGAGAAGGAAGTCAGGCAAAAGGCTCTCCCTACAGGTGGCTCCCAGGCCATGAGAAGAGGTGGTGATGGGCCAAATTTAGGGTCATTAGCAGCAGCAGCATTATGCTCAAGGTCACCACCTTCACCTGCTCCTTCTGCAGTTCTTACCCTGGAAGGGTGACACTGGAGACAAGGACAAGGGGCCTGGGATGGAGCTGAAAAATCCCCTGAGGAAAGAGCTCCCCAGGGCAGCGAGGGCCTGGATGTGTCTCCACGAGTCAGGCTGGTGGGAAGCAGGCAGCAGGATCTGGTGCGGCTGCTTTTCTGAACATAGGGACAGACAAATCAATTCTACCATTATCATCTTGCTTCACACAGTGTAGTTTGTTACAACTATAAACATACCTACACACTGTGCGGGACATTTTGCCTGTGCCTGCTCTGGATGAAGACCCCTGTGAGCAGAAGGCTTTCCCTTGGAGCGCTCCTTTCCCTCCACCAGACTCACAGTGCATGCAAGCATCCTTGGCCATAACACCCCAGCTCACAGCACTCCAGAGAGGAAAAACGTACCCATCACCGTGGCTACACGTGGAAGAGAACAGCTGATGGCAGAAGATGGATAACAGCGGAGTGCACAACCAGCCTTGCACAACCCAAAGGCTGCACTGCTGCTGCCCAGCACTGCGGTTCAGTAAAGGCAGCCCCCAAGCACACACGGACATTGTTCAGCAGAGGGAGGCTGTCAGAGCATGCTTTGACTCCATGCCAGGACCAGGCAGTGTGCTGCTTTGTATTAATTTGTGTAACTTCATGAATAAACTGTGCTTGGCTTGTATATGAATTTTAAATGAATTGTTAACACGTTTTTATGAATCAGGGAGGAGGTGCTAGCCAGAGAGGCTGGCTGTTTGTTGTTTAAAGCAGAGGAAACCAATCATGGTTTTTCGCAAAATAAAACTTTATTGAGCTGTAATAAACAGATACTTCTAAAAAACATTCAAAACCACATAAAAAAAAAACAAGCTGAAGGTGCTTGACTTCTCCAGGTTGAATGGCAGGTCAGCAAATACATATTGGTATTGAATTGCTTCACTTTTTTCCTAGCATCAAGGAAGAAGATATGTTAACATGCTACACCAGTGGAAGGCATGTGTGTGTCTTGGTGCTTGGTGTCATCAGTGGAAAGCACACAGATGTTAGCTTGAAGATGTCTGGATGCCAAGGATTTGTTGTGCCAAAGGCTGCCCACTGCACTTCATAGCACAGGAACCCACCCTTGGGCTGTGATTTCTGCTCCCATCCATCCTTTCCCTTCCTTCCCAGAAACGTTTCACTCCTGAGTTGGTTGGGAAACACAACCTGCATCTATTTCTTCATTCTTTTAGCTGTGGCAAAGGGGATTCTGCTCAAGGTTGCTGCTGGGGAAAACAGAAGCAAGAAATCTCTGACTGTTTTTCTCTGGAGATGTGAGCAGCTCACTATGGTGATCCCTCAGACCTGCTCTCCACTGGCTGCTCCCACTCAGAAAGTGGGGCAATGCAATGCTACTCTTTCTCTGTCCTATTTCCTCAAGAAAGAAAACTTCAGGTGCCAGTGTGGGTGCAAGAGGGCTGGAGAAAAAAAATGTGGATCTCCAAGGTTGCTCCTGCACAGCAATCGGGTCTCCAACAGAGGCAGGGGAGAATCCCCTGCAGCAGAAAGCAAGCAGCTCCTAGGTTATGTAATAGAGATGTATGTGGTGGAGAATAAAAAGGAGATTGAAGCCAGAGGAACCCCGGGTGGAGAAAACTCACGTTACTGCCTGTTCCTGAAAGCTGAGGTCCTCACAGCCAAGCTCCTCCAACCAGGAGACAAAGCAGTTCTGCCACTTCCCCTCCATTTGGAATGGGAAAATCAGACTGGAAAACCAACGGGCCAGATCTCACTGCTTCTATTACGGAGCTGTGTTACCGTGCTATTCAAGCAAGCTGAGTGACCAACTCCTGGATTGCTTCCAAGGATTATTTAAACTTTTCCATATTTTGTAGGTCTCGATGTGAACGTGTGATTTTGGCCATTGCATTGATTGATGTTGCTAAAAATGCTAGCAACCCACCCTCCAGCAAGTATGTGTTTTGGAATGTCTCTGCATTACACGTACTTCCAATCATGTGCTCCTTGCTGGAGATCACCAGTGCTTGTTGTTAAAGTAAGAGGATTACTTCAAAAGGTAATTCCCTGGGATTACCACACACTCTGGCTGCCATATGGGGGCTGAGGACAGAAGACAAATTTTCCACGCTTATGAACAGTGCAAGGAAAACATGAAGGTGTTCCTTAGCTGCTGCAGCCAGCTTCCTGAGCCTGTGTATCATAGCTGCAACATCTGCTGTCCCATAAAGCAGCAGCTTCAGCTGGAGCTTTGCCCAGGATTGGGTCATTTTATTGCATCTTCATCCTGCACACGTTCCCAATGCTTTAACATGGGTGGGACCACCAGAGCTCCTTACTCATCACCAGGTATCACTGCTTCTCCATGGCATGTCCTGTCACAGCAGCATCACACCTAATGATCAACAGAGAAGTCATTGCACCTATGGGTGGGAAGGAAGAAGCAGCACCTTCAGCCCTGCTATGTGGAATTGAAAAGAGTGGGGAAACATGCTGAAATGGTTGGGCAGGGGGTTTTGAATATGGGAGCAGAGCATTTGTTGTGGGATTGTGGTTTCCCTGAGTATAGGCAATGCAGCATCACTCAGCAGAACAGAGCTCGGAAAGAAGCTGGGCTCTTCTGGGAGACAATTAAACCTGACCAGCAAAAACTTGGGGTTTAAACTTTGGGAATTCAAAGCAGAGTTTGGATCTGAGACATGCTAATGGAAGAGAAGTCCTACCAGCAGAAGTCTGCTGTGCAAGCTGGGAATGGCGACCTTCACTGCTATCTGCCTGAAACTATGTGTCAGCAAACAGAAAATACCCACAGTAAGTTCTTGAAGTTGGTGAACTTGAGATGTCAACACACTCAAGGCACAAATTCAAGATCATTTGCAACACTGCAAGACTCAGGGGGTAGAGGAAGACTTCCAACAACCCTGATCTGCAAGAGCAGATTGCAAAAACCATGACATGAAGGGAAGAGAAAAATCAAAATACAAAAACTAAAGGTGAGGTTTTCATTATGTGGCTTCTGAGCTCATAAGAGGTCACATTTTCTGGCTATTCTCTGAAAATATGAGTGTTAGAAATAGGCTTTACTTGAAGTAAATGGAAGCTCAAGTAATTACAAGGCTTCAGGAGCCAGGGCTCTAAGAAAAACATTGAGTATTTCAAGAGCTGGCAACACTGCCTGTGGAAAAGGAGTGAGTCATCGCGTTGTTTTGGACTCCTGGGTGGGTGAGAGACACCAGCAGAGTGCTCCATCTTGGTGGGGAGTTTTCTGAGCTGCTCACGTGGCTGCCGACCTACTGGCCACCCCAGCATCACTGTGATGGGAGTCCCACAGCCAGCTGCTGTGATGGGACCAGGGCCTGTTGTGCCCTCAGTGTGGGCAACGAGCAGGGTGGTGATGATGCAGGAGACCTTGCAGGACCAGGGTAGGAATCACGTGTCCCTCAGCTCCATTAGCATCCACTACTGGGAAAACACGGAACCAGTAGGCCCTGAGCCTTGCAGGGAGGTAGCATTCCCCTTTTTCTTTCTTTTTTTTTTTTTTGTTCCTGTGCAAAGACTTCAAAATTCTGAATTGTTTCTTCTCTAAAGGGATGCAAACAGAGCTATCCTTCCTGGTGCTTGTAGGACTCCAAAGCTTTGTGTTCCCCTTGTGATGCTGAGAAAGAGAGGGCCTTGAGCCTATACAAGGCTTTAGGCATTCTCAAGAGGAATTCATCTCTCGCTGTGGGCTGTAGCAGGTGCTACAGAGGTAAAGATCCTCATACAACACATTCCTTAGGTGCATGAGGTACACTGGGAACAGGCAGACGCTGCCTTCTCCATGTGGTGCCCCACCAGATTTATCAGTAGTCTGGTTGTTGGCCTTGGTGCAGGACCATTAGCTACATCTGCCATTTTGCATCAGGCTCCACATGGGTTTTCAGGAACAACAACATGCCTCAGTTTCCCCATGTGTTAGCTGGGAGCACAGAGCAGATGTTATATGGAGGATCAAGACATTAAACATACGCAGCACAGTGGGGGCAGGAGTATGTTATACTTCGCTTGAAGATTGCAATCAATATTTCAGCAGTCCCAAGCCTGGCTTCCTGTTTTTCTTGTACCTAATGTCCTTCCAGCCCACTGCCTCCCTGGCCCTCCTGTTCTGCTTTGTCCTGCAGATATCCCTGGTCCCAGTGCATTTTAGACAAATCACTTTTCCAAAGTAAGTAAGGCAGCTTGAGTGTGTCCTTAGCCCAGCCACACGCTGTTAGAGCATCTGCAGCAGGAGAGCCCTCTGTGGGCACCCAGATCCCAGGCCGTGCTGTAATGCATCTCAAGGAGATGTGGAGCAGCTCATTACAGGGATTACTTCCAGCCAGGCAGCTGCAAGGGTCAGTGAGCTCCTCATTGATTTCTGCCTGCCCTTACTCCCAGCAGAGGGAGTTTGGGAGATACTTCAGCATTGATCCAACCTGTTGTTTCCATAATGGGCGTTTTGGCCAGATGAAGTTCACAATAAAACGAGACCAAAACAACAGCAAAAATCACATTATTTTCAGATGTGTTTAAGCTACCACTGCTCCCTGGAGCAAGCAGTTGCACCATGTCAAAGAAATGATCCCTTTTTCCTTGACAGTCCAGCAAGCAGGGCGACAGCCTCACTCCTCTGGTACAACCATGTCATTACTGGTTCTGCCCAGTGAAATCTTAACGTCTTTTGGGTCTGTGGTAATCAATGGCCATAATTCTATGAACACACCAATGCAGAATCAACCCAGAAATTCCCAGTGTCCTTTGCACATTCAATTTGCACACTCATGCTAGACCTGTCTGCAAAGGCTGGCACCAGTACCGCTCAGCGGGGCTCATAGCCCAGGCATGATGAAAACAAGGGCACCAGAAGGCCCCAGGAATCTTGGTGGCTCCAGTGGTCCCTGCACATGGGAAGAGTCATTCCAGCAGAGCTGCTGCAAGCCTGAGGAGCAGTCTCCAGCCAGGAGATGGATGATTTCATTGGAACCCTATGAAGCCCTCTCTCCAAGTCGTGTAACTCACGCAGTTGTTCTTTACTTAGACTAAACTAACTTCTTCCCTCATTTCCTTCTTCACCCCCCATAGGAGGGAGTGATACTATTATTTTCTGCTCGACAGAGTTCTATGTCTGTCTGCTCATATAGCAACCAAGAGCACTAACAACTTAGGCTAATTGCAGAGTGAGCGATCCCTCTATAAGGAGAACGACAGATACATGGGCATTATTTATGCCACCTGCCTTGCTCCACTTCATGCCTGTGCCAGCTCCGTTTGCTTTTTTTAGCAAGAACATTTCATTTCTCACTCCTCACTGCCATCCCCCTTGTGTGTCTCATTCAAAAAATTCACCATGTGTCTCTCTGATACCTGGAGATATGAATCAGCACCAATTATGCTAATAAAATTTTCAGAATCATTAATTGTCTTCATTATTATTATTTACCTTAGCCTGAAGGCAATTCTTGCTAATGCCTCTCCCCTAAGAAGGATTTTAATGGCCTTACTGGCTTGGCAACCCAACCGCAACACTTTCTGCTGAGTTTCTTAATGGGGCTGGTTCTGTATCCCTTGGTCTGGGGTTCCCTGCGAGGTGGTGTGCAGCCTGGGCTAGCCGTGCCTTCCTCAGATAGAGGCAGGGTGAAGTGCTTGGGGTGCATTTCCTTGCAAGCATCAGGGATCACTCCCATCACTGCTGTGGGATCGCCCAAATAAATCCTGTGTCTCCCATTCTGTGTGGAAGAAAGGCCACACAGACAACTCGTCTGGGATTTTCAGGGCAGTTAAGCCTGCAAGTGTGAATATTTTTTCCCTCTGGTTTATCTCATAAGCCACAGCAGTGAAGGGTCTGTGATTCTGGGCTGCGCTGTAGAAGCAGTGAGTAAATAAGCAAACAGCCTGGCCTCCTTCCTTACCTGCCTCTCCTCATCAGGAAAGACAAACTTAGGGCATAATCCTTCACCAAAAATCTGGAAGCCATCTCTTGCTCCTGGAGAAAACCCTGAACAAGGAGACAAGGTGAGCATTCCTGGTTTGGATAGAGTCCCCGAACTGCAGCTGTACAATGGCATGCCGCCCAAAAAGCCAGCCCCCTCCTTCCCTGCTGCCAGCCCGGCAGCATCTCTCCACCCCAGGTCTCTAGAATGCAGGCACGGAGCGGTGCCAGCTCTGAATCCCTAACCTTTAGTTGTGCCTGGAGTCTGTAACCTCCCACCCTCTCCTCCCAAACACCATGTTCAACAGCCTATTAGTGGGAGAACAGCCTGTCCCCTGTCAAAACACACAAGGTGCCACAGTCCCCACGAGAATGCTGGCAGCTGCTGACAGCGCTCTGGTGTGCCTGCCTGTTTCCCTGCCTGCACCGCTGGGCCTGGGGACATGGAACCTGGGACCCCCGGAGCAGCCCAGCACTCTCAGCTGCTCAAGGTGAGAAGCAAAACAAGCCCCCCACACTTCTGCAGCCTATTTGCAAGCAGTAAGATATCCAAATGGTAGCAGGAATATTTTTGTTGTTTGTTTCAGGGGAAACAATGCGGAGAATTGGAGGTAAGCACTGAACTTCACATGATGTACTTCTAGCAGACACCCCCAAAAAAACCCATAACTTGAAAATTATTAATTATTTCAATAAAGACATGGCCACACCAGAACTGGGATATGTTGACCAGCACGTTCGCATGCTGGAACCCAGGTAATCAGTAAGACAACATTTATTTCCATGCTGTTAAACACACTGGAAGGTGTATGTCACCTGTCCAAGGCCACGGTTTTGTGGGGCCACGGTGGGACAAGCACACAGTGAGAATCTCATGTTCCATTGCTCAGACCCTCTCCATCCCTCCAGGCTCTGGAACAGACATCCAGCAGTGCAGTCCCTGCAGCTATGCTGCTTGTAACTCTTGGCCCAAAGTAGGTCTGATGTCTCTGTTGGGCTCCACCTCTCCTGTCTGGTCCCAGTAGACCAAGTTTACCATAAGTTGGGTTACACTCCATTAGAGCTGAAACTCCTTCACTGTTTTTCCTCCACAAAGAAGCTTTCCTGTCCAGCTTCCCCCTGGGATGAAGCACACCAGGTTTGATCTTAGCCCCAAACTGAATTCTTCAGTAATTCATAAGGAACTCTACTGACCCTGTGCGTCACTCAGCTCCCCCCAGTAATAATTTCAGAAGTTCACAGTTCTGTTTCAATCAACTTGTACGGAAAAAGCCCCCAAAGCATTTGGAGTTTGCTAGGTTTGATGTCTGTAGGCAGCTGGATAGAGGAAAAATTCTACCTTTCTGCCCTCGCTGGGAGAGGGGCCACAGCCGGAGCTCAGCAGCGCTGTTAGATGCTGGAAAGGGCACATGGGAGAGAAGAAATACTTGAAAGGCTCCAACCTCAGGAAATGTTTCAATCAGAGCTCACACCTTATTAGGCATGTGATAATCCAACCGCGAGACACTGAGACACAGGAAACCAAGCTCCATAAGCCCTACTCCTCGCGGATCAACTTAGACCTTAAAAAAACACCACAAAAAGCCCTTCATAAAACAGAGACTTCTGGAGCAGGCACTTTGTAGCCCTCCTGCCACAGCTGAGATGTGCACCGGGACTGCTGGGAAATGCAAACACTGCCATTAAAACTAAGAGACACGTAGAAGAAAGACAAGCGGGATTTCCATCTAGATCTAAAGAGGCACGAGGGTCCACTTTAATGAGACAGCGCATCTCAAAATCTTTGAGAAACTGCAACTACTTCAGAATGACTGTGTTTGAGAACCAATTCTTGCCTTTACATTTATTGTGGTTTTATTCTATTCCTGTGAAAGATGTTACATGACTACTGAAAACCTGGAATTCACATCACATTCCCATTTCTTTATCTGGGGAAGGTCTCCTTTGCTAGCATGATAGCTACAAGCCAGTAGCTATGTACGTTTGATTAATCTGATCTTAATTCGGGCTGAATGACATTTTTTGGCCAGTCACGTTTTGAAGCAAAACAAGAGGAAATTCAATCAAAGCAAACCGTTTTGTTATACATTTTTTTAAGCACGAATAATTTGGCAAACTCAACAACAGCGAAGACCAAAATAATTTGTTTTGTTATTTTAAAGTACAGCCTTTAGTTATAGCCCAGACTTAATTAAAAATGTCTTCCGATTTTCTCTGAAAAATGATTCCTGATATTTATTGAATGCAAACTGAAATGCATTTCAAATTGAATAGAAGATTCTTGGATGAAAAAATATTGTTGCTTATTTTCTAAGTCAACTCAAAACAGAGCTCTGCCATCAGTAATATTTCTGCCAACCGAACAGACACTAAGTCTTCCCTTAGCTCTGCACTGAAGCACCAGCAAATCCAAAGCCATAGCTAAACAGCAAGAGCTGATATAAGCTCTTGGGGTGGCCAAGTGGGGATTTGAAATGCTTCTTCCAATGCTATTTATTCCTCTAGATGATATGCATGTATGCAAATACGTTGTTATGGGAGGGAGAGAACACAGGCTGGTATTTTCACTTACTATGCCACTAACCTGAGGAGGCTTAGGAGTCATGAGCCATGGCCTCCTCTCTCACATGAAGCAACCACGGCCAGGAATTCCCTCTGATTTCCTACTCCAGCCACTTGATTCCTCCTGCTTCCTTTATTAATACGTTTAACGATCCCTGACATGCTTTTGGCAACCTCCTCAGAGATAATCAGGTTGTAGCGCTTGAGTCCAGCTCCGCTCAGATAAAGAATAAATGAGTGATAAAAGCCAGTGATGTATTTGCAGATCAGAGGCTGGGCAGTGGAGAGCATGTTGTGTTTTAGACTTTTGATCAGAAGAGAACGCGCGTTCCTCGTTACTGCCGTAATATGGCAGGCACAAGATTTTTCTCTATCAATTGTCAAGCTGGAGTTAGAGCTGGAGCCTGCAGCCCTGTCTGCGAGACTCAGCTCCTTCCCTGGTGTATTGTACACAGCTCCTATTTTCTACTCTCACAGATATTTCTCAGCAGAAATCATGCCAAATGCATTACATCCTTGCAGACCTCAACTCTCTCACAACTACCCTTCAAACCATAGCCTTCCCAAGGGTTAAATCTGAAAAGTTTTCAATAGAACAGAAAACTTACAGGGGAAAAAAAAAGAAAAAAAGCAAACAGAAATAGAAATATGATCCAAAAAAAAAAAAAAAAAAAAAAGAATAGAAAGAAGAAAAAAGAAAAAAAAAGTCACCACAAAAGGGTTTCTGAATCTATGAAGATCTCCACAATGAGAGAACTCTATTGATTTCTCTACACTTCTGCTGCCTGACCCATTAAGCATGGCTCACCGGCAAGGTGTGAGATATCCAGTTGCACTTTGTTACATCCTACAACATCTCTTCTGTTTAGAGATGCTCAACACCTCCTCAGCTTTTAAATGTTCTTACTTTAACAGAGCTCTGGGTGAGAGGGATTTGTACATAACCCAGTTTGAAGATGCTCCATTCTATGTCTGGACTTGTGAGAGCTGGTGCTGGCTGGGAGTCATGCACATAGCTTTGGCCATCAACATTCCCAGCCCATGTCTGCAGACAGAGGGAAGGAATGGGCTACTCAGAACATCTTTCTTTCCATCCCGTACTGGCTTGAAAGCACTGATCACTCTCTGCTGGCTACAGATGGAGTGTGGAAAACAGTTAAGAGACGAAGGGAGTTACTTGAGAAGAATTTCTCCCCTCAGGCATAGCCAGCATCTCAGCAAGGGGCTCCAGAGGATCTCCCAGATTTTTGTGATCAGAATACATTGGGACACACCTCAGGGTTACAAGTGACAGTCTTTCCTTTCGTTCATGATTACTGTCTCTTCTGGGGAAGGATTTGCCCAGGCACATTTCCAGCTACGTGTCTTTCCTGCAAAGAACTGGCCCTGTTTCTATGCCTACATCTTACCTACATGCTGTGGGATGATGTCCCAAGTTGTTTTCCAGGACACCAGGTAAGCCTCAGTATTTCTCCAGAGAAAGCTGGGCTCTCTGCCTCTGACACAAGCACAGGGCAGGGGATTATCTACTGCTTCCCAGCACGTGCATGGCCCTGCACAGAGAGGCAGTAGGCTGACCACTGTCCTTCCTGAGGTCTGGCTGTGCCCAGAACCCCTGCGATCTCAGCATAATGTGATGGCCCAGAGCCTGCAGCCTTTATCTCCAGCAAGGTATCCAGAAAACCCAGACAGATGTCTGTAAGCTCCAAACACATTCAGGTATCTTACGGGGAGAAATAAAAGGAAAGATATCGGCTAAACCTAACTGTATGCTAACTCACGGACGTTCCACTGGTGTCCATTTTCCTACATTTCTTGGTGCACATCAGTGCCCTGCAAAAGGATGCACCTGGATTGGTACAGATATCATTGGGACCGAAATGACAACAGCGAAGCAGAGGCAGGTACCTGCCTGACAGGGAGGTACTGAGGCAGAAGGAAAATCCATCAGGTGCAGGAATTGCTTGTATTAAGCTCTAGCTTTGCAAAGGGTTGACATGAAATCTAGTGCAATTCCAGTATCCTGCGTGCTCTGAAAGCAGTAAATCAAGGCCTTCTCAGTGCTGTGATGAAAACATCACAGGAGAAAACTCCTCCACAGCCAAAAGTACTTCGGAAGCACTCGCCCTTATTCTGCAGCATGTCCCAGAGCTTCAAGTGGGAGAAATGGTCTGTCTTACCCAATTTTCATCCCAAGCCTCTCTGTATAATTTCCAATACATGGCACCTTTTCCTGGAAGATGGTGAGGTCACTGGTTTTCCATATAGTTGATAATCCAGCCTCATGGGTCAACGCACAGATCTTTATCTCACGAGGAGTTCCCATCAGCCTGGCAGCTGGAGCTCTGGCTACCCGTAATGGATGTGCCCTGACTGGTGTGTCAGCTCCACCCCCCCTTTTTATCCAGTGAATTGTTAGCACTAGTGAAAAAAGTGAAGTGCATTTATCCTGTGGGCACGATTCTGGTAGAGGGCACCATAACAGAAGGTGCTGGCTAACTGCAGGACTTGGTCTTATTGCTTTTGGTCAAAAAATAATTGTTGATAATACCTAAATTATCACTTCTGACTTCAAACAAACTATGACATGAGTGAGGACAACTTGAGAACTGAAGGCCTTCAGTAATGCACACTTACTAGCATGCCCTTACTGCAGAAGTGTAATGAGGTTTTACTCCTCAGACAGCAGAGTTTAAATATCACATTATAAATACTGCGTATCACTATCCAGGATCAGACACTTTGCAGAGGGAGACTTTTCCAGGCAGAAATCTGTATTTCCTTGTTGAGTCTCCTGTTGGAAAGTCTCTCTTTCTTCCATTATTTTGGAGCTTCCATTGCTAGTCTCACCCAAACCCAAGTACTAGAAAAACTCTTGAAGCCTGATGCAAAGGGCTGCTGGTGGCTCTGGGTGTAGCTTACCCCACTCAGCCCACTCTAAATACACAAGGAAAAAAGAGGGAATCCACTGGTTTTGCGACACCTGCTGTAATCCACCCTGGAATGCTCCTGAAGAGACGCAGGAGAAATTCTTAAGATATATTTCCCCCAGACCACAATATATTCCATATGCTCCAGAAGTGGAGGAACAGAGAACTGGTACATTGAGCTAACTCTGGTAAATGTATCATTCCCAGCTGGGGGGACCAAGAGGAGGGGGGCAGGGAGCACTTATCAGTGTTTTCTCTGACTTCACAGCTGGAAGAAATTTACAGCCAAACACACTCCTGTTGCAAAGGACAGCTAAGCCCTCCCCAAGCATGCCTACAAGCTGCTGTTGTTATCAGAGGATTGGGGGCTTTGGGCCCCCTTTCTTGCTGTCCACCAAGGGCTCTTCTGGTGCCCACTTCTTGCAGAGATGCTAGGCAAACTTCCCCAGCATGGGGCTGGGACACTGTCCTGCCATGCCCTTGGAGAGCATATCCATGAAATTTAGGTTATCCGTGAGCAAATACCATTCTGTAGACTAACAATATACATTTTGTCTCCTCTGTCTGAAGTTCCTGCTTTGCAAACTCAGCCAAACAACTTTACCTGCATGCTGCAAAACTCCTTTTCACCTGGAACCCTATAGGTCCCATATGCATATCCCATTGCAGCAGCCATGCAGGAGGCCAGCACGTCACTGTGGGTTTCTTCTTCATGTGACTTAAAAGCCAAGCACATCTAGGACCCAAACTCCCACCTGATTTGTAGCTTCACCTCTGGGCAGAACATTCTGTATTTGTAACTCACCTCCTACTTTAAAAAATTGGAAACCATCAAGTACTCAGCTACAGCCTTAATTACTGATAGGCATTAAAAATGCAATTTGATAGGGTTTTTTATTACTTACTATTCAGTAGCTTTTCTCAATATTCAGTTTTTAAAGCCATCGTTGAGTGCTCAGCCCCATCACTTCCCATCAAGAGGATGAGCTTGGGTGATGAGGCTGAGACTGTGATTCCAATCTGCTGGGAGCTGGGGTGCTATGGAGGGCTGAAAGATAATTAAATGTTACCCAGTTAGTGACATATTCACAGTTAATTTAATCTTAACTTGTTTATATTTAATTAATCATCATTTTTTATCTAAATTCAAAACAGGATAGACAGTGCTTCAAATCTTTGCATCTCTTCAACTCGTTTCTGACAATAAATATTAGACTTCACTAAAACTAAAGAAGTAAAAGGAAAAAAAAAAAAAAAAAAAAAGCAAAAGATTTCACATGCATTATTTTCCCTCAGGATAAATTTTTCTGCATTTAATTTTGTCCAGCTACATAAAAATCCTTCATTGCTGATGAGTGGCTCCGGGAAGACAAGCCTGCTGTATACCTGCACATGCACGTGCCTCACCATCCCCAAAAACCTGTTCACCGGTAAGCGGACATTTGCAACCCAGGCTTTGCAAAAGCCAAATATGAAAACAAAGTGTGTTCATAATAGAAGAAGAGAAAGTCCGTGAGGAAGCAGATGTAAAACTCCAGCTTTCAATTGACTCTAGCAAATAACCAATGAAAGAATAATGACTTGAAAGACGCCAGGCCAAGCTCTGCGCTGGCGCAGCTCCACCAGAGCTGGTGGAGATGGGCCAGCAGCGGATGTTTCCCACTTCGTCAGTTGAATGTGAAGAGTTTATTTTCCAAGTCACCCTCCTCTCACTTCAATCCCTTGGCATTGATCGATGGGTGTCCAGAAGACTTTGAGTGGAGAAATCTGTTGCTTACAGAGCTGGTACTTTGCTGAATGAAAACAAAAGGCCTCTGGTCTGGAAATGGCAAGGAGATTTCTTCAAGCAGCTGCCAAAAAAACAGATAAAAGAAAAATCATAAGCTAGAGGCTGTGCTTTCTAAGGACAGTGCCAATTTTTTAAAAGAATAATCCCAGTAGATACAGCATTATGTGACAAAAGTCCTGCTGTGGAAATACTGCCAATTTTTCAAACACTGGCTTTTAATCTCTTGGCAATGATACAAGTCCAATTGTACTTTTATTTTCATTTTTTTTTTAACAGTAAATAATAACATATTTGCATACTTAATAGTAGCAACATATGTTCTGAAGAAGGTTGATTTGCTCTGCAATTAGTAGTCATCGGCCTGCAAAGCCACACACATCTAACAGGGACCAAAGCAGCAGGATGTCACTGCTGGCAGAGATGGAGCAAGGAGAGAGAGGGAACCTTTGCCAAACACCTGACTGTTTCAACCCGATTTTCCTTCCAGAGCAGTTAAGAAGGCAACAGGTTAAATCCCATTTTATTGAGACAAAACCCCTAGATTCTAAAATATGAGACTCTGTGATACTTGAAAATGTTATTTAGCTCCTCTTATGTGTACCAGCTCTGGCACAGTTGAGCAAATAAGCCACCCTTTAAGAAAAGCTTAAGGTGCTGGGACCCAGAAATGAGCTGGGACAAGGTTTTCCCAGGCAGCCGAGCATGAAGTCACCAGTCAGCAGGAGGGAGAGTGGATGTGCTGGTGAGAGGTGAGGGATAGAGCCAAGGTGGAGATCTTGGAATGACTGAGAACACTGATGGGGCACTCCAATCTAAATGAGGAAACAAACATCTCTGTTACCATTACTTATAAGTGGAACAGTCAAAGTTTGGTAACACACAGAAATGCATGGCGTTATGGCAGTGCCATAACAATGTAGGGAATGACTTGGTACAGACACACACTTTTTCATCTGCAATACATAGACCAAGAAGGAGCAGTATGCATAATTGTGGCTCCCTCCCACAGCCTGCCCAGGACAAGCCCAGGCTGCTCATTACTGAGTCCCAGCCCTCCCATCCGGACAGGCGACAGACACGTGGGATTGTTCACCTGTTATTTTGGTTTCCTCCAAGCCCTTTATACAAGTGGGCAGGGCTGGCCATGGAGAGCTGGGCTTTGAAAATGGGTGGCCCCCTGCAGTGGGGATGGAGGCACTGGAGCCTGGCCACCTGGCATTGCAAGGGGCTTTCAGCTGGAAGGAAAGCAGCAGGAGCTGGAGAGCAAGTGAGCAGAAGGTCAGCAGGGTTTGAAGATGGAGGCTTTGCAGGGAGGGGACCATCGCCACTCTGCCTGGCTGTAGGGTTTCCCGGGTCTTTTATGATGGAGTGGTTTCCCAGGGTTGTTCGGCTTTAATGAAGCAATTCATGTTTGGTTTGCTAATTGTGTTGGGGAGGTGTGGACCTGCCTCCAGCTCCCAGCTCTGGCTTTGGAGATGAGCATTTTCCATCTTGGCTGAAGGAAAATGAGGTGGGTTAGGCTGCTTGAGGTGCACAGCCACTCCCTGTGCCCAGGTGGTTGTGCAGGAGAACAGCACTGTGTCCCCAACAGGCCACGAATGTCCAGAATATCAAAATACCTGATTTGCGTAGCTGAAATTGCTTATCTGCAGTCTATCAGGAGAAAGGCCCCTTTAGAAACAGGCTGACCCTGGGGAATGATTCCCAGCCTCCTGTTAGGAGTGGTTGGAATAATTTGAGTCTATAAAGCATCAGCAAATAAAATCATAGATTCTAAGAATTGTTTGAGTTGGAAGGGACCCTTAAAGCCTACTTAGTCCAACGTCCAGTAATGTTGGGTTCCCAGTTTGGCTGCAGTGGTAGTGCTGGCAGTGCTGGGACTTTGCCATGGGCTGGCAACCACAGCAAAGCTCTGGATGGGACAGGAGCTCAGGGCTGCAACCCTCATCATAGTTTTCCACCATTCACACCTGCCAGGAGGCAGCTAACCAAGGCCACACCATGCCGCAAGAAAAGGCTCAACACAGACCTGCATCATCATCTACTAGATGAGGGACACAGGGAGGGGACAAGTCCCCAGGGGAGCACCTCCATGTGTATGGCTGCAGCGGGGGTCTCCTGTGGAGATGGCCCCACTACCGTGCATCCCCAAAGTGACATGGATTACCATCTTGCTTTCAGTCAGGCTGAATTATGAGCATAGCGGTTTGCTGGACGTTTTACACGAACCAGAAGATGCATTATCTGATGAAGATTGCTTAATTTAATGCCCTGGCCTGACAAGCAGTGAACTGTACATCTCCTGGAGAATTTGCCAGTGCAGATGATTTTACTTAGCTAGAAGGATTAAAACAAACCCCTTTCTTCTCCCCAAGACTTGTGGCAGAAAGTGACTGAGGTAAGCTCTCACCTGCACTTTGCCA
The DNA here is from genome assembly GCA_028571105.1 of Tragopan temminckii. Lineage (NCBI taxonomy): Eukaryota > Metazoa > Chordata > Aves > Galliformes > Phasianidae > Tragopan > Tragopan temminckii. Next base: position 10,459,956 of record JAOWBP010004343.1, on the reverse strand, counting down.
CTGTCACGACAAAAATAACTTCCTGGGAAGGGAGAGAAGCAGTGCCAAGAAGCAGATTGGATCCAGCCCTCAGAGCAGCACTGGTGTCACAGGACATGTACCCTGCTCTCTGAAAACAGAACTCCAGAGGCAGGTCATCCCATCACATTTCTCCAATAGATGGGAAACCATAGGGCTGTTCCTCAAAGCAGGATGAGCTTTCCCTTACCTCACAGAAAGGAGCAGGCTATTAATTTCCCAGCAGAGCTCTCCAGCAGAGCAAGGCTTTCCTGTGTGGTCCTTGAGTAACAAGCCCTAAGCTAGGCTGGCTTGCATGAGGAAGCTCTTTCAGGCTGAGCCATAACAGGGGAATCCACAGGCAGGTTTGGAACAACTGCAGAACTGCTCCTCAAGCCTGCAGATTCACGTGGATACAAATGTCACAGGCAAAGTTTCCATTACTCTGACCTTTCCCCTTAAGCACAAGAGACCACAGAAGCCTTGCAACAGTGAATAAACTTTTCCTACCAACTGCTCTGGGGAAGAGAAAACAGGCAGGCAGCTCTGTATAACCCAGACCCTGACAAAGCACATGCCATCGGACAGCTGAGAGATGAAGAATCCTGAACAACAAACCTCTCCTGAAGATCTTGCCATAAATTTGTTGCACATATCTCCTGCATTTTGTTATCAGGCTCCCACTTCTGTAGACATAATGCACAAATGTAATTATGTAGGCTTTATCCATGCTGGCAATCTCGTCCAAACGCAAGGCTTTTATTGTAACTGAAAATCGGTATGATTTATGGTTATGTTTTTAAACTGCACATAATTAAGTGGCAGAATTCATTGTCATACACAGCTGTGGAAGACAAAGGCTTAAAATGGGTTCAAATAAAAAATAAAGAAATTGAAAGATCCATCAAGGGCAGTTATACAGAGGGATGCAGATATGTCAGGAAGTCCTTCAGCTCCAAATTGCCATGAGTTGGAAGGGCCATAGGAAGTAGCACATGGGACTTGTGATCAGCTTATATCTTGTCCTCAACATTTGCTCCTGGCACCATAAGAGACAGAATATTGGGCTACATGCAGCTTTGGTCTGAACCAGCATGTCTACCCTGATGTGTGCACAGCAAGGCCTCTGACAGATCCACTCCTTCCAGAAGGCAAACAGGCCAAAACAAGTTTAGGTTGTTGTTAGGTCTGAAAGATACAGACCTGACTTAGAAGCTGTATCTTCTCCATCTAGGAGGCTGTGCCAGAACTCCAGTTCAGGAGACTGGAACAGCTTCCAAGATTCAGGCTAGGAAGGCCTACAGAAGGGGAGCTCTCACTAAATGAATTTTCATTGGCTGGGGAGAAAACTTTGGGAAACAAATGTTGTAATGCTAGTTGCAGTTTTCTGATTCCCTAAGTTGGCAATGCTTTAAAGAAAAGTAAGCATCAGGGGAGCATGTGAACATCAGCCTGGATCACAAAATGGACAGCTGATTTCCCACCATGACTCTGGTGATCACAGGGATCAGCAAATCCAGAAGGGCAAGGTAGGAGCTTCAGCCTGGCGAAACATCTCCCCACGTACGTCTCCTGTTTTGCAGGATTCATCCAACAGTTCCCCTCCAAGGGGAAATTTGATGGATTCTCAGTCTTAAATCCTGATAGCCACTTTGTGTTGTCTCAGACAGACAAGGTGACAAAGGGGCAACTTTGATGGAGCTGCTCATTGACTTAGTGTAGCACTGGAGGAAAACCTCTTTAATTCTAAACAAAGTAATAAAGAATGATATAGACAAGCCCTTTGCTACACTAGATTGACTCAGCCAGGAATAAATCAAAGGAACTAAGCTTTTTCATACCAGATTAAAATCTGTCTCTGGAGCATCTGTTGCTTAGCATCTGGCCTGGAGGCAGCACTGATGATAGGGCAAAACTCCAGACCCACCTCCGAGTGAGCAGTGACTTACCAGGAAGCCCCCACAGCGTGGTGAAAATGTAGGTTGTCTCTGCAGGGGCACAGGTACCAAGTGATGGAGCTCCTGCTGCTGCTCTCCTAGGTGACCTGAAACACTGACACTGGTAGTGAAGAGTCACTGCAAGGGGCAATAAAGGAGAAAGCCTAAGCATTGTTTTTTAAGTGAAGCAGTAATTCATAAAACTTCATAGAGTCAAAAAGATTCCTATTTAAAGAGCTCAAATCTTTATAGGTTGACAAGGGAAACTCAGCTAGATCCATATTCCCACAAAGGAGATGTGTCCATGTGGCAACAAGAATTGTGCTGGGAACAAGCTTAGCATGAGAGCTGGCTGGCAGTAGGGAGCAAAGGCTTACCTTACACCAAGGTTATGCATTTAGGCAGAGCTGACAGCTATCTTAGTGCTGCGTGAGGCAGCAGCTGTTCACAGTCAGAGGAGCTTTAGGTGACCTATCAAAGTGCTTAAGCAGCCTGGAACTTCATCTGCTTGAAATAACTGGATAGAAAATGAGGCTGATTTCTCTTCAGGCATCTCTGAATGGATCAACATTGCTGTTGATGCAGAAAGAAGCACAGATCTCTTGCTGGTTCCTTGTCATGGCACAAAACCAATGGTGGAGGTCCAACCACAGCTGGAGAAAAACACATCTGGAATTTCCCAGGCTCAGGGACTCCTCCGGACACTGCAGATACTCTCTTGCACAAGATGGATAGAAATCTATTTGTGCACAGGCATCTGACGTTGGTGAACTTTATGTGTCTAGAAGCCCTTGAGATCTTTGACAGGATCTGTCCAGCTATGTAGACATTGTGTAGGAGAATGGAGTGTGAAACCGAGCATGTTTACAGACATCTTTCAGAGCTGTAAATGATAGCACAAAACAAAGTACAACGGAAAATCTGACGCTAAGATTCAGGCCTATGACTTTTAGCGGTGGGGCATTTTGCAAGGACAGAGATGTCATAATCAAAATTAGCTCCTCATCTTGTTCTTAAATGGAAATCAAAGGGGTAATCATCTGAGAAGGCTCAACATTCAGTCTCTGAAGATTTTCCACCCACCCACTGATTTTTTCGGCCAGCTCAGGCTTAGAGAGGACTTCCCCACAGTGTCTTGGGCTAGCCAGAGAAAGGCTTAACAAATAATAAATGTCAGACTTGTGGGTATGGAGGGATGGGATTCCACAGCACCTCCCTGCCATGAGCCCGGGAGCATGCACATCACATTAGGCAACACCAAAGAGAAGCTGACAGCGCTGGAGAGCTGCAGCAGAAGTTGGCTGGGTGAGAGTGTGGGCAGCAGTGGAGCCACGGCCAAAGTGAAGCATCTGGTTGGGAAGCAATGGCATGAGTTATGTGGGCAGATGTAGGGGTTGGCAAAGTGGACGGGACCCACTCAGGAGTGTGGGATGTAACAGACCTGTGAATCCCTACATGACCTGGAACACCATCCATGAATTCAAACTCCCTGCATATCCCTGCTCCACCTCCCCATCTCTATCACATCCTCACCTTCCCGTGCCCAGGTGTCTCCTGCTGAAGACATGCGTCCAGCCTGCCACAGCCACGGTGCTCCACACCAGTACCCCCAGTCCCAGCAAAGCAGCCTCCTTTTACCCAAAGAGACCTCAGCATAACCCGCCCTATCTGTGCAGGGTATAACCTGGGAGGCAGACGCTGTGGAAGCACACAGCTGCTGGAGAACTGCTCAGCAAAGACGGGAAACTTTCATTTTCCTTTTGCCAGGGATATTTGGAGAGGCCACTTTTGTCAGCAGCTGCAAGACAGAAGCTCAGACTTGAGAACAAATATTTTGGGAAGTAAATGTCTGTGGCACATAGCTGGAAACTATGGTACTCTAGGAAGAGAAATATTATGGGCTCATGAGAAGGAGGGTTTCTTTTCAGCCTCCCAGAGTTTGCAGATTATATTGGCCAGTTCACATACCATTTATCACCTTGGCCAGCGATTTACAACCTGCACAGTTTGCTCTTTTTCTTGTTCTTTTTAGCCTAACAAAATGCTCTTGTCTTCGCATGCCTCATTTGGGTGAAGTCACAGAGCTGGCATGGATCAGTCCACCCTCTGCCCGTGCAGAGGTGTTGATGTCTGAGTAGCAGCACCAATTTCATTATAACAAATATGCTCAGGCAAATGAGCCAGCAAAGATTTCCTATTGCTGTCCATTGCTGGGAATCAAAGTGCTTCTATAGCCATAGCTTCATAGAAGATCCTGGATGAAAAATCCCTGTTTGGAGAAGGAACAGGAAAGATTATTTTGTTTGTGTGGTTGATTTCCTCCCCTACTTCTGATTTGATTGAACATGGAAGCAAGCTCAGTTTGCCAGAGGTGACTTTTTTTAGCCACAGAAAGACTTTTTCAAAGAAACGGCCTTTCCCCCAGGCAGCCCAGCCATGAATTTACCCACTCCTCTCCCAAAATCGATTGTACAGCCAGATCCCTTCAGCCAAGAATGCAGACCTGTCAAATCTCAGGCACCGAGCTGGAGACATGCAATCTGCTCTGACCCTCTGCTCCCTTCCAGCACAGCCCTGCTCTCCCACCCTTGCCCCTGCCCCGTGACCCCAATGCCAGACACAGCCCAATTCTGTTTGACCAAGCACCCATGCCTTGTGCTGTGCTGGAGCCCTTCTCCCTGCTGCTCCAGGATGCCTGATGCTCAGAAACTTCCATGACCATAGCCCTCCTCTAGTGCCCTTTCCCCACATTATATGATGTGCATGGGTCTCTCCTTGCTGGATATCTGGACATGGTGTGGTCAATACTGGAGAAACCCCAAGATTCTCCTTCTCCACTTTGTGACAACTCCTATCCCATCTTGCGTTGAGTACCCCAGAAAAATGCAGCTGTCTCAGGCCAGGATCATTTTTGTACAGCAGAGAGAAGATAGACTCTTCCCCTTGCTTTTACTGATTTATTTATTCGTTGCATAATGGCTTGTCCACAAACATCCCAGCTTGTTTAAATCTTTGACATGTAAAACATTTCCAGAAATTCTTGCTGCCATCCAACAAGAAAAATGGGTAGGACTTGGCTTTTTTTTTTCCCCCCTTAAAAAAAAAAAAGATTCCTCCTCACTTTTCAGTTTTCTTCTTTCCAGTGCGACTTCATCTCTGGCTTTCCCAAAGCAACGCGCTCATTTATCAGCCTTGCAAGTTCTTACGCATTGGCAGACTGCACGGCTTTCCGTTTGGCTCAGGGCTCTCAGCCACCATATGGAACGAGTTGCACGTTTTCACTCCTTATCAGAGTTTAAGATGGAAATATTTCCTTGATTCTTCTCAGGGTATTTCTGCAATTGCATACATGCTGGGAGTATTTAACCCTGACATTGCTGATGAGTAGCTGTTCCTATTAAAATGCCATCAAAGATTGAACTGAAAATCTTTTACAGTGGACTACGCCAGCAGTTTGATTCTGTTCCTGGTTACGAATAGTTCCTTTAATAGTTTTGGAGTTACATGTGTATAACACAGAAGAATCTGGCTAGCTGTCTATTTGTCTGTCTGCTTGTCTCTCTAAAGAGAAAACTTTGTCTCCCTTTCTGCATACTGCTCCAGTTCTGCTGTAGGGCTGTTGTTACAGTGATAGTGTAAGGAGGTAAGAAGAGCTATTCCCTCTCCATCCTGCCTTTATTAAGCTAGATGACAGCTGAAGACAGATCATTTTTCAAACACAGATCTTCCATGCATAAGTCTACCACTACTACATAGCTAGCTGAGAGATTTTTTCTCTCCTGCAAGGACATACCTTGTGCTCAGGGTTTATTCCAGCTCCCTTTTTAGCATGGGCTGCCAGTTGGCATGTTCATAGGATGTAGAGTGTGTGAGCCCATCAGAGTCAGAATCAAAGCACAGAAGGGGCAGAGGCCTGGCTGTTCCAGCATAGAGAAGGGATAACAAGGCACAGTCTCATTCACTGTTTAAGCTGTTGCTCACAGTCAAGACCTAGGCTGTCTGTATTAGATATCCAAGCCTAAAACCTCTGGACATATACTAAGTTACACATCTTGAGTCCCTAAATTCACGTTCAGGGAAAAACCACATCAAATCTTCTAGCCTAAACATGCTGCAAGATCTGTGTCATTGCTAGGTTTACACCTTGGTGCTTGTTCTTGAACATCTCTGTCAAAGAGGTAAGGGACTTCTGCAGATTCCCACAACAAAGGCCAGAGTCTAGATCAAGTCAGTCTGCATTGTGTTTTACAGCTTGCTGCAGCTCAAATTCATCATTGGACTCGGTAAGAACAAACTTTTCACTCTTGTCAATTCTACTTTTGTCATTGTGATTTCTGGACATGAGAAGACTCATTTGTTATCCCACAAAACAGTCCGCAGTGGTAAGAACACATAGGCCTTCAGAGGGAAGGGAATTGAATACAACTTTAAGGTTGTAAGGAAGGCTGCCAGAAGATTGTAAAACAATGTTATTATAAATGGAAAGCAGGGTCTGGTGCCCATACTTCTAAGGCTGGTTATTAGCCCTCTATTTGGTTATTCTTGGTCAAATTCAATGTTTTCTTCCATAGTGGCTTTACCTAATCGTATGATGGCCTTAGAGCATCTCAGTGTGAGCACCAAGTTTTCCCATCAAGCTCAGTGTTCATCCCATGCTGATTTCCATGTCAGATCCCCTGGTTTCAGCATCAGCACCACAAACTCCAACATTAGTTCCAACTGCCAGAATTTCACCTTTACTGAACACATATCACCATCAGTCTCTGAAGTTGTTAAAAATTGTTTCCACAGAAATCGTTGTTGATACTAATCTAGCTGTCTGCTTCTTTTCTTTGTGTGCCTACAGTAAGTATGCAGCATCATATCCTCTGTAGTAGGAGGAAGATCTCATGACCAAGGAAACTCTGAAGTTACTGGCAGAGGAAAGATGGGATAGAGTGGTGTAGACTCACTGAAGGTTTAGAAAGCAAGAGCACACTTGTACCAGTGGAGCATCTACACCACCCAATGCAGATGCAACTACTCTGCTTCCCCATCTGGATTGGAGCTACAGCCAACACTGCCTGAAAATAGCCAAATCTGAGCTGGCTGAATAATTTTCCTTCTTTTTGTTTATAACTGAGGAACCTGTGAGAGCTCTACAGTCGTGAACCATTTTGGACGCTCGGGCAAAGTCACAGGAAATAAAATACCAAATCATTTGCCAGCTTTCGGCCTCCATTACAGGAAGGCCAAATATTTTAAAAGTCTCATTCAGCTTCTCATGTGCTTGTCTCCTCCTACACCAGCCTCCTCAATACAGGGAGGAAGCTGACCCAAGGGAGGATTTGGGTTGAGTTCCTAGCAAGCAAATGACATTTCCCCACTGCGGTAAGCTTGGAAAGGCACTACGTTAGCAATGTCCAAGTCAATTTTTTCCTTATGTTCAAAGGAAACCCTAGATGTGTTTTCTAAATCGCTTTCCAGCCCTTTCAACGAACAGGAGGTTTTGAAAACACATTCTAAAATCCTTCTCTTCATCTCAATGCATCTGTTCTTTTTCTTCACCATCTGGACAGCAGCACAGGTATGCAGACTAGACCCTGGCCTTTGGCCGACATGATCTTTCCAAGTAATTTTTGGACATGAAATGAGAAATCAATCCAAAGCTCACTCTGCAAAGGGCTCTTATTTCTATTTGAGTCCACTTCAAGGGGCTGCAGTGGGCTTAGTTTTGTTACTTTTCTCCCCTTTTCAAATTAATAATGGAGCAATCCAAAGCTTGAATTAGGACAACTGTAGGACTATTGCTGAGAAAAAAGGAGCCTCTTCACTTGTATCTCTAGAGTTGAGTCTTGACCACTAAATGTACAAGAGATTAAGTCCTTACTGTCATTCTCTATTTCAAGATCAAACTCCTGGACTGACTTCAGACAGCTGCATTAGGCAGAAATAAGAGCTGGCATAGACAAGCGATGCCGCTATTCATCCAACAGGAATAGCAAACCTCTGGAAGTGACATTGGCTGGTACTGAGCAGGCACCTCTGGGAGGCAAGACGTGACCGGTGGCTGTGAGCTGCCACTTTCATGGAATGAGGACAGGGCTGAAGTTAACTTACCCAACACAGATAAACTACTGCCCCCTCAGCAGTTAAAATGCAGCATGGGGAGAGATGCTTTTGCCAAGGGGGGAAGAAAAGATAACAAATATGGCATCCTGTCAGGTGCTTTAGGAAAGAAAGGATCATGTTTACCTGCAATTAAAAAAAATAAAAATATCAGTCCAGGAGGATCATCTCTGCCAACTTCCCTCAGAGATCTATGTTCACTGAACCAGGTGTTTTGGCTTCTCGCAAACACTGCAAAAACTCATGGAAGGAACAAGGGAGTTGAAGTGTGGGAAACTGACAGAACCAAGGCTTCCCAGCAGGGCAGCACTGCAGTGAGCTGGTGGAAGAAATCAGCCTCTAGCCTCACTGCCCTCTGCCAGGAACCTTCTTGCCAACAGGTGACAGTGACAGCAGTACCCTGGGGTGGGGGAACAGGGCTGCTGGGAACACAGCTCCTCAGCCTCCCAGGAATGCGGGCTGGAAAGGCATGAAAGAAATGAGGCTGGAGAAGGAGAGGGAAGGGAAGCACATCCATGTGTAGATGAGAAAGTGGGAGCTTGCTTTTCCAAAATAAATGCTTAGCCCTCCGAGCTTGACATCCTGCTTCCCCAGGCAGCCAGGGCACGATTCCTCCTGTCTAGCAAGCCACCCTCTCCACGCACAGAATCACTGCTCTATTCTCTCTGCTGCCAGATGAGAGGAAGTCTTTACTGATGGATTCAAAATGATCAATGCCTTTTCCAGTCATGGTAGGTTCTACCATCCCCCTGTGCGTTCGGAACCATTACCATGACCTAAAATTAAAAATTTCTTCTTTAAAGACAGTTTAAATCACTTCTTTTTATTTAATCATTTACTTATTTTCCTCCTTTTTGAGATGGGGAGGATCATGAGAGGAAGAACAACACTGGGATTTTAGCACAAATTATCAACCTCAGATCCAGACAGAACTGATTCTGCTCAAACATTAGCTTCCTATTTATTGACCTATCTAACAGCCAGACCTTCTTCTCCTTTCCCACAGAATACGGCCCGTTTTGCAGAAGATCTGATTATGCATGACTCTTGCTGATATCCAGGTTGAATACTAATAGTCCAAGTGCAGCAAAATTGGAAACCAGATCCTAGAAAGATTTTTGTGGTTTCTACAGGCAGCCATCCTCCTTTTCTCCCATGAATTGCCTTTCATGTTCATCTCTAAAGGCAAACAAAACCAAAACATTTCTCATCTTGATTCCATGAAGCAAAATTTCTCTTTCAACTCACTTGGGCCAGCAAGAAAGATTCCAAAGATTTTCCTAAGTCTCTTCTCTAAGAAGACAGAGAAACTATTCCTGGAAAGTGGTCCTTTTCTTGCATGCTAAAACATTTAATTTGGATGGTAGAGAAACTTGTGTCAGTTGGGTAGAAAAAGCTCTTCACATACAGCTATTTATCCCCAGCACCCACTTCTTTGAAAGAGTTAAGCAGGTGCATAACTATATTTACAGCAGGAAAATGAAGGTGTATGGTGAGACATTCTAGATCGAGCATGAAAACAACATTGGTGGAGATATAGTAGCGTAGACCCTATGTATGCCCAAATCAGGGACTGTTTGCACTAATCGCCAGCTTGTGCAAGTGAATGCAGTGATCTCACCTTCACTTGCTTCTTGGCCAAGGGCAGGATGGTCCCCTTGAGGCCAGGATTTAAGCAAATGCTTGATAAAAATTATTAGGATTTTTTATTGGCCTAAGGCTTGGTGAAACACAAATGCTCCCTAAGGCCAGTCTTTGGGCAGAGTTCTTGGCTGTACAGAGGCCATCTCCCTCTTCTGCGTGCCTTGCCAAATGCAGGGAAATCAGAGAGTCTGGCACTCTCCATAGCTATGCTGGTCCAAGCCCACAGCTGCTGGAAACTTCCTCCACTCCATCACCTAGCGCACTTGCCAGTCCCAGTAGATGTTGGTTTGGAAGGGATTTGCCCACAGTGGGATTAACAGAAAGAAAATGGGAACAGATTCTGAAGTGCTATAGAAGCCCAAGTGGGGCTGTATCTGTTGAGCCACAAGCTACACAAATCTCCTTCTATTTTCCAAACAGGAGATCGTCTTATCTTTTGTCTATCATCATACCTGAGTGACCTGTAGAGCTTCCTGCTACGTGAAACCAAGTTTGTCAGGACTTTTTCTTGAGGTCTCTGTCATTTTTCTAATACTGACAAGTCTACAACTACCTATACCTAAAATGAATTCCTGAACAAATGGGCTTAGCCAAAATATGGTTGTGCCCATGCTGTGTGCACCATTTACCTCATGAAGCCTTGATCCCAGCACATCTGGTTAAAGCAGAGATGTTCGAATCATGACTAGCAAATTGATCTTCTGACACTCAAGGAGAATGGAAAATCTGCCCTTGGTTTGCAATGGTACATTGAACTGCTGGATGTTGAACCAGTCAGCCCCGGGGAAAGCCTGAAGCCAGCCGATTTCCTTTTGTGGCACCATATCTCTCTTTCTATTTCTAGTGCACTTTAAAGTACAGGAGGCTGTGTGCTCCTTATCGCTCCCAAGCAGTGCTATAGCACAAGAAGCAAGCAGCAGACAGCCCATGCCAAAACATGAGTTAGGAAACAGGCCCAGTGTGGATTTGTTGTTGCTGTTGTGATCATTATAGTTCATTGTCATCTTTGTCTCTGCTTTAAAAGAACGTAAGTACCACCAAGAGCAAATATCAGAATAAAAGCTGTTTTTTCTGTTGATTCAACTGCTGTTTCTCATTTTTCTTTATCTTTCTGCCTAGGCATAGGAGAGACTCAGCACAGAGGTCTGACTCTGTGCCAATGCCTTGTGTTCATCCAAAGCCAGTACTCTGCCTTGGGCAATCCCATAGGCATGCATTTTATCCATATGTTTGCTGCAGAATGAACCTGCGGTGTCTCTAGGAGTCAAAAGGCACGCACTTTGCTAAAAGAAAAGCCTGAATGAGTAGTTTAGATTCCACATCTACATTTTAGATGGCTGAAGTTAGATGACAAGGACTTCCAGCTCTGATTGCAAGGACAGCTGATCCCTCTGGGAGGCAGAGCTTTCTCGTGCAAATAAGAATATTTGGAGATGAGGTTACATGGCCAGCAATCCCTTGCTGTCCCTGCAGATACAGCTGGTTGAGCACATGTGATGCTGTGCTGGACAGTGAACTGCAAGTGCTGGTATAACCTGGGTTATACCTAGCTCCCAAATCCTTGATGATTACAGTGCATATGGGAATATACATCACCTGGATGCAAGTTCAAGATGCAGCTTGCAGGCAGACACCCCACAAAACCTGCTCCACGTGGACCTGCCCTCCTCGGGTCTCAGTTCAAGTTTGCCTCATACACAACAATCCAGAATGGAAGTTTGCTGGAAAAGTTCCTTCTCAGTGACATGAGGGAGGTCAGGACACAGATGACAGCTGACAGACATACAGGCAGTTCTCAAAAAGGGCTGCAAGCCCCAAAACGTATCCCTGTTCCACTTTATTGTGCCCTGTCCCTTTCTTACACTTCCACTCATTTCCTTCCAAGCTCCTCACACACAGCTGTTTTTCTATAAAAATAGGTTTTACAAGCATGTCGTGCCTTCGTGTCCTTGCTGGCAACAGCCTCCATCATTTTACCTCCTTGCCAGGAAGAAGTGTGGCTGCAGTTCCTTTTTTACTAACAGCCAGACCGTGGCCCCAGTGTCTCTGAACCTCCTTCACATTACCAGTGTGAGCCATTTATCTTATTCATTCCTTTCCTAATTTGGAAAACCTCTGTCTAAGTCCCCTACAAGAGAATCTTTTGGTCCTGGATTCATTCTAATTGCCCCATCCATAGGTCAGTAGCATTCATTCACACAGCCACACACACATGTAGTCATTATTTCAGGTGTGCTCAACTCAAACTCTCTCCCAAAACAATGCCATACCCATATGTCATCTTTATGTTCCCAGTTAATCCCTTAGTAAAGGGAACCCCAATGTCCCAGCTTTTTTTTTTTTTTCCCACCCACTGCAGCCTTAGAGTGAAGGCAACAAAGAATTTGCAATTTATGCAAAGGCTTTGTGCCTTTCTCCTTTCCTTTTTGTTCTAATAGTCCATTCTGATGTCTCATCATATGTTCTCAGATGTACACATTTTTATGCTGAGAAGCGTGATTATTGACCGGGAATTAAAGAAATCTTGTTATATCAGCTCTGGAGAGCATTTAAGTTAGAAGGAACCTTCAAAGATCATCTATTCCAAATGCCACAAGCAGGTTAGTACCTTGTCTTGAGTAAGAGCAGAGGCTAGAAAGCTGTCTGCCTACCTCACTCCCTTTTGGACACATCTTTCAATGCATCACTTCAGGAAGTGAAATTCCAAAAGCTGCAGACTTACTGAAGAGAAGGAACACTGCCTGGCCATCACCTGCCCCCAGGGAATTCAGAATGACATGAAAACAAGGAACTCAAAGATTACATTACAGAAAACTCTCCTAATGTGCTTGGAAGACAGAATATATCCAAGCCTGCATTTTCCAGACCCATGAGTATTGCACACTCCAGGGATGCTCAAACTCCTCTGTTCTGCCAACTTTATAACACACAGCTTGAGGTCACTGCTCACACCAAAAGCCAAAGCCAGCCAATTTCTCTTATCTGTTCTCCTGTCTTTACTCATCTGAGAGACAATGTGTATTCATTTTGCCATCTTTCAGACTTTGTCTAACTATTCATCAAATCATAAAGTGGAGGCTCCAGTGCCTTGGAGATCTGAACACTTGGGAGAGGAAGGCTGGATATATTGGAACCGTGGTTTTCCACATGTGGCCTTCAATCCCTCAGGCTTTCTGGTTCACTTTCAGAGGGAAGGGCTGATACTGGTGGGTCTGAAGTTCAGGCCTGCACAAAACTTTGTGGAGACTCCAGAAGGAAAGGTGATCAAAATAATGGTAGTGGAAGAGAAAAAAGAGGGCAATAGAAGACACTCAGTAGACATAGACAGGAGCAGAAATGGGACAAGAGTACATCCCAGCTGCATTTTCTTTCATTTCCATCAGAATTTCTGCATTTCCTCCACAGAGAACCAGCCTGTAGGGGCACCTTAGCAGACCTACAAAGCCACAGCAGTTGAAGCCTTTTCTTCAGTTCTCACTACTCTAAACTTCCCCTGTGGGCCAGGCTTCCATGTTGTATCCAGCTTTACTTCTTGTTTCCAGCGTGCCAACTGCCCAAAGGGCAGCTCACCGCCCGCTGCATCTCAAAACACCACCTCCTCATTGCAGCTTCACCACACAACACAACGAAGACACCTCCTTCTGCTCACACGGGAAGGCTGAACTCCAACAGGGCATCTTGGGAGTCCCTGTCATATCTCCCAGTTGAAGAAAGCTGAGTAAATAGCCAGATGGACAGGCGGATGGGCAGACGGATAAGTGCACATGCATACACTGGGTTGGATGCACAGAGAATTGCAGTGTCTTGAAGGCAGTTTCTGTCCCACAGCCCATTCAACCTCATATTCAGTTTCTCTCTTGCTTAAGCTAATAATCTCACTTGTGGAACTGTATCAAGTGATGTTTGACAACCCAGTAACTATATTGCATCCAGGAGTATTTTGTCCTGTACCATAACAGCAATATCTCCAAAGAACTCCTACTAAAGCCAGGACCACTCCTCGTAAATCACACACTCACATTGGCTGTCTCTTAATCAATCTTCCCCAGGTGTTCCCTCACTCAACCTTACTGTGATCATCTGGAGGATTTTCCTGGCAACTCTGAATTTTTTTTTTGCTTTTTTTTTTTCCTCTCAAGCAACCGCCTGGCCATGCTCAGGGCCTCTGGTTTTTATGCTCTCCCCTGATAACATCCTGCTTTACCGCTTTGCTGAAGTCTCAATGGTCCATACAAACCTTCAAATGCCCAGTGAAGTCACAACTCCCACCAACATATTAAGTTGGCATCTTTGCCTCAGTGTTTAGCTGTCCACCAATCAAGTAGATTAAATGTGTAAGGTATTTGTAAGGTGTCTATAGAATATCTATCATCCCACTTAATTCCTTTTCCCTATCATCATGGCATGCAGCTACATATCTCCAAAAGCTCTTCAGTGGTACCCAGAGGAAGTTTTTCCTCCTGAAGCTTTTTTTGAAGGGAGAATGTAGTTTTTCAACGGTATGATTGCTTTTATCTTAACCTGCCTGATATATTTAAAGGCAGCCAATAAATCATTTAAAAAATTCAAAGATTTCTTAGCACTGAATCATCTTGTAATGAAAAAGCTGAGTTTTGCCATAGCTTTCATTTTGGACACATTTATTTATCTATTTATTTATTTCATCCAGGCCTTTAACAAAAACATGCTGTTTGCTGATGAAACCTCTCCTACTTTTCCTTGCAAAATAATAATAATAATAATAATAATAATAAATTACTAATGATAATAGAAGGCATTGAACATACTTTTAAGTCCTATTTTTGGTAAGAGCAGAGGCTTAGCATCAGGCTAACAGAGCCACATGCCTCCTAGCACGGAGCTGGCTGACATCCAGCTGAGGGTGCAGGTGGAGAAGGTCATGTTTGGCTTGCCAGAGAGCTTGCAGACCCGTGAAATTCCTGGCAGGTTCTTTGATGAAGGCACACAGAGGTGCATGGGGGTGCGCTGCCGGCAGGTATGGCACCCCCAGCATCCCTGCAGCAGCATGCAGCCAGCACTGAGCTCCCTGGGATTGGGGGCTCTGATCTCTGGTGGGACACAGACCACTTCAAAGAGGTGTTCAAAGGCTGAAGCATGGCTGGGAAGCCAAGTAGCTCCTTCGGAGCTGCTCTGGGTGGTCTCCACATAGAGCTGCTTCTGTCTACACCAGCAGCATCCCAGTGCCTGCAGAGAGCTGAGGATAAGATGCTTCCCTCCCTGACCACAGTAGCGTTTTGTGATCTAGTGAGATGCAACTACTGTCACAAGGCAGACAAAACCTCAAAGTGTTTACTCTGCATTATCGCCCTGAAGTCCTTTGTGTGGGTTTAAAGGGAAGATTGGGTGTTTCTCAACCTGGTTTTATTCTGGCTGATAATAAAATCATAGAATCATGGAATTATTAAGGTTGGAAAAGATCTCGAAGATCATCTAGTCCAACCACCAACCCACCACCACTTTGCCCACTAACCACCAGAGAAAATTACCTCCCCCTCCTCGCAGGACCACTCACATGGCACTGCTGCTCTGAACCATTCCCAGAGCCCCTGAGTCTGTTTGGGGTGTTCTCAAACAAAAGACTTCCCAGACAGAAAACAAAATTACGTTTCTAGGCAGCTTTAGCATATAGTCAGAAGGAGGCCAGCTCTGCTGAGATGGAGCCTGTTGTGCCTGAAGTGTTAGCCACTTCAGATAGCACAGAGAAGTCATGGTCCCTGCCCTTTTTATATCTATTGCCTAGTTCTGGAAACTATCCGTTAAGTAGCCACTTTGACTTTAATAGGATGAATCATTGTTCAACCCATCATGTGCTTATAAATGTTTACACGACTGGGCCTTAAATGGAGATACCACAGCAGGGGGAAGAAACAAAGCTGCACTGCAGCTGAGTAAAAGACACTTGTCTGGAGGGCTTCAGAGCTGTCATTGCTTAAATGGAAACCTCCCAGGTACAGAATTCCTATCCTCTGCACCTGGGAAATCCCCAGATGTATTTCCTTCACTAATGAATGTCACCAGTAATGTTGCTGCCTGGTGCAGAGATAGTAGCAATGGTGAAGAGGTAATCCAAGGGAATAAATATATCCTGGCACTGGGAGTCACACCTTAGGAATGGATCTGAGGCTACGAAAAAGCCACATTCACCCGAAAGAGACCACTGAGAAATTGCAATGGGCAGTGACTTTCTCCTGAAGAGCATCCAAAGCAAAAGTACACACATGGCTTCCACTCCAATGAATGATTCTGCCCCACGGCATCTGCCTTCAGGAGAAAATCCCAGGACCTTCAGCCATCCCTCTGCCACTTTTTCCTTGCTTGATTCTTTACTCAAGGTATTACACTGCTTTTGTGTATGTGAGATCAATTCTAATCTTAGACCAAAGTTTAGGAAACTTTTGGAGGTTGTTCCTTGCTACCTCTCGTGTTATTTTTACACAACATGTAGGCTCAGGATACACTACTGGCATGTTTAAGGGCATGGTAAAAAAAGGCTGCTCGGGGTTAGTGGCATGATTCCCACCAAGTGCAAAAACTGCCTTCGGTGAGATAAACTTCAGGCCCCTACCAGACTTCTCTGGCACAGGATCTGGGAGCTGTGCCATTGGCTTTGAGACTTTGAAGCAGGGCCAAATGATTGCAGCTCCTGGTTTCGGGGAAAAGGAAGCAGAAAGGAACTACAGGCTTAAGGGATTAGAAGGAAGAGCTAAAAATAAAATACCAATAATTCCAGACCCTAAACTTTTACTGCTTTCCTTGCAAAAGGGTGGTTTTTCCTGTTGTTTTACTGAGGGGAATCTGCTTTCTGCGTGACATACAAGAGCAGAACGCTGATGGAAAGCTTTGATATTTCCCTTCAAGACCAGAGCTGTTCCTGTTGTTCTTCCTTCTTCCTGGGTCTCATGCTCACTAAACATGGGGAAGAACAGATGACACAGCCTCTTCCTGTACCATTTCTCATCTGCTTCAGCACACTTCAATAAAAAAAATCACAATCCATCAATGCCAAAAGACAACATGATGAAAAGCAATTGGGCATTCCTACTTGTGCAGCCCACGCTGAGGACCCAAGATCCAAGGGATATCCCTGCCTGCTTCCTCCTGTGTTGCTGTCCATCTGCTCCTGCCTTTTTCTCCAGCTCCATGCTGTACTTTTGATATCATCCAGACATGACACTGGGAAACAGAGGTGGAAAAGAGCATGTGGGAGCAGTAAACTGGGACACATCACGGTGGTTGGAAAGGGTGTGGGATGGGGGGATAAGTAGCGGAGAGCCATGCAGATGATGCTGTTCTTGAAATGGGGATGTGCAGTCCTACAGAGACCATCAGCTGGAAGCACAGTGTCCCCTACAGACCAGGAGCCAGATGCAATTCCAGTTGCAGAGACAAGTGGGCTCCTGCAGAACAGCAAGCCCAGCTCCTGGTGAGCATCAGTGCAGCTATGAGGTGTGAGCACAGCATCTACTGAGCTTTGGAGCTTCACTTGCTGCTGACATCCAAACGCACTGCTGTGTGAGGAAGAGCTTATGCCTGAGATTACCAAAATCCTCCTGAGCCTTTGGGCTCAAATCCCAGTTTTCAGTCTCACTGATCCAATCTTGGGAGCTGGATAACCTCTTGGGATCCTTTGGGGTCTTCCCTTCCAGTCCAGGTCACCATAGACAAGCAGGTGCAGGTGCCACAGGGACAACTTTCAGCCTGTTAAAACTCAATGAAGGATTTTTCTGGGAAAGAAGGAACAGCACAGAACTGTGTTCAAACTGTTTCTTAGCAGGCGGCTCACTCTTGAGAGGAAGCCCAACGCTTGGACCTAAAAACTATACACACAGAGATATGTTACATATTTATTCAAGGCAGAAATTGGCCAGGAAACGGCCATAAAACACACATTTTGAATAAAAAGAGGGAGATTTATGGCTCTTTTGCAAATCTGAGTCATATCTTTCTGCATCCCCCAGGCAGGAATACCCTAATCACTAACATACCCCCAAACATGTACACACAGTGGGCCGAGAATTGCTTCCTTCTGGCCACAGCTCCAGCTAAAGACGTGATAGGGATTGAGCTACTTTATCTGACAGTCGGTAAATGAATTGCCAATTCATTCTGAGCTTGGAGGGGGACTTTTTCCCCTTTAAAAAAAGGGTCCTTTTATATGTGTCTTTGATCAGTCAGGGCCTTGACAAATTATTTTCCTAGGAATTTCTTTAGCCCTAATGCCACAAGGAAAAAAAAGATTTGCTCTCAAAGAAAAGCTTTTATGTCTCAAAAAGTTACAGCGATGTAAGGGGCTTTCTTCCATTTCCCCCTCATCTTGCTTGCTTCAAGAAATGAAGGCAGGTAGCCTGAAGATTTTTCCATCCCATCTAAAGGCAGAAGGGAGGAGGAGAATGGAGAGGAAGCACTGTCAAGTCTCCCAGCCCCATTATTCCCGGGGTGGAGGAGCACTGCTCAACTCCAGCACAGACTCAACCAAAAGGTCATGGCCATCACTGACACTATTAAAGAGACACTTTGGCACTAGCATGAGCAATTGGAACAGAGGACAGCTCAGGGCCATGTCACCAAGAAGCTACTTACTTGTCCCAAACAGCAGCACAAGGCACTTTGGAAAGGCTGAGATACCAGGGAACATCTCCCCACCTGTATTGCCAGGTGCTGGGGTCGTTCTAAAGTGAAGAAAGCATTTGATTTTCATTAATAGAGTCCAAGGTGTGTGGGGGAGTTGGGAGGGGGGAGGTGCTGGGGGGCCTCTATTTTTGTCACATAGCAAGCATTGCATCCTTGATTGAGTTCCAAACAGTGCGGGCAATGGATGGCACAAATCATGTCTGGGGCATGACTGTACTTCATTATAATGAATTAACAGGGAAATAACTCATTCCCCAGTTACCCCATGTGTCCTCCCTGAGGATGGACTCTCAACAGCATAAGATCTCAGCAGTACAGTTCCAGAAGACCAGATTTCACCAGGACAGCTTAAGTTCAAAATACACATTTCTAGCCTGACCCTACATGGGAACACACATACCCTGCCTATGGGAATATTCCCACTGGACCCCCAGCAGTAACCCCATTGCAGAAAAGACTGCTGGATAAAGCCTTTTGATTAGGGGTCAGCTGGACCAGACAATCTTCTGCAGCTGAATTTCCCAATAAAATGTGCCAAACCAAGCCATAGATGCTGCCTCCTGGGAACCTTTCAACTCCTTCAACCAAATCAAACCACTTTCAACAAAGAGATATGACTGAAAAATTCAGGTGGGTCACTGCTGAGGGTCCCCTGGAAGAAGGCACTACAGTTTTCAAGCTGTCTCAAGCTGGTTCACTTTTTCTGTAGTACCTGTTCAACTTTTCCTGGCTCACAAAGTCTCCAGACTTGGCTTTGGCTGAAGCCCTAGTGTAGGTTATATATAGCTACCTACTTCTCTCAGACACAGGGCCATCTCTCCTGCCCTTGGAAGTCCATTCTCCTGGGAAGAGACACAGTCGTGTGCCCATGGGCTGAACCCAGTAAATGAACTGGGGGGCTCTTACCCTATCCATCAACAACTGACCAGGTTGTTAAAGTTGCCCTAAAAGCTGCCCTAGTCAGATGAGAAAGGAGAAACCATGCACAAATTTCCCAGCCTTTATTAACAACTATGCAAAATCTGAGCAAATTGCCATTACAAATAATTCCCCATGAGGACCAGCGATGCCCTGAGTGATGAGCCTGCTCAGTCCAAGGGCTCACTTCCTCATCAGTGCACATCTTCAAATGTTGTTGTGATCTGAAGTGCGCTGGCCAGAAGATGTGCATTAGGAAAACATTTAAAGCTTGTTTTGGGTTTTCATTTTAGTGTCACAGCCTTAAAACTAGGAGTGAGGTGGCCCTTTTTGTTACTGATGCCGACTTTGCAGTACTTCATTCTTCTTTTGAGTACTGATTGGAGCTGAGCAATATTTTGGTGGCGTATTTTATCCCCACAAAGAGGCAGATTAGATCAAATTCTAAAAAAAGCATTGAGCAACTTCTATAAGAACTGCCGTCCTCTCCCATCCCAGCAGCAAAAAGTTATGTGCATGTTTAACAAGCCTGGATGTCTCCTATTCAGGGTGATGCTTTACTTAGGAACATACTTCATTGTTTCAGGTGAGATGTTTAAAAACGGAGGAGAAAGTACGATTATTTCTTTGGATGCTAAGCAAATGATGTCATCTGTGCATTGTTTTGGTGCTGATTTAGTACACCAAAAAAAAGGGAAGTTAGCTGCATTGGTCCAGTAGTGCTGTTTAATTTCCTTTCCAAAGTGTTTGAAGGTCACCCAGCAATGCAGAGCAGCCAGATCTGCAGGCCATGCCCGTCGCTGTGTGGTGCTGCCTCCTTCCCAGCTGCACAATCTCCATGGAAGACACTTGGAAACGACCCAGAACAGGGTTTTATTATTTGCTCCCCACACAGGCAAGTGCTGAAGTCACTGCCAAGCTGGGTTTGTCATCACCACCTTGACTGGCATCAGCCCAATAGCAATACTGGTGCCTATCACTCAGCGAGGCTGTTAAAGCGTCTGGGTTCACACACACACTCATAACTCACTGACCAACTCCAGACTGCTTACAGCATTGTGGACCGACCGCGGTCCATTGACCCATTGCCTTAAATTAAAAGCTCTCCAAGTCTGGAATCACCTCTCAATCCCTGCCTGGGCACACCAAGCACCAGACTCAGGCAGGGTAGCCAGCACAATTTGAACAGCAGCAAATACATCATGCTAGTCCAGCTTTTCAACCAGCTAGGCTTCCTTTCCCCAGGTATGCACCCCATAAAAGCCATCCCGTGCTGCAGCAGGCTGCTGTGTTTCTAATTAAAAGCTCTGATGAAGAAGGTGCATGCAGATGCCTTAAGGTTTACAGTGATCTTGAGATGGAAACCCTTGGGTGATCTCCCAGACCATGCTTCTGATGAATGTCAGGACCTGCAACTGATGATCTCAAGAGAGATAGGATAGAGGAATCTGCCCTCCTATAGGCAAAGAAACATTGGAGAAGTGCACACAAATCCTGGCTTATCTAAGACTTCGGAAGTCTCCTATAGTATTCTCTCAGCTGAACTGACAAGTTATGGACTGGATAAGTGGGCAGCAAGGTGGGTGGAAAAGTGGTTGTGTCATCAGGTGCAAACAATGCAAGAAGTCCAGAAGTTGGCATCCTTCGAGGGCCAAAACTGGCACCAGAGCTTGTGGGCATCATTACTGATGACCAGGAAAATGGGGCAGAGCTCCCAGACTATACAAAAGAGGGAGCAAGCAATCCATGGGAGCAACAGGGCAGCTGCTCAGAGGGTTCCCACTAGAAAACTGGGTGGCAGGAACCTTATGCAGCTCAACAAAAGCAGAAGTGAGGCCTGGCCTCTGGGATGAGCTACCCCATGAAACAGGGCAAGCAGGGGCTAGCCAGCAGCTTTGCAGACAACAACCTGAGCATTCTGGCAAACAAGTCAAACAGAGCCAGCTATGTGCCCTTGCAGCAAGGATTATCTGCACCCTCAGCTGCGTGTACATCCAGGGGAGTGACTCCTTTCCTCTGCACAGCACTCGTGTACTGCCTACAGTACTGCCTCCAGTCTCACTGGTCATAGGGGTATACCACAAGTCCAGACAACAGAAAGAGGAAATAATACTCCATTGTGATCACCTGGTTGCCTCTCTACAAGAACGTGCCATCAAAAGCCCCAATGACAACAAACAAGTTCCAGATTCGTTGCAGCCCAATGCTCTGAAGGAGCTGAAGTGCAACGCTGGAGACTTGTGGTACCCTGGGATAGCAATGGGGATATTGGAACTGCACAGAGCCCCTCTGTGCTGCAGACATGCACTGTAAACCTGTTCTCCGTGTGCCAGATCACACAAAGCAGATGAAGAGCTGCAATATGTTATTATTATCATGATAATAAAAATAAAAATATACATGTTCAGCCTTAGGCAACAAAAGCATCTCAAACACCAGCATTTACAACTGTACTACTGGAGCTCTCATTCCCTTGCTATTAAAGAGCGTGCCATGTGCTCCCGCTCCACTCTAGGTCTGCACTTTCCATCCATAATTCAGGCGGTGTTTTTGTTTGGCTTCAAGGCAGGTTACAAGCCATTTGTTAGGGTGGAAGCAGAGGCCAGCTTCTTCCCACACACAGTCACACAGCCCCAAGCAGGTTGCATAGAAACCCCTTCGTAGGGACTGATTTCCATCTCCATATTTCAGTCTCGTTGCTTTACTCAGCCTGGAAGTGTGCTTCCAGCAGTGCCTCTGCCCTCCACCACCATGGCACGACGTATCATCCAGGTGATGGATCTCAGCAGGGCAGGTGATGCATGGGCAGCAGCAGCCATGAAGGCAGTGGCCTTCCAATACTTGAAGGGAGCATATAAACAGGACGGGGAACAGCTGTTTACAAGGGTGGATAGTGGTGGGACAAGGGGGAATGGTTTTAAACAAAGACAGGGGAGGTTTAGGTTAGATATTAGGAGGAATTTTTTCACACAGAGGGTGGTGATGCACTGGAACAGGTTGCCCAAGGAGGTTGTGGATGCCCCATCCCTGCAGGCATTCAAGGCCAGGCTGGATGTGGCTCTGGGCAGCCTGGTCTGGTGGTTGGCTATTCTATTATTCTATGATTCTATGATAAAGGAAGTATGAGAGCTGCTGAGCATGGAGCTTCCCACTGAAACACGTCACAGTTTCATTTTGAATGGAATGTGGGTGGAAAAAATTTCCACTGGAATTTCGGAAGAGTAAAAGGTCCTAAATATAAACAAAATATTCTTTTCTTTTTTTTTTCCTTTCTTTCTTTTTTTTTTTTTTTTCCTAGGGGCAGGAATTTATTCAGGCCACTTTCTGAACATTTTCCATTCACTTCAGGCTTTAAAGACTTTATTAGTCCAAAAAAAAAAAAGAGAAAAAAGAAAAAAAAAAAAAAAAACCAAAACAAAAATGCAGCAAAAGCATTCACTTTTCCAGGGAGAGCACATACCAAAAAAATAGAAAGCAAAATATTTTTGTCTGGTGATGAATCCTCATCCCACCTCCAGACAAGCTGCTTCTTTTCTGCCTCACTTTCCTCCCTGGTAAAATTTCCATTATTATTATGTAGCTTAAAACTGAGCAGAGAAAGGGAAAAAAAAAAAAATAGCACTCAGCATCCTTTGAGAATTTCATATAATCACAGGGCTCCAGGAACTGGAAACTTAAAAAGAGAAAAATAAAATAAAATAAAAAACACTGCAAATCACACAGGACTCAGCATAAAATTGTCGAAGTTGGCAGCACCATACAAATCTATGGTATTGTGGGTTGGATTTATGGGCAAGAATCCTGAGGCTTTGGGCTGTTTTCTTCGCTCAGCCCAGAGGCACAGGGCTGTTTTCTGTCTGGGGCGGTGGGAAAGGCCTCACAGTTCCTCTGCCCCACTCAGGTGGCCTCACCCCCAGCAGGAACCTCACCATGTCGGGCTGCCAGGACCTGCAAGTTCCTCATGAAAAGCCAGCTCCTGCTAACAGCCCTTGTCCTGGCTGCCCAAAGTTGAAACAAGCTGATAGGGACAAACAAAGAGGTCTCTATGAGCCTGCTCAGGGCATCTGCAGCTTCCCTAGGTAAAAACGACGGTGACTGCAGAGTGGTTTAGCCCAGGCAGGCAGCTGCAAAAACAGCGTCTGTGACCACAGCCTGCACACTGGCGTTCGCTCCTTAAAAGATGTTTTGAGCAGAGGTTGGGTTTCTCTCTCTCTTCCTCTGGTTGAAGGAATTGCACAGCCTGCATTTATTTATTATGGTTCATACAGAAAGCTCTGTTTTTCTGCCTAGGAATGTTTCATGGCTGCTTTCCACGCTGCCAAGGCAGCCTGAAGGCCATCACCCCAACATGGGGATGGGCCACCACCACCTCCTGCAGCCATCACATCACTCTCAGTGTCCAGGGCCCTCCTCTCTTGGGCACACCATTCACACTTTGGATGCTTTGCCAGGAAGAGGCACCAGCAAGCCCAGATCTCCAGGGCTCTTCAGAGAATCGCAGAAACATTAAGGTTGGAAAAGACCACTAAGATCATCTAATCCAACCATCAACTCATCACCACTATGCCCACTAAACCTTATGGCCATATTCTACCTTCTCTGTCCCCAGGCCCAAGGCAGAGGTACCCTCTATAGTTCTTATGACGAAGCTCAAGGTAGCGAAGCCACAAGGCAGCTCTGAAGACAGTCTGATGACAGCTGGAACTTCTAGGCAAAAAGGGAATTCTGAAACTGTAGAATCATAGAATGGCTTGGACGGGAAGGGACCTTAAGGATCATCAAGCTCCACCCTGCCTGCAAGAGATTGGCTTGTGATGGCTGTGCACACTCCCCAGTACCACACTAGGATGGTGATCCTGAAGTTTCAGTGTTGCTGAATTGTCAGCTTAGCTCTGGTTAGAGTTTAGTTCTTTCAATGACATCCACTTGCGTGTAATTTCTCCCTAGCTTTTGTATCATCATTGCCATGATTCTGCTGAGGAATAAGTCCTTAAGAAGAGAAACGAGGGAAATCCCTTCAGCTGGTGAGCTGGGAGGACATACTGATCATTTCTCCAGGTCCAGCACAGGCAAGCCACATTCACTCCCAGGCTGGGACTCACCACAGGCCCTTCAGGAGTCACTTTTTTCTTTCACACAGTCTCACCATTGCAGCCCTACTCATTCAGCTTGAATAGCAGGCTGTGCTCCTGTGGTGCCACTGAGCTTGCTCCATGCTAAAGCCCAGCAGTGCCATACTGAGCTTCACCCAGTAACAAACTCAAGAGGAGCAGAAAGCATTACTGTGTCCTCCCACCCACCCCAGATTTCTGGTTTTGCCACTGTGACTGTTCCCACAGATGACCCCTTGCTCCCCATACCCACACAGCTTCCTGAAGAGCCAAAAAGGTAACTCAAGGGGTGTGGAGGAAGTTAGTAAAGTTGAAAGCTTTTCCTTCAAAGTTTGAGAAATATTTTACCATATGGGTTTAGTTTCCTTAGCATTCTTTGAGATGCATGGCACACATTTTTGGTAAGACCTCTCTCCTTATTGTGTAACCACTGGCCATTTAATTACATGTAAATTGCCATAAAGTGATAAGATGATTACATGATTAGCAGCGGGATGATGAAGCCCAGAAAGTACAATGTAATTGACAGCTAAATATGGTGCAATTTTTTATTCCTTAACTCAAAATTCAATTTACTCCATCATTAATCTTGGGTAACTGCAAATTCTGGAGGAACAGCTTGTGATTTACGGAGCAGCGCAACATTTGAGCAGTTCCCTGAGGGTGGCCCCATGGAGACAAGCAGCTCTGTGTGTAGCTCCAGATCCCAGCCATGCCCACAGACTATACAATACTTACATCTCCTTCTGCCGCTGCCCAGTGCAAGCTCCCACGGGGGCCCAGCATTGCTTTCTGACCATGCATGCCCCATCAACACCAACATGTGGCACTCGCTTCTTGCATGCAGCAGGCAGTGAAAGCAGAGAGCAGACAGAGGTGCACTGCAGCCTTCACCAGGGCAGCCCCAATGAATGCCATTCCCTAAGTCCTGCCTGCAGTGGGGATACCCGGGTGGGAGCACCATCTGTCCCTGCTCACATTCTGCCCCTCAGCAAGGTGTCTCCAGTACCTGGCCAACACTCCTGCTGGTGTGGGCACAGCTGGACGTCTTGTGTGCAGCCTATTTCAGTGCAATCTCTTTCTCTGTCTGTTATCTCATCTTTCTCCCATTTGTGAAGTACACAGCAACCTCCCCTTCTTTGCTGAAGTTGGGAGGCAGCCCCATGCCTCCTGCAGGCCAGATATCCCGACCTGCATGGGAAGAGGTTCATCTCTACCTCCATAAGGTCCATACGCCCAGCTGGGTTTCCAAGGCTGCTCCTAATCTTCCTTGCTTGGAAAGCAAGCCTGAGAGCCTTAGGGCTGACAAGGGGAGATTGTTAGGTGGGAAGGGCCCAGGGACCCACACAGAGCTGTAGAGGCAAACCACACTGCCCTGCACCCAGCAAGCTCAGCCCACTGCTGCCTAAAGGCATTAGGATGGTGTAGCTGGTCCACCAGAAAGAAATGAAAACCAAACTTCTGGGTATCAAGCAAAAAGAATAGGAGAAAAAAGAAAAAAAAAGGTGGGCAGGTCCCTTGCACTTAGTAGCATGTGGTGTTTATTAGATATAAACTTCCACAAAAGAATAGGAAAGCATAGCTAAGTTGGGATGCACAGTGAGGGTATCTGCCTGGGGTCCCTCCCGCACACATACACGCATTCCTGCGCACTCACACCCGTGTGCTACTTTGCTGACACACACATATAGCTCTTTTGTTGGTTAGAATTACTTTTAATCAAAAATATATATAAATTATATGGAGTGTGGGCACAGCTTGGAGAGGAAGAGAAAAAAGAAGAAAAGAAGAAGAGAAAGCAAACTTCAGTTTCAATAAACTGAACCCTATGAGTCAGTTGCTTTGCTGGCTGTGTAACACAGGAGGACGTACTCCAACCTCCATAAATAAACAGTACCAGGAAATGTTACACCTGAATAGCCCTGCACAGACATTACATGAATTTGCTCTTCCTATTCTTCTTGCTTCTCCCCACTCTCTGCCTCCCGTGTCCACTTTTTGCTTTGTTAAAACACACGCGCTCAATAGCTCAGCATATCCAGCCATGTCTCTCTTCTCTTTTTTTTTTTTTTTTTTTTTTTTGAGAGAGAGAGAGAGAGAGAGAGAGAGGATGAAAAAGAATTTCTGATAAAATAATCAAGGTTATCAACTTTCCAGATGCTGTTTCTCCTCTCTCTGCCTGCACACTCTCCTTCCCTCCTCTCCCTCCTCCCATTCCATGAGCTGCAGAGCGTCGGCAGCAGCCAGGCAGTGGGCCCTTCCAAATGGGAAATACCCCATGTTTGTGGGGCAGCTGGTGGGCTGAGAGACCGGGAGATGGGGAGGTGGGAGATGGGGAGATGAAAGATTGGAGATGATGGGGAAGGCGAGAGGAATGAGGGCTTGGCAGCAGTGGGGAGGTGCTGCTCATTGGCCGTGTGTTGGGGATGTGATGTTTTGAAGGAGTGGGGTTCCACTCACAGTAAATCACCTGGGTGAGGTAGGTGCCTGGCTTTCTTATTTGTGGGTTCAGAGCACCTTTTTGCCGTTGAAGAGTGATGATGACCATGCCAATGGAAAAAAAAAGAAAAAGAACACCACTCTAAATTCCACCCTTGGTAAAAAAGAAAAAAAGAAAACCAAAGGGTGGTGTCTTTTATTCTTTCTTTCTTTTTTTTTTTTTTTCTTTTCTTTTTTTTCTTTTTTTTCTTTTTTTTTTTTTTTGAGAGAGAGAGAGAAAATGGAAAGAAAATGTATATATATATTATTATTTATTATATAACATTGTCAACATCAACACCACAAAAAAAAAAAAGAAAAAAAAAAAAGTAACATCATAGTTGTTTTCAT
>JAOWBP010004343.1:10405842-10425649 GCA_028571105.1 Tragopan temminckii | reverse complement strand
TGCACATGCCTGGGGGATTGCATTCAGTCAAATTCAGGAGGGTACCCAGTGGGAAACACACCCAGCAAAAGTGATGTGCCATCAACCTACAACCTGGGTGTCTGCAGATAGAGGAGCAGAGCTACTCTCCTGTTCCTGCCGATAGCTCCGTGTAGGGCTGTCACGCTAGTGGCAGGATCCAGGCACTGCCTGTCCCCTCACCCTCCTCCAAGGTCCCCCAGTGCCTGGCAGGGGGTGACTAGTGCTCCGTCCAAGCCCACCGCCAACAGCAGAAGACGCAGTCCCTGCGTGGTTCCAGCCGAGCTGTCACAATGTGTTTGGTGAACGGCTCATCAGCAGGACGGACAGGGGCTTGCACAGCACCAAAGAGCAGGGGTCACCTTGCTGTAAAACACTGCTATGGGCTGCCTGCAGCCAAGAAGCTGAACTTTGGGAAGCAGGGCTGGAGGAGAGAAAGGAAGAAACTGCTGCTGCAGGTCCTGTCCATCCCTGGGTACAAGAAGGGGTCAGATGCAAAGCCTACCACAGTTTTGGAGAGATGCTTCTTTTAGTCATGTGTCCAAAAGAGCACCAGAGGTTTGTCCCAGGTTACCCACAGCTTGCCCACCCTGCCTGCTTCCAGTCCTGCTTGAGAGGGACAAGCACAGCTGAGGGCAGCCCTTCATGCCTGTCTGTGCAGGGGCACTTTGTCCACAGCTAGTGCAGGGCAGGTGAGGGCTGCTGGAGCCAGGGTCACCCTCACTGGACCAACAGCAGGATGCTTATAGGAATTCTGGGGTGCCTGAGCCTGTGCAGGGGTGCTGAACATGCCTGCAGCCCTGGAGAACAGCAGGTAATGGAGGTGCTCAGCTTCCCTGGCAGTATTTCACTCCCTCCCTTTTCTTTTAGATGTGGGTAATGAGCAAAATTCAGCCTCGGGGTGTTCCCACAGTGGGCTGTGAGCTGGCTGAGGTCCTTTTTCACCTAATTTAATTAATCCACAGGTACTAGCAAGGACAAAGATGAGCATGACCCAGCAACAATCACCAGTTCCTTTTGCTGCATAGACACTCTGCACGTGCAGAGAATGTTTCAGGAATAGCTTTGCTGGAAATGCTGCCCTAAGTTTGATTTTGCTGCAGCCAGCTCCAGCCTGCAGGAGATTTTCATCTTTCGGAGCAGAGATGGCTGGAACCACCTCATATGAGCAAATTGTCCTACCTGATCCTAGAGGAAGGACATCAAGATCTTGGAAGTGTGGTGCCCAATGAATCCATCTCCCTTGTACTGCACAAGAAGATGGAGCCCATGGGAAGAGCAGAACATGCTGCCTTGCTGAAGGGCTTCACACAGAGTGGGCAGATCCTCTGCTACATGGAGAGGATGTTTTCCTGCTTGCTGATTGCTGCAACATCACCATGGGCGGAATTCACCTTTCATCCAGACAAATTGTCACCTGGGCTTGCCTGCTTCATGGTCTGCAAATGTGTCCTGCGGTCCTGGTCTCTGCACTTCCTATCTGCAACTTTGAATCAGAATGTGTCTTTCCAGAGCCTGAAAGCTAAATTGTATTTCTGAGTAACAAGCTAACAGGTGAGAGGATGATAAGGACAGGAGTGCTTGTACTGAGCTCAGAGGAGCCCCTGGCACCAACCAGGATTGCTATGGGGCATTCGGACATAGAGATTCAGACATACAGGACTCCAGCAACATATCAACCAAGCGGAGGTCAACTTATGGTCCTCCAGAGAGACTGAAGGGGACCTTGGCATTGTGCAAACAAACTTCTTTAAGACTAAGGGATCAGCTTTAAGGCTAAGATCACTTGGCATCCCTCCTGAACCCACCAAGCCACGGGAGATGTTGGCTGCATCCTGCTGGCCATGCAGCTGCTCCTGATCCAAGCAATTACTGCCATCCAGCAATGACAGCATTTCCTTCAGGTGGCAGATGAGGTCCAGTCCCTTCCTGGCGTGCCCCAAGCCAGAATTCAGCATCTCTGCTGATCCACAAAGGCTTAGCGGCATCCTCCTGGTGGCTGCATATGGGACACTCTATGAGGAGGGACAGCCTGCTGCTGTCCCTTGCCCGCTCTCTCCTCCATCCATCACAATCTCCACTTCCTTTGGTTTACCTTCGTGTTTCTGTATTTTAAGTTGTGTGCAAATGGGCTCAGGGGAGGGTCCAGCCAACAGCTGCCTTTGATCAGCGAAACATGTGGGAGATGGAGCACTTCAGGAATGCCGACTCCTGATCAAAGGTGGGAAGTCAGTGACAGCCTGGACCCTGCAAGAGCCCATCCCTACTAATTCCCAGCAGGGAGCTAGAGGTAGGACCAGCAACCCACACAGTTCATCTGCCTGCCCATCAAAATGGACAAGCTGATGTATCAAAAGGGATGGGAGGCCAAGCTGGAGAATGGCCTCCAAAATTCATTGTTGGCTCCAGAACCCAACCATGCCTTTTGTCAGCAGAAATACTATACACAGCTGGTTGCTCAAAAGGAGAGGTGACACAGAGGGAAAATGGGACAGCAATGCCCCAACATGTCACCTATATAAAGATGAGGCTGGATTGAAAGGTGCCTTCTAGAGGAAGAGAAGAATGGATCATCCTTCTTGAGAGGTGAACAGAGGTCACTGGACCTCCCTTTCAGAGGGGAAACCCCACAGCTTAGTGAGTCTGCATGCAGCCCCCCAAGACATTCCCACCTCTCCTTCTGCCCCAGACGTTCTTATCTGCTGTCTGTTTCCCTGATAACCCCAAGCATGAAGCTGGGAAACCCATCTGCATGAAGCAGGTTGGCCCAGGAAGGCAGAGTGTGAAGACCCACTGCCCGCAGTGTTTGCCCCTCCAATGGGAAGGATGCTCCTCCCAACCTCAGCCTCACTCAGCAAACAGCAAAAGAATCCCTTGTTGCCCACAGCACCCTGCACCTTTCTCTGCCCCATCTCTATTTGGACATTTCTTGGACAAGACTCCTCTGTCATGTTGAAAAGGGAAGCTTTTAGAAAGAGCTGATAAGGGCAATTCCCTTGGAACCTCCCTGGGCAGGGTCATGGGTCGCTTCCTAGCAGTGCTTGTCCTGATAACGAGTCAGTGAAGGCTAGGGTTGTGGAGACAGCATTTATCAGCAAACCCTGGGAACATCAAGACATAAAGGTGTCTTCTCATTTACCAGACTGGGGAGATGGAGCAGGAACAAGCCCTGGTGCAAAGGTGGAGTTCTCGGGGTGTGGGAGCCAATGGGCCAGAACAGAGAAAGGCTGTGGGAGGGAACATGGGAGAGGAAGAACAGTGTAAATGGATGAACAGTGCAAGGGATGCTTGTTTCTGGAGCAGCGATGCTCTGCACCATGATGGGGTTGCCATGGCAAGCAGGGAAACAAGATGTGCCCAGACCAGGATAGGTGGCAGCCAGTGAGAGGTTGTACATGGGAGCCAAGCCCATCGCCCAAAAACTACCTACCAAACACCTGCCAGAATAGCCCAAAGGCCACAAAGTGCTTTTTCCCCCCAGCTCCCCCATCCCATCCAGGCAAATCATTGCCAGGCTCTGGGCACAGAGGGATGAATGATTCAGGAGAGCAGAGGAAGGAACAGCCCAGCACACCGCTGTAGGAAGGAAGAAGAGAGCATGGGGTGTGTGGCACATCCTGTCACTGCTCGGGATGCTCTGGGTGACAGGCCACCACTGACACATCAGCACTGCTGACACACTGGCAGGCAGCATGGCAAAGGCAGGGCACAGTGAAGGATGGGGTCGCTCCTAGGACTTAACCCCCTTCTCAGCCTCTCCTCCACCGTACATATCTCGCAAACACCTTTCTCTATCAGAGACACTTAACAGGGCTAATATTGAAAGCACCTGCCTCCCTTGGCCGGGAGTCAAAGGCCTCAGTGCCGGATCCTATATTCACCAAGCACAATTATCCCCGACCAAATGCCGCCTTGCAAGAATGTAGGGCACCCTCTCTGCTCACCTGCCCTAAACCGGAGCACAATGCAATTAAAATTAGCAATGCCAGATGGTTTATTAGCAGCTACAGAGCTAAGGGCCAACACTTCATCTTCCAGCACAGAGATCTCCAAAGCTGCTCCATTGCAACTCCATTGCATTCCAGGGTCTTCCTCTCAGCAATGCACAGCCCTCCTTAGCAGCACCTCCTTGGGATCAGTGCACCAACCACAAACATTTCCATAGACTTCCAGCAGTCAACCAACCTCATGAAAGCCAAAGTGCATCCAGTGTTCTCATGGTTATTTTCATAAGGAAATCCTGTAATTTCATCTGTGGGTGAACCCTGTATTCTTGGCCAGGGCAGTCCGATCAGCACTGCACTGTCTTTGTGCTTTATAGAAGCAGGTAGGACTCCTTCAGGACCAGGAGCTCCAGTGTTGGTGCAGCAGATCTTGGCCTGAAAACACACAAATCTGAAATGCTAAAGAAAGGAAAAGCACAGGAATACTGACAGAAGGTTTTCACACTAAATATAGAACCATTTAGGGGGCACTGCATGCTTGCCTCCCCAGCCCGGCCCCTCTCTGACAGCTTCTGACCTCTTGGACTTTTCAGAGATGTCAAATCTCACATTTCTGCTGTGGGTTTCATTCTTCCTCATGCCATACTTACCACTCACACTTGTGCATCCCAACCATTCCTTGCAAGCAGAAAGTTGGTTCAACTCTGTGATACAGAGCAAACTAGAAGTCATCTCCCATGCCTTTCACCAGCTGACTGCGAACAACTGCAAGCCCTCCTTAGAGGGCTTTCCCAGGCCCCCACGTCTGGGAGCAGTTTTGCACTCTCTGCACTTATTTGCCCACTTCTTTCACATCACAGAGGAACACTGGGGAGTGATGCTGAACTGGACCAGGATGCTGCAGTCCTGCCCAGGAGAGGAACTGAGTGCTGGCCATCAGGTTTGCAAGGAACAGACTAGACTGCATCAGATCTCAATGCTTTGAAAATCCCTCTGCATTCCCAAGGGTGTGCATGGGCATCCCCATGCTGCAGCATAATATCTGAGACAGTCACCCCACTCATAAAGGAGAGGACAGGATGGATCTTGCAGCACTAGCTCAGCCTCAAGTGCTGCAGTCACTTTCCCAGGCTCCATCCACATTGCTCCAGCACCAGCCCCAGGGTTTATGTACAGCACAGCCTTCCCAGTTGCTGGGAGCAGGGTGTTGGTGCTCCTTGCAGTAGAGCAAGTGGTTTGGGGATGGCAACAAGCTGTTGCAGCCCTCATTTGGCACTAGGGCTCAGCAGACTCTGTGTAGAGCCCCACTCCATCCCCAGCTGCTAACACAAGGTAAGGAGCTCTGCATCAAGCCACAGTAGTGCATAGCCTGCTCGAGCCCTGCACCATCCTGTGATGTACACCAGGTGGAACAGCATCACCAGTTTGGTGCAAGCAGCTTGGTCCCAGCACCTTGCTCTGGGTGTGTCTCTGCAAGGAAGCACCACTGAGACTGGGGTCCCCCCAGACAAACTCCCAGCACAGCTGCAGGAAAGCCCTCTTCTCCCACCAGGACACCTCACGCCGTTTATTTTTCTGCTGGCAATGCTGGATGTTAGGAACTGCCAGGCGAGGGGCTCTCCAAGCAAGGACTACAAAGAGGGCTGACACCTCTAATGAATTACAGTAATACCAGCTCGGGTGAACCCTGAAGTGCCTGTTTACACAATCACTGACCTCCCTTCACCCACGCTCTGGTCCAAGTCCCCCCTCCCTGCCTTGATGGATCACAGCTGAATGCAGGCAGAGCCCAGTGTTTATCATCTCCCAGCTCGGGAAGGGAAGAATAACAGTATTTCCTGGCACGTCGGCCACCACCAGCGATAAAATGCCCACCCAACACTCACTCTGGAAAACACCCTCCGTGAGACATTCTTTTGCAAACCCACTGCTTGAGAGAAGGGCCCCATGCCTGCTGCTTTTGCAGATGGACTTTCTGC
Source organism: Tragopan temminckii (assembly GCA_028571105.1). Taxonomy (NCBI): domain Eukaryota; kingdom Metazoa; phylum Chordata; class Aves; order Galliformes; family Phasianidae; genus Tragopan; species Tragopan temminckii. The sequence goes on along the minus strand of JAOWBP010004343.1, from coordinate 10,419,708 downwards.
ACCAAACCCTGTCCATAATGTCAGTCCCCAGCCAAAGGATCGTGCCTGGCCCAGTGTCTTCATGCCTCTGCCTGGGCTCGTGCACAGCAGACCCCAGTCCATTATCTATCTCTAAACCTTGCCCTGGTGGAGAACTACAAGTGCACCCATTCTGAGATCAGCCAGTTCCTGGGAAAACAGCAAGCTGGGCTGTGGGGCTGGGACAACACATCCCAACTTCACCTTGTCCCATCTCCAGCCATGCAAGGGAGAGAACTGCAGTTAGACAAGGTGGGGAAGGAGTTTGATGGTTGCAAATGGCCAACATGAAGGAAGGACAGGAGGAGGACGCTCTCCCAGCCGCTCTCACGCCAGTCCTCACAGCTCATTACAGCCCTAGCATGAAGGGAAAGCCTTTCACGTAGCCAAGCTTTCCTTCTTCATTTACTCAGAGGGTAAAAACTTCAATGCTGGCCCCCAGGGAAGGTGCTTCTCCATTTCTCTTCTCACCCCCCGACCTCCCCATTTTGTTGCAGAGTTATTTTTGGAAGTAAAAAGCTTTCTGCTTTGCCCTTCTCCTGGCCCTCATCTTTCTGCCAGCCAAAGTGGCATTTTAAGCCTCCTGCCCACCCGACCAGAAAAATGGTGGCTGTGGCAGGGCAGAGTTAAACCTTTCCACCCACCAAGGAAGCCAGAGCCTTTTCGACCCATTAACCCTCCAGCAGCTCAGCCACCCAGAGAGGGGCTCTCAGGGGTTGCTGTGGGTTGTATCTGACCTCACATGTATCCATGGGGAGGAGAGGAGAGTTGTGACCCCCAGGATGGGGATTCAGCCTCGTCTCCTTCCCTACAGTGCTCCAAAATCCATTTAACTAAAGTACTGTGGTATCTACAGCTCCACCATACAGAAAATCCTAACTGCACCTCAAGTCCTGCTTGCACTCAGAGCTAGATGAGTCCAGGAAGTCCTACTCCAAAAAAGCTGTTGGGACTCAGAGACTTTGCACCACTCCCAAAAAATGCACAATGCTAGGTTCACATTGGCCAAAGCTTTAAAACACCAGCAGCAAGGAAGCAGCAGCACAAGGTTTGCAGACTTGAGACTGAGCTGAATGAAAGAATGTCAGAGCTAGGGATCACCAGAAAGAGATGTGGTCCCAGCACTCCTTGCCTACTACAAGATCTGCTCTGCAGCTGGCTGCACTGCCACACAGGGGTGTGCTGGGCATTGCCATGGGCTGCTCCACAGTTGAGAGGAGGCAGGTATCTGTCATTTGCAGGGCTGTGATGGTGGCAGGAGAGTGTCTCCAATGAGTATAATTTATGAAAGCCAGCAAGAAGAGCTCAAGACAAATACTCAGCTCACTCAGCATCCTCCTCCTTATACCAGCAAGCATTGGGCACCCAGGCAGGTGGGCAGGGAATGCATGCATGGAGTTACTTATGCCTCAGCTGCTGGTGGTGGGCAGCAATCTGGGGACATCCGGAGTTCTCTCCAAACCAGTATTTCACATCATTTGCTAGAGAGCCACCTTCTTCCTCAAGGTTTCCAGCCCATTTTGAATCCAGTGAGATAACTAGCTTCCGTGGCACCCTGCAGCCATGAGCTTGGGTTTAATTACACGTCCTCATGGGTTTCACTTGGGTTGGACAAAGCCTTACTGAAGAGCATCACTGAAGTAGACACACCCTGCAAATCGTGGGACTGGGAAAGCCTCGGAACCCATGGTTTCTCCCTGCTCCAAGCAGCTCCTCCAGCACTTCCCATTACCTCGTCCTTACACCGTGGACAACAGGTTTGAAAGCCAGCCAGCAGGGAAACCTGGCAGCAATGTCCCAGCACACTTGTCTGCAGCTCCAGGTGCTCTCCTTCGCAGGCTCTGGTCTGAGCCGAAAAGGCTGAGCAGCCTCTGCTGTTGCGGCAGCATCGCTGCACAGCCCTGCAGAGGAGCCGCCGCCACCACCAGATGTCACCCGCACCCTTCGCCCGAAGCCCCCCAGGAGGCCCCGTAGGGCTGAGCGTGGAGTGGGCTGCGGGCAACGTGCCCTGGGCCCCCCGAGCATCTCTGGGGTGCTCACACCTCAGCACCTCATCCCCCAGAGCATCAAGGGACACCAGACCGCATCCCCAGCTCAGCATCCGTTCGTCTCCATGGAAACCCTCTGCCTGCAGCATCCCCGATGAGCAGTGCCAGACCAGGGTTGATGCAGGTGCTCTTGGTTCCAGCCCCGTTCCCCCTCGTGGAGTCAGGGGATTGTTCTTAAAGTCTTCGTACATCCAGAGTCCTGCAGCCCAGACCGCAAAGGGCTGAAAGAAGCCAGCTTGAAAGCTGGAAGGATAAGCTCTCTGGCTCAGGGGCACAATAGGAGGTTTGTGTAGGGAGATGTTTAGCTGAAATAGCACAGAGTTTGAGTAGAATGACCCTGACTTTGAACAACACATCCTATTTTTATAAGTAAATTGGAAAGTTCTGTAAGCTATGGATCTGTTGAGATATTCTGCTCTAATACAGGTTCTGAGGTTCTTGTTCAGATTAAGTGAAATAAAAGAAATAAAGTTTTAAAAGAAAAGATTTATCCAAGCTAGATAAATGTCAGGACTGGCTGAAAATACAGAGCAGCATGCAGTTTTGATTCAATGAGAAACTGATTTTTCTAAATCAATGTACAAGAGGGTCTGGAATGCCCACAATATGCCTCTATTGCCATGTCTGTATTTTTTCTAGCTACAAACATTGGTGAAAACTGCAAGCAGCACCAGCCCCAGCATTAGCACAAGCAAGCCTTAGGCATTTTCTACAGTGGGCCATTTGCTACCCCATCCCTGGCAGGGAGCAGACAACTATCCATCAGGTCAAACCTGGGCTGTCAACCTCTGTAACCATCCCACGAAATCCTGGAGAAGGATAACCTTCCCAGGAGGGCATCCTATAAGCCCTAAAAGACAAGGCCCAGCACTAAAACCATACAGACTGGCAACATTACACTGCATACACTGCAGCAACAACCAATCACTCTGGAAAAAAACAGCCTGGGTCTTTTCGTCCTTGACCTCCTCTGCAGCAGTACATTAGGCTCTCTGTGCAGGCGCTCTGCTGGAAGTGGGATGCTGCTGAGTTTATTACAGAAGCAGAGGGGTCGGCTCAGAAGGTCCCCGGGGCTCGGTCCCCTGCCGCTGTTTAGCTCAGGTTGCGTTGTTTAATGGACTGGTTTACAAAAAGCAAGTCTGTTGTGAGCCCCCACAGTGTCTTATAAAAGTTAGCACCAACACTAATCCCCCAGCCTGGCTCCACAAACGGGTTATTGCTTGTAAAAGCCCTGCTCCATAGGGTGAGCCAGTGCTGCCCCTGGGTACGGGCAATAAAACCCCCACCCTCCATTCTCAAAGAATATTTGATATTTGTTGCTTTGGGGTGTCCAGAAAGGAAGAAAATTACTGGCCCATTACCCACTGCCCCTTGGCCCATTTTTCCATGTTTAAAACAATTGGCAGCGGGGTTGGCTTTAAACATTTGTTTTGCCTCAGATTATTTGCAACACCCCATAAACTCAGAGGCTTTTCACTCCCCCACTACAGGGATTTCTCCTATGTGTTTTTTCCATGCATCTCCAACATATGGGGCAATAAAAACCAAGCTCATAACTACTATCATGAAATATTCTGGGGGTGGGAAGGGGACCATGGAGAGAGGTGCAGGACTTGGGTGGGGGTGACCTGACAGAGACCTGGGCCTGAAGGAAACTCAGATTTTATAGGGCAGGAAATTGCAGGCTCAGCTTGGGCTGTGCCATCTGTCTGAACTCTACATCACTCCTCAGGGCTGGGTAGGTACCAGGAAGCATTCAGCAGAGGCATAGTCAGAAGGGGTCAGGTTATCGACTGGGAAAAGCACCCAAGGGCCACTCAAAGAACGAAAAGAATTCATCTGATTTGTTTGTTCCCCCTCTCCCCACAATTGCCAAAAAAGTTATAGGCAAGTGGCCACAATGCCCCATTCCCCAGGAGCATGTCCTGTGCCATCTGCCTGCAGACAAGCTGTCCCTGTGCCCAGCACCCTGTCTGAGCAACCCAGTCACCCCAGGACTCCAACAGGACTTATATTAAAGACAGGGAGAGAGGGCTGTGCAAAGCAGAGTGAGGTGGGACCAAATGATGGAGAATGGCAGAGGTAGGTTCATATTCTTCTGGCCTTCCTTCCTACACATTTTGATTCACGAAATGGAAGGAAAACCAACACAGCTCACTGTACTTCTCTAGAACATGAATCACTCCAGCAGTCCAGTACCAGTGTTTCCCAGCTTCTGCACAGTCCTAATGTGTTGTTTCAATAATGTCATTTCAATGAAGGTCTTTGGGGTGACTCTTACCGTTGTTCCCCCACGAGGGCTCTTAGGCAGAGCGCTCACTCCATCCACCCCAGTTCAGCTACACACTCACAGGGAGCCTCTGCCCTGTCTCTTCCTTCCCCCTCTGGCTCAGATTTTCAGCACAGAGCCTGGAAAGCTCCCTGTGGGCTCCATGCAAAAAGCACAGCTCTGCAGATGTTTTGCACCAACCACTGGCACAACCAATGAGTTCAGGAGCTGCAGACAGAAGTTTTCAGGCAAAATTTTCTGTACTATGAGAAGACAGCGTGTTTCTCCGCTTGCTTTTCTCCTTGCACTGGGAAGACACTGGGAAGAGGGTGACAAAACGCCACCATCCTTCCAGGAAAACCCACACCTACCTGTAGCTTCCCTCTTTGATAATGCTCCACACACATGCCCTGCAGGCAAGCAACCCAAACCCAAGGTCCAAACAGATCTCAGAGCACAGCTGCATGTTCAGGGAAGGCACAGTGGACACATCTGGACATTAAGGAGAACACAGCTCCCTGTGCTTCACTCCCTGCGATGGGCTGGAGCCGGGCGAGCAGAAGGCTGGAGTTTGTAACATGGTGTCCAGCTGTCATCACTGGCATTTGTCAAATGAAGTGACCACTCTCGGGACAGGTACTATTTCAAAAGTGGACATCACTTTTAAAAAGTGCTAACGTACAAGGCTGTCAGGTTCTGGCCTCAGGAGCAAGATTGCTCCTCTGATGTCTGGGGCGAGATAAGGCTGTGGCGCACTCGCACTGCAGGAGGGAACAGCCTGGGCTGTTCCTGCACGTCACTCATAGCACAGATCCGGTCCTGCAGCCGTGCTGCACCCACAGCCTTCTGCCCAAAGCTGGAGTACAGAGCCGGTCAAGTCACACTCCCATTACTATTCATGCACATCCCATCCCCCAACAAGCCACCTACAATGTAGAGCTTATTTGTATAGGGCACTGCTCCTAACTTCAAGAGCACCCACCAAGCAAGCTCTCCTTCACCTGTGGCATTCCAGAGCTTTCCCCCAAGCCCACCCTGTTCCTGAGGCTGGCAGAAGGGCCAGCACCCTACAGGTGCCACCAGGTGCAGCAGGGTGCGGGGAGCAGAGCACTGCCCACAGCAGCCCTACATCAGCCCCCAGCCCACCTCCTTGAACACTAGAGGAGTTCTTTCACCCACCACTTCTACTGCACGGCCATCTGAAAACTTATCCAACTTATTTTCTACTTGTTGGTCTTGTTTTAAGGTAAAGGAGAAAAATAAAGATCCAAAAACCTGGTGAGATCCAATTCTCCTTCTTGCTTTCTCTTCTGAAGACAGCCAAGCCCTCTCTTGAGCTTTAGACATTACCCACCTGGTTCTGCTCCAGGATTGCCCTGACTAGAACAGGAGCGCTCTTCTTTAAGAGCTTTGAAACAGCTTCTGACAGAGGGACTCAGGGTAATCCTCTTGAGGACAGAGAAGGATTGACTGCTTCCCCTTGGTCCCACAAATCATAGACTCATAGAATGGCTTAGGTTGGAGGGGGCATAACAGATCATTGAGTTTCAACTCCCTTCCATGGGCAGGGCTTGACCACCAGATTAGGCTGCCCAGGGCTCCATCCATGAAGCAGGGCACTCCCTCTGCACACTGAACACCAACAGTACTCAGGGCAGAACCCTTTTCTCTCCAAAACAGGCCAAATAAGTGAACTGCACTTTCCCACCCCATTCCCTAAACAAAATCAAATCTCCACATACCTCACAGAAAACGCACTCAGTGGGGCTTCTTGAAGTTAACTGGCATCCTATTTTCACCACCAATTATTAGGTCATTGAACAATATTAGCATAAATAACCCCATTGATTCATATCAGCAAAGCTGGTCAAGCTTTCTTCAAGCAAACAATTTGTAAAGTATCATGTTGCTCTTGAATAAGCTTTGCAACTATAGACCAATACCAACAATTTGTTATGCTGATGCCATTTGGGTGATTTTGTCTGTTTCTGGAAAACTGCAACTTTTCCCCAAACTTTTTCCCAATCTGAACTGGCGCATGATCAAGTAGTTGGCAAACCTGCCCATGGTGTGTATATCATACGCAATAGATATAACATCATAGAATCACAGGATGGCTTGGATCGGAGCTAGATGGCCGTCGATGTCCCCTCCAACCCAACCCATTCTATGGTTCTATGATGTTATATCCATTGCATATGATGTATACCTTACAGTTATGTTGCATAGACAAATGAAGACCAAAGAACCAAAGTAACGCTGCAAAAACACAGTGGGGGCCTCCATTACCATACAATGTTCAACTGTTGATTGATGTCTTAAAATGATCATTTTAGGGAATAATTCAGGGGTAAAAATATTCCATCCTAAATCAGAATTTTTTGTTAATGTTGAAATCTCCTATTTGTGGATAAAGAAATATATCTGTTTATTTCTAGAAGTAATACAGGTGTTTATTCCTTATCCATAGAATCATAGATTTATGAAGGCTGGAAAATACCTCTCAGACTCCCAAGTCCAACCCCTTCCCACCCCTACCGTGCCTACTGACCATATCCCCATGTGCCAAAACTTCACTGCTCTTGAACTGCTCCAGTGACAGTGACTCCATCACTCCCTGAGCATCCTGTGCCAGCGTCCGACTGCTTTTTTGGAGAAGCTTTTCCTAATATCCAACCTGAACCTCTCCTGGAATGACTTGAGGCCATTCCCTCTCATCCCAGCACATCATGAGCTGGGAAGCATTTCTCGTGGCACAGGCCACTTCTTGCTTGAGGAGCTGCTGGCTGGAGGGAGTTTTGGTCCATCACAAAGGCTGTAGTAATCCCTTCCTACTCATTCCCAGTAACCGGCAGTGCTCCTCTGCTGGTGCCCATTTCCAGAACTCCAGCCTTTTTTTTTTTTGGCAACACTGCAGGGAAATATCAGAGGCACCCATGTGGCCTCTCCTGGCTCCAAAGGGAGGCACTGGCTGTGGAAGAAACACCCAATTATTTAGCAGCTGTCAGACTTAAGCCCAGTAACCCCAGGCCAGGAAAGCTGCACTCCATGCATCCATCCCCTGGCAGAGGGTAGCCCAGCACAGCCTGTGCACTGCGTGTTGTGAGACAGAGGGTGTGGGGAACGTGGGGCACTGGGGGTGTGTGCCCAACATGGTGCAGGGCTGGGGCAGTGCCCATCCATCAGCGCCCATCAGGTGCCCCGAGCCCGGCTGGCCGCGGGATAAATCACACCGCGAGGGATGGGGGGAGGTAGGGGGTGCAAAGGCAGCGCGAGGGAGAGGAAAAACCAGATCAAAGGCAGAAATTCATCAGAGATAACGGAATTATTTATTTTTCCTGCTGCTAGCGGGGATTTTTTCCCCCTTTGAGGCCCCCCAGGCCTTCTGGGCTCCTACGTCTCCAGGCAGTCTGTTCCTCTGCAGCGTCCCTGCACCCCGCCCGCCACAAAGCACCATGCTCACTCCATCACGCCGCCCCGCTCTGCGCAGCGAGACCTTTTGATCTCCATCTCTGCAGTGTTTATGTGTGACAGTGCAAGAAATGTATTTACAGTACCCAGGGCTCTGTTAGACACTGCCTGCCTGCGTTTGAACATTAATATTGAGAGCAGGGGAGGGGGGGAGCCGCTCTCCTTTAATTCACCCATCATTTATTAAAATGTTTATTTGGAAATCTGCAGGCCCATTTATCTGGTTATTACTCAGAGCAGGATCAAATAATAACTCAGGTTCTGTGTGTCACACAAGACAAACCAAATCCACTCTCAATGGGGTCCCTGCATGCCCCGTACCCACCCACCAGCCACAAGGCTGGGTGGGCTCTGGGACACGCAGTTCCATTTCTCATTTCCACCCGTGGGTGCAGGGCTAGCGGTGCCAGCTTCTGCTGCTGGCTGTGGCCCCAGAGCCCCCGGTGCCCATTGGCAGGGGGCTCAGCTTGGGCTGCGCTCAGATCTGGCTCGCACCTGGGTTTTGAGCCACTCTGTCCAAGCAGGAACAATGGTTTGCTGGTGAGCTTAGATTCATCCGAAAACTCCAGTTCCCAGCCCCTGGGGGTGAAACAGCCCAGCACTGGGATATTCTGCAAGGAATCCATCTTTCTGGGGCTGAAAGTAAAGCAGTGGTCATTGAGCCCTGGTGGGCACCCACCATTTCCCTCTGGCATTCCCTTCCCCTCCTTACACTTTTCACTTTCTTTTGGTTTGCCCAACAGAGCCATGTGATGGATGATGAGGTTTGGCAAGGTCCTAATTTCAAGCACTCAGCAGCATTAGGGTTGCCTGTAGGACTGCATGCAGATGCTGCTTAGTGCTCGTGGAGCTTGCTTCCCAGCAGCCAGCTGCTGACTAGGAAAACATCATGACTACTTTCGGGCAGCACTTGGCGGCAAGCAAGGTGCCTCCTGAGCAAAGACGCTTCGGTGATGACACGGTGCCATGAAGAGACCTGTTTCACATGGCCACAGTGTGCTGCAGACCCAGCAGAGCCCATCTGGCAGCACAGGTGCAGGGTGAAGCCAGAGGTGCCATGACACATTGAGCTTCGGGGACCTTCGGTGCCTGATGGAAGGAATAATTACAGAGAGTGACTGTTAGAAGGAAAATTGAGGGGACTGGGCTCTGTGTACTGTGCACCTCAGACTGCTGCCTCATGGCCCCCTGAACCACAGCCTTGCTCCTGACTACAACCATGAAATCCCAGCTCTCGAGTACATGACATAACAAAGTTCTTCCCATCAGCACCTGTTTGCAAATCTCATTTTAAAAATATCTTGTGTTGCAAAGGTGTTGAGCAGGCATGACATCAAAGCCAGCTTGCTAAAGATCACCAAATAGGTGCCTTGGGATGGGGAGTGATGGAACAAAGCACTGAGCCTGGAGCTAGAGCCATGCCTGTGCACTTGGCCAGTGCTGCCCCATACATGAGCCCAGTGCATGATCATAGAATCATAGAATCACTGAAGTTGGAAAAGACCTCTAAGGTCATCCTTCTATCACCAGTATTTCCCACTAGACCACGTTCTCAGTACAATATCTAAATGATGCCTCTGACGTGGGGGGTCCCAGTGCAGAGCTGGTGCTGGTGGGAAGTAGAGAACCCTGTGGTGCGCCGACACCTGGGGTCCCCTCTGGGACCCACAAGGAGCACCACCTGTCTCCACCTCCAAACCAACAAGGTAAAGCCTAAGTAGAGCTGTTACAGCATCATCCCCGAGAATGGTGATTTAAAATTCTTGCCTTAAAACAGGAGCAGCCCCTCAGAAACAGCAGCACTACTGCTGTGCCTTTCTTAACACACGAGCCCAGCATCCTGCGCTGGGATCCCTGCTTCTATCCAGGCCACGCGGGGGTTCCCAGCCCAGCCCAGCCCAGGTCTGCAGAAAAGTGTGCTTGCTTTTCAGCAAAAATGAGATTTCTGTTTTTCAAATCAACAGATTTTTCATTCTGAAAGTGGGCTTGTTTCAGCTACTGTACAGATGTGCGCTGAGAGAGAAAGAAGGGTCGGTTTTAACCGTCTGCTATGTACACGCATAGGCGTTGTATGTAAGTGCAACGTTTTGACTACATTACAAATGGCTCAAACGCCCTCCCCTTTACTGCCTCCTGCTTCATAAAAGAGTTTGCATCTTGGCCTCCCAACTTTGTTGCAATCATTTTAACTCTTCCAACTGATACTTTCCGGGGAGCACCCATTTATTTTGCCATCCTCGCTCCTGAAATCCTGCAGTGATTTTAATCCTTCCTGCGATCAGCTCCCTGACAAGCACCCACATGGACGTCGCTGAATAAAATCCAGTAATTAACAGCTTGAAGAGGCTCTCCTTCATTATTTTCTTTCACCTTTACTTTCAGTCCTAACTCTGCAGGAGCGGGTGAGTCATGGCTTTGCAATCTGCACTGGATGCCAGCTGAAAACAGAGGCTTCACACGATCACATTGACAGATGACGCGGAGGCGGCCCTGCTAGGCACAGCCTCATCCATATTCCGAGTTAAAAGAAATATTACATTTTTAAGGGTAAAGAAACATATTTAAGAGATAAAGGAAAAGAAAAGTTTGCTGGTCATCAATTATAATAATAAAACAGAGGGGGGGTGTGGAGGAGAAATCCACTTTGAAGATGTGCTAAAGCCCCTCATCTTCAAAGAGTCGGAGGAGAGGGCTGCCCTCACACCCCTCCAACAGGCGGCAGCCACAGTGCCATGGAAAATTGCCCCAGAATAAATTTTACCTGAGCCCAACCAAGACCTGCAGGCACCAGGAGAGCAGGAAAATGGGCAGGAGGGAGTGGTGGGGATGGATTGCGGGCTGGAGGTTAAGCCTTGGGGCCATTTTGCAGCCTGGAGATGACAGCCAAGGGGAGGAGTAGGGTAACTGGAGCAGTATGGGCTCCAGCTCTGTGCATGGAGCACAGCATGGTACAAAGCCCACAGCCCTGTCCTATGACAGTATCGTGGCCATATCCCTACAGCTTATGCTTACTGCTCAGCAGGTCTGAGCTCCTGTGTCTGCACCGGGTTACCTGCAGAAGATGCAGCACATGGGAAGCCATACACATGTCTCCTGCCTTTATAGGTTTTGGAACTTGAATTCAGTTAGCAAATACATTAAAGTCTATGCTCCACGATTCGCTCTAAGCAAAGCATTCAGCCCCACTATGAAAGTTGTATCTATGAATGGGGATACTCCATCTATGGGCTGCATTTTTTAGTCCACATGTAATCATAGAAGCATAGAATGACTTAGGTTGGAGGGGACCTTAAAATCAACTTGTTCCAACCCCCCTGCCATGGGCAGGGCTGCCAGCCATCAGATCATGCCCAGGGCACCATCCACCCTGGCCTTGAATGTTTTCAGAGATGGGGCATCCACATCTTCTCTGGACAACCTTGTGGAAAAGACTTCTGTGCAACCCTTTACAATGCCTTTTCACAAAGCCTCAGTTTGAGAATGCAAAGCTCAAAGGTTTTAAAAAAAAAAAAAAAAAAAAACAACCAACAACGGGATGAACAATGACAAAGCCGGGAATGCTGGGTTCTGCATATGGGACAGACGTGTCACAGCCCTTTGGAAGAAACCAAGCAGAGATGAAAGCAAAACTTTACTGCAGCACACCTCCACCTGTAGTTTCAATTTACTGGATTATCAAAACTAAATCAAGAAGAAAATAGGTGGATATCAATTGATGATACGTTGGGATGTAGATGTTGGACACATTATAAGCACTGGAGTCCAAGCCGAGCCTAGAGGGTCTGGAGTTACAAGTTGAGCAGGTTATTGTGTGAACCTAAAAGCTGGTATTTTTCCTTATTTTCTTCACAAACAAACCCTCATGCCTTGGACGTGCTGGTGATCTCAGCCTCAGCTCAAAGCCACTTCTTGTGCATAGCTGCTTTTTTGGGTTCCTTGCTTACTCCTAGAGCTCCTCTGCTGAGACAGCCATTCTGCTGCACTGTCACAGACACATGGTCCCTTCAGGACCAGCTGCCCTGAAGGACTGGGTCATTTTGGCTGGAGAATACCTTTCCATAAGCCTGGCTGTTGAGTGACTTCAGCCTGCAGGAGGCAAGGGCCCAAGGTGCTCCACCCTGGCACGAGCACACACTGTCTTCTTTCCCTTTCTTGGTTTCATGTCATCCAGTGGCATAGTTGGACAAAAACAGTACAGAAATGAAAGATGGTTCCTGTTTATTTTCACCAAACAGAAGGAAAATATAAGCGAATTAACTCTCAGTGCAGCCCCATGCTCACCTGTGGGTTGCGATGCACAGTGAAGAGGACATAGCTATAAATGCAGTTCCTATAATGCAGATCACAAACTCACGCTGGTGCTCTACGCAGAGAGCTCAGAAGGCACCTCATATCTCCTTCTACCCCTATAACAAAGCCCTTTAGTGCCTCCCTGGCTGCTCTCAGCAATGCTCCATGCTCCATGAATCTGGACTGTGCCCCATTGACCCCTCATCACACTTTTCCATGGAACCTTTTCCTCAATGAGAGGAAAATGAGCCAGATGCTCAGTGAGCCATCCAGATACATGTTACATGCTGGAGGAAGCCGCATTCAGTCTGGATCTTGCAAACCTGCACATCCAGATCGCAGAGCCTGTTTTACACATCAGAACCTAACTGAGGACATCAGAATATGTTGCCCAAGGAAGTTGTGGGTTCCCAGTCCCTGGATGTGCTTAGGGCCATGCTGGGTGGGGCCCTGGGCAGCCTGATCTTCTGGGGTGTAATCAGCACACAGCAGGGGTGGAATTGGATGATCTTGAAGGTTCTTTCCATCCTACACCACTCTGTGATTCTATGATATCAGAGCTAAGCTGCAAGGAAACCCACTGAGGACAGATGGTTGCTGAATTGCCACAAGGCATGGTAGAATCCCAGAGCATCTAAGAGAGGTGCAAATGAAAGAGGCTGAGCATGGAGGTGACGAGACTTTTACAAGTTTGGTTAGTTCACCTTACTTCTCACGCATAGAACATGGAAACCAACTCTTGAGAAGCAGAAGAGTGTAGGTGCCCAGGCTTCAGGTAGAAGGTCTCATCCCACCCTGGATCCCGTGGCACCTTGTCTCAACCCTCATGCTCACTGGGCTCATGCTGTGCCAGCCTCCCACCCTCTCAGCCCCTTAGAGGCTTTTAAATGTTGTTTCCAATCTTGGAGCCCACTCGTGCAGAGAGTTTATCACGATGTTCAACACCAAGATTTTTCTTCAGCTTACAAGCCAAAACTAACATAAACAGCCAGCTCCACATTCATTATTCTAATTCTGCCATAAAACATGCCAAAGCCAGTTCTGACTGAGGTTGTAACTGATTTACTGCCTTTTCAGCAGGCAGTGTCTAATGAGTTGGGTAAGCTTGCAGGGCAGATTTATGCCAGAGGAGCAGCTGGAGGGGAGCTCACCGTCAGCACAGGTTCTCCAGCTGGCCTCACCATGCCCAGAGCAGTGCAAACGCTACTGGCCTCATGGAAAGGGACATTTCCAAGGTTTCCTATTCACCACCGTGCTGAAGAGGCCACCTTACAAAACTTCTCTCTTAGCACAGCAAAGAGATGTGGAGGAAGAATTTCGAGATTTTTAGAACATCTCCTTGCTAAGGCTGAAGAGCAAGCTTCAAGGTGGGGGTTAGCAGACTGCAGCTCACTGCCAGTTCAAGCAAGACCCCACGAGCAGGGCATGAAGTTCTGGCATCCAGTGCTGGAAGGGGCACAGCAGCAGGCCCTGTACTGTGGGTTGTGGCGCCAGCTCAGGCATCGTGCGTTGGTAGGCAGGTCCAACATCATGATGCCTGGAGCAGCTGGAGCACAGCTGCTCTAAGCCATTGCTTCTCCTGGATGCATGCTTCCTCTTTCTTTCTGATGGAGAAAGCTCTTCCCAGAAGAAGACTGCAGCAGAAACTGCACGCAGTTATGAGCAGTCTCATCCGACCAAAACAACTCCACCACAAGTTTTATCCAAAATTTCCAGCCAGATCTGCTTTCAGGTACTCCAAAATCCCCTTGCAAGCCCTGCAGGCAGGAG
>JAOWBP010004343.1:10377822-10405742 GCA_028571105.1 Tragopan temminckii | reverse complement strand
CTCATCCATCCCTCTACCCATCTATCCACCCATCCATCCATCTGTTTGTCCCCCCATCCACCCATCCACCCATCCACTCTCCATCTGCTGAGGGTGCCAGCCACCTGACAAGCTCCTAATGAACTCCAATGCTGCCTCTTCCCAAAGAATTAACCAGCCCTGGCCCAGACGGTTAATATTTAACTGAATAAGAGCCATAAATATGGAAAATGGGACTTTTAATTAAATAAGCAGCTTTTAAAAGGGCCCTTGGGCCGAAGAGGCTTTTGTTTAAATATGATTGATTTGACATTTCCTTACCCTCCCGTTTTTTCTCTCTCCCTCCCTTTCCCTTTTTGTTGCATGGAAGGGGAGAAGAACTGCTCAGCCCCATCATGCCTACTCCAATGGCCTTCATGGTGGACAGGGCAGGACTAGCAGGGCACAAGGGCATGTTGGGCAGTGATCAGAAGGGGCTTACAGGGGCCCAGGCCCTCTTCAGCCACTGCTTCTATCCGAGCCCTCAATCATCTCGAAGGTGCTGTGCTGTTTCAATCCCATTTCCTCTCATCTGAATTCTTAAGATTTGAATTACAGCAGAACACTCCCCAGGGGGAGCACACGGTCGTCACTTTCCCCCTTGCTTCCTTTTTAGGCATTACCACTGCAACCCCCCAGGTTCAATATTTTCCATGAACACTCTTCTCTGTAGGGGGCTGCAGCCACGTGTGTTTGCGTATGGAGAGTCCCCTGCAAGCGGTCTGGGAGGGGAAAATGAGGCAAAGAGCAGGGGAGACTGAGACAAGGAGCAGGGACCCAGTGCCTATTCAGTCCAGAGGCTTCAGCCCTCAGACCCCAGTGATTTCCTGCACAACCTGGGCTCCCTGCGCTCCGCACGGCCACAGTGGGTTCCAGCCAGGGGAGCACACAGTTAATTATCTCCTGAAATGACTTGGGGGAAGCAAAGCATTCCCAGGGCCTTGACCTGTTGCTTCAATGGGATCTCACATGCAATACTGTGAAATGGGGAAAAAAAAGAGTGAGCGCGATCACAGAGCAGAGCTGGTTGTGCTTCCCTTGGGGTCCCTGGACCGGGGACCGCTGGCCATGCACACAGCCGCGTGGGACCCAATGGGTTGCACTGCTGCGATGGAGTGGGGTAATTCTGACGTCTAACATGGTTGTTTCTAAGTAATTCCTAAGAAACATTTATGCTTTCCTCATGAGCGCACCATCCCTCTGCTGTCAGCGGAGATGAGGGGTCCTGGGACATCCTACCCTAAACTGCAGCCAGAACTCCTGGCCAGACTGATGCAGGCGCTGAATGGCATTGAGGGCACTTCAGTGGCTTGGGGCTCTGATGGGACCACACGAGACACACAGCGAACAAAGACCTGAAAAGATGCGCAGGCAGTGTGCATGGCACCCCAGGCACTGAGGTGCTGCAAGGATCGTTTTTTTTTTTTTAAAGGTACGTCGTTCTCAAAAAGAAAAAAAAAAAAGGCCCCGT
Organism: Tragopan temminckii; assembly: GCA_028571105.1. Lineage (NCBI taxonomy): Eukaryota > Metazoa > Chordata > Aves > Galliformes > Phasianidae > Tragopan > Tragopan temminckii. The sequence continues at coordinate 10,404,253 of JAOWBP010004343.1, read as the reverse complement.
GTTTGCAGCCAACACGTGTAATCTGTTCAGCCCTTGTCAGACAAAACAGTTTCGCCGTAAGACAGCGATTCCCAGAGGGGAAAGGGGCGAAGTGAAAATACTTTATCAGCTGCGTACATATGTAACGTGGTAGCCTGGCTGCAAAGCAAAGCCTCTTTCCCTTTGAAAGCCAGGCAGGGGCGGGAGGCAGCTGCCTGCGAGAGGGGACAGAAGTGACACAGGCAGAGCCGAAAGCACCACGGCCCCCGCCCTGCTCCCTTATCACCCTTATCCACCCATCAGGACAGAATAACCCCACAAATTCAGAAATACATCCAAGCAAACCTTGAGATTTTGTAAAGCTCTTATTAAAAATATATGCACAGCTTTTAATGTATACAAATGATCATTTACTTCAGACATGAAGAGCAAATATGCCAGACTGCTTGGGGCTGGCGAGGACTCCCACCTCAGTGCTGGAGTCTGAGCGCTGCGCTCCTGCCCTGGTGCTGTGGGTAGAGGGGGGTCCTGGGGCAGCAGCACAGCTCTGCGCTCCAGGGATGGACTGTGGGTACACAACAGGTGAGTGTTCACTGAGAATCCATCAGTTCTCCATCCATCAGTCCTAGGAAAAGAGAATAAAGGCAATGCCATGAAGCAGCCACCAGACATTGCTGCACAGTTTGCAGGAGGTGGTGGGGCTGGAGAGCCGAGGTGCAGCCCTGGGCCCTGCAGTGCTGGGGCAGGGGGATGATGGAGAGGGAAGGGAAAAGATGAGGATGGGCGGGTGAGGGGGAATGGCAGGAGCGTGTGTGTGTGTGTGTGTGTGTGTGTGTGTGCCCATCTGGGCGATGCATCACATTGAGATTGTCCCGCATTAAAAATTCACCAGCCAGAGAATTTTCAAGGGATTTGTAGTAATTAGATGACAAAATGCTGGCAAATCTCAGGCTTGCCAAAGATGTTACTCAGGGGTCAAAGACTCGACACTTTTGGCTGGGTAATTTGTAAGTGTCAATCACACTCAGCCGTCAGAGGGAGAGTAGAGATCTGAGGGCTGCATCCTAACGAAGCCACAGCTCTGCCTTCCGCCTGCAGGGCTGGGCACAGCATTGCCAGTGGCTGTGTGGGGTTTGGGAAGGGCCCGCTTCTGTGTTGCAGCACCCAGCTCCTGGCAGGGGGAGCCGGCCCTGGCTCACAGCCACTGCCCCAAGCATCCATCCCGAGTTCATCCTCACGCACCAATTTCTCCACTTTCCTCCTTTTTGTTTTGTTTTGTTTTGCTTTTTTGGTGGCTTCCTTCATTTTCAGCACCTTCCACCCCACAAAGCCCTGTGCGGGTTTTCCCCCTTTCCTCCTCTTGCATCCTGCACGCACCTGGATGCTCGCGAGCTGCTCACTGCACACCTGTAGGCTCCGTGCCAGGCAGAGGGCAAAGCTTCTATGCCTGCTGCCAGGTCCTGCAGCCCTCAGGACAGCCCCAGTGTGCAGTGAGCGGCAGCAGTCACAGGCACCGACCCGTCCCACGGGCCTGACATCCATCCCCGAGCCACAGCCCTGCAAGGCTCTGGTGGGACGTGTGCTGGGAAGGCGCCTGCCCCAGGCAGGGTGCACGGTGCTGCTGCTGCCCCTCTGCCCCACAGACCCTCTGGCAGAGCCGTGCTCCCGCTCCCATCGCTTTGCATATTTCTCCAATTCAGGTCACATCATGCACATATGCCTCAGCCAACATTTGTTGATATTCTCTCTGCCTCTCTTCCCAGCTCCAGTTTGGGGTGAAAGCCTCCCTTATTAGCCAATTTGGATACCCATTTACTGTGAATTACTGAGCCTGATTATTATTCATGAATGGATAAGTCTGAAATCTCAAGCCCTGCCATGCGATTTCTCCCCCTCTCAGATGCATACATTTCGGGAAGCAGGAGGCAGCGCGTCCGTGTCACGCGGTGCTCCGGGGCACAGAGCCGGGCAGGGGCTGCTGGCTGTGCCCAGCAGCAGCGGGGTGAGCAGTACATGCAGAGATCAGAAGCTCGTGCCCCTACCCCAGCACAGCTGCAGCCAGCACCCCAGAGCTGCCCCACAGCTCAGAACGCTGCTGTTACACCTGCTGTCATTTTAGGGTGCGTTGTGCGGGATCCTCCGCATGCAACAAAGAAGTCGGGTCCTTGCCTGCAGAGTGGGAATTAACTCCAACTGTTCTCCAGAGCTGCGATCAGCACTTCCATAATTAATGTATGGGCACAGAGCTGTGTACATACACAGCCCCCCCCACCCGCACACATCAAACAGATTTCCCCGATACCAAATTGCCTGAAAAATTAACCAGTGTCGAACTGCTCAACGAGATAAGTATCATTAAGGGAAAAAGAAAACCTTCATTATGTTTGAAGGTATGGAAAAAAGCCCTTGTGTATGTTTTCCAGCCCATATCCAGACAGGGAAATAACATGTTTTAAAACATATCAAAGGGTTAAATTAATTTTCATTAAAATTTAAATTTGGAAGGCTCCCTCTCTCCTCTCCTCCCTCCTCCCCCCTTTGAACATTTGACTGGCAACCATTTCATATTTCAATCTCGGCAGAACAAATTGAATTAGATGTTGAAACCAAACTCTGCTCTGTTCTCTAAAGCCTACATGCTCAGCTTGCGCTAATCCTTTTCGCCGCCGCTGCAGACCTCAGAGATGCGCAGCAAGAACCCTGCCCTGCCACAAAAGACAATGAAGGGAGGGAAAAAGACAAAAAAGAAAAAAAAAAGAAAAGAAAACCAACACGGGAAAATCCAACCCAAACTTGTAGCCCTGCGAGGCTCTGCTGAAACTGAGTGCTGGGGGCAGTGTGTGGGCAGGGCCCTGCTAAGTCCTGGCTGTGCTGCAGTGCCGGTGCCTCCCTCTTGCTGAGCATCCTTGTCCGACCCTTGTGTTTTACCTAGCAATTTATATATACATTATTACCCTGCAGCACTCTTCCCATGGATCTTGGGATGGTTTTCATCTTTTCTTGCAGTGCCACGTGCCTCCCATCCCTCCCCATCTTTCACTGTCACTTCCCCAGAGATGTTTCTTTCCCCCAGGCTGAGCTGATGGCAGCCTCCTGACGCATGGGGCTCTACTTGCCCACCCTGCTCCTCTGCAGTCACCCTCCCAGCCCCATCAGGATTATCACCCACCAATGGGCAAAAAATGTTTGGGCAAAAAAAGCCCAAACAACAAAAAAAAAACAGAGGTTCCAGCACTCTGCACTGAACTCATCCCTACTTCAGCTGACAGCCGCTTTGATAGTGCTGCTCCATCACGGTGTCAAGTTTATCCACCTGTACAATGGGCACAAATACCTGTCCCGGGGCAAGGCTGAGGCCTGGGCACTGTGCTGGGGTTGCAGCAAAGGGCAGGCATTAGTACCCCACAGCCTATGAGTGAGTCTGGGGTCAGTCCCAATGCCTGCAGTGCTGGCTCCTGGGGGCAAAGAGGTGCAGTGTGCGGTGCCAGGAAGCAGCAGCAGAGCTGGGAGCACTGGCTCCGGTAGCAGAGCAGAGCTGGGGAGATTTGCAGACACTGTCTGTGGGCAATGGCACAACTGCATCCAGGAGCTAGGGCAGGTTGCATCCAAACAGCTGGGTCTGCCTGGCTCCGGACACTGCCACTCCATCCCTTCTCCAGCTGCATGCTGTAGAGCTGCTGACCACTGGATGCATCCTTCAGCTGAGCAGCTCCAGGGGAACAAACGCTATCTCGAGGCCATGCACACACTGCAATACGTTGCGTGAGGTGGGCAGCAATGTAACCCTGCTGGGATTGTTCCTGCAGCCATGTAACCCTGCTGGAATTGTTCCTGTCCCTGTGGGGGAAAGGAAGCATGCACCGAGCATGGCTCTGAGCCACCCATGTCCCTGCCACACGTCCCCAGGAGCTGTCTCCCCCCACAACAGCAGCACATCCTGCAGGGCCAGCTCTGCCATACCTACCTCACCATGCTGGAGACTGGCTAGAGGGACTCATCCTTGTTGCTCTCCTCCTCCTCTAACTGCTCCAGGATCTCACCCAACACCTCTGATCGCTTCTTCTTCTTTGGGGAATCTGTAGAGGCACAGGTGAAAGAAACATGAAGGCGAGGGTCACAAAGAGGTACGTGCACCACACGCAGCCCAGTCCTGCCCCACCAATCCCATGGGCACCACTGGGGAGCTGTCTCTGCACCCACAGCACCTTTACTCCAAGGCTCTGCTGGAAGCCACGTGCCCATCTCCAGCCAACACATGGCAATTGCAACCCTTAAATGGAGTTCACCCATCCCATGTCCAAGAGCGGCCGCAGGAGCTGTCCGGACACCAGGCTGGTCCCTTGGGGCCGGACCCCAGTCCTAGTGGAGTTCAGATGATGCTGCAGGCCTGCAGTGCTGGATCTGCCCCATGCCGGGTGCACGGCAGTGCCACGTCCCCCCGCCAGGCGCAGAGTGCCCTCCGCAGAAGCCGCCCCCCCCACTCCCTGCCAGCGGCTGCAGAGCACATGGAGAACAGCTGTTTGAATCCTGCCTCAGACATCAAAAGCCTCGCCGGGTTTCTCAAACAAACAAACATACCATAGGACTGAAGAAAAGGTGTAAAATAAATAAATGGAACAAGCTGTGCGTTTTCTTTTAGTATTACAGCTGCTGCGGGAGATAAACAACAAGTAAATGTCACAAAACATCAATACAGAAGAAATTAACCTGACAAAAGCTCACATCCCCCTCCTCTGCCTCCCCCAGCTTGGAACAGTTTTGCATTTCTGGAGTTCCCACCTAACGATTTTATTTTTCAATTAATTCCTTGTCAGAGTGCCAGGGCCCGCCTGCTCCTGGGGGTTGTGGGAAGGGGTGCGGCTGCCACCCCAGGCCCCATGCACAGCTCTGCCCCATCAGGGCACTTACAGACACAAAAAAGGATGACCGAGGCCAGACGAAGGCCCTAACCCAGCTCCTGCTGCCTGCTGCCCTGAGCTAAGGTGAGACAGCACCAAGCGTGGTCCCAGATCCCCACATCCACTGCACACAAACCTGGGGCATAGGGACATCCTAACCCTGCAGCCCCTCTGAGGCACACTGCAACTCGTGCACTGCCCTGGTGCAGTCACCTACACCCCATGCACAAGCACCCACACCACGTGCACGGACACCTACGCCACGCCATGTGCCACCAGGCAGCCCATGGCCACCTAACAGGGAGGCGAAAGAAGAATAAAGAAATAAAATAATAGAAAAGGAGGAGGGTGGAAGTGGATCGGTCGGACCTCCGTTCTGCTGCTCCAGGCTAGTTAGGGTTTGCCACTAACGATCCCATTTACTCCCTTTAAACAATAGCCAAAGCCGGGGGCGGGCCGGCAGGGATTACGGTGGGATTACACCGTGGCGGGGCTGCGGATGCCATGCTAATCCTGCGGGGTTTACTCTCTGGCTACGGCATGTGTTTGCATTAGTTACAGATGCGCTCTCAGAAAAAAAGTAAAAAAAAAAAGAAAAAAAAAGAAAAAAAAGAAAGAAAGAATGAAGAAAAGAGAAAGAAAGACAATACAAAGGGAGCCACAACGGATGGGGAAGCAGCAGCTTGGGGGCTGCAGCTTGGGGGGGGAACAAGTGGGGGCTCAGCCCCTGCCCTCCTCTCTCTGCCCTCTCCTACCCAAACAAGGGTCGGACCCCAGCCCCACGGCTCCCACTGTTTCGCCCCCCAGTCGAAGCCAGCCCTTCCCCTTCCTGTGCTCGGCGCAGCATTTCCCATCTGTCAGTTAATTCTCTGATCGATGGCGAGGAGCAGGAGGAGCGCCCGGCGCAGCTGGCGCCCACGTTAGCGCTGGCAGGAGGCCGGCGGCCCGCTGGCACGGTGCTCCCAACACAGGTCGATGGCAATGGGGAGGGTGGGAGCGGGACGTGGTGCGGCCGCATTGCCTGCGGTGGGCATGGAGGGAAAGGGATACAAAGCAAACGAGGTGGACGGATGGATGGATGGATGGATGGATGCATGTGTAGGTTTGCACACTGACAGTATGTGAACAGGGGGATGCTCATGAATGCACACGAACAGTTCTGGGTGGGACTGCAGAGCACCAGGTGCTGTGCACTGAGGGAAGAGGCCCTGGTGCACCCTACTGTGTCTGTTGGATCTTTGGAAATGATGGCTCAGATATGACCTGATTGCTATGACAAATGCCTATGACAAGAGATGAGACTTGGGGTCCAGAGCCCTCCAACATAACAAGACCTGAGGGGTCAAATTTGTGTAAGCAGTGTCCAGAAGTAAGGTGCATGACTGCAGCAGAGGGGAGGTGGAGCTGAAATGGGGAATGCTCCATCTCCACCAGCCCAGCTCTGGGCATCAGGAAGCGTTTCTGTGCTAAGACCAAACTGACGCTGCCCCGGAGCTGCTGAGGGTCAAACAGGTCCTAACTATGCCATGGAGCTGTGCTGCGCAGAGCCTGGCCTGGGCTGTGCCACGAGCTGTGCCACTCGGAGCCTGGTCATGGGCTGTTTCCATGAGCTGTGCCACCTGGAGCTGAGCCACCTGGAGCCTGGCCACAGGCTGTGCCATGGAGCAGTGCTGCCCAGAGCCTGGCCATGGGCTCTGCCATGAGCTGTGCTGCCTGGAGCCTGGCTCCACACTGCTGCTGGGAGCTACATTCCAGAGGATGCATCCATCTCTAGGCAGTGCCTGTCCTCCCTGCTCCCCATGCATGCCTGCAGCTGTTATACATGGCAGACGTCACTGGGCTACTTTAGGTCTTCTCAGCGCCCATGCTGGTGCTCAGCCCATGCCCCCCCCCCAACACATCTAGCTCCCACCCACCTCTTCCCCCTCATCCACACCCTCCAGTACTGGGAACAGTGCTTTGCCCATCCCCATGGTGCTGTGCCACCCCTGGTGACAGGCAGGTGTGTGGCAGAGGTAAGGGATGCTGCAGGGGATTCGGGAGGAGAGCATCGATCTCCAGCTCAGTCCTCCAGCCCAGGGGAGCCCTTCCTACATAAATATTTGCCAAGCCAAGCGTTTGCGCTGTCAATGGCTGTCAATAGCAGCCTGCAGTGCTGCTATCTACTGAGCTGTCACTCTCCGGCACCTGATCCAAACAGCACTCTCTGGATCCCACCCAATGGTCACATTATTTGTTCTTTGTAACCGAGCTTCTCTGTGACCCATCATCCTCCCAGTGCCCATCCCTGCCCACACTCCTCTGCTGGGAGGTTATCTGTGTGGCACAGTGCCAACAGAGTTGCTCATCCCCTGCTGTTCCCATCTCCGCAGCACTGCAGGGTGCCGGCACAGCAGAGCCCACAGCTGGCACAGAGAGCCCCGGTGCTGCCAGTGCAGTGAGTAACTGGCACGTATGCCTGGCCATGTCAGATGAAGCAGCCAGCCTGCAGCCCTCTGCTCGACCTGCAAAGAGCTGCATGCTCTGCTCCCCGAGCGCAGCAGTTTCCCAGCAGTGTGCCCACTTCTCCTGGGTAGGGAAGGGCCGGGGCAGTATGGCTGTGTGCCAGTGGGTCGGTGCCAGCTGGGTGTGCCAGCAGCCAGGAGGATGCTTTACCGTAGAAGTGGTCAGCTGTCCTCCGCCTCAGGGCCTCCACCGTCTCCTCTGTGTCTGCCCACTCCAGGACCAGCCTGCGGCCGTACAAGTGCGTGCTGTGGCACAGGGCATTGAATGCTTTCTGAAGATCAAAGTGGAAAAAAAAAAAGGAGAAAATAAGAAGTAAGGAAAAACAAAGATGTCCCTCCTCCCTGAATCTGAAAGGGAGAGAACACCCTGCTCTGAGCACTTTGCTCTGACAGGGCAGGATTTGTCTCCATCAGCACCTCTGGCCTGATCACTTATCTTCCGCACATCTGCAAAGAGCAATCACCACCCACTATCCCTGCGGGCTGCAGCAGGAGCCCCTCACAGCTGCTCAGCTCTGGGTGCAGCCCTGGGACAGCCCTGGGGCCAGGAGCGCTGCTGCCCAATGAGGTGGGAGGCAGTGCAGGGGGTCAGGTCACACCTGGTCCCTGTTGGCACTGTGGCAGCACGTGCCCTTGAGAAGGGAAAGGAAGATGCAACTAACTGCCTGGTGCACCTGGGAACCCTCCCATTCCATGCTGGCACAGCAAAGCACAACTCAACATCAGCAAAGGCTGCTCTGAGTCCATCAGTAGGCTGAGTCTCAGCCTGTGCCAGGAAGTCTGCCTTCCCTTTGCCTTCTGCCTGCTTTCTCCCTGACTTCCCTTTGTCTTCACAGCCATACAGCAGCTATCTCTTGCTGACAATGAAAGCAAGCAAGCTGGCCAGCACAGTTGTGCAATATATGGCTAGGCATGGGGCAAAGCAAAGAATCCAACATGCTCTTTAAAAACCCTCAGCCAGGATTAGGATTAAGTAAATTCATAGTCTGTAAACTCACTCTAGGCACAGCAGACAGAAACACGCCTCTCTGTTCAAGCCCCGCAGAGATGTGGCACTGAGGGACGTGGATAGTGGGCACGGTGGGGATGCGTTGGGGTTGGACTTGTGATCTTAGAGGTCTTTTCCAACCTTAACAATTCAGTGGTTCTGACTCTCCATCACTCCCACAACTCCCATTCAATCCAGAAGAGAGGAACACATTTCCCATTCCCTGCACCCTGCTGGCATATCAGTGCTTTCCATCTCTCCACCCTGCCACCCCCACAGACCCACACAGGCCTCATTTCTGGGGGGTGTGCTTCCCTATGAGAAGCTGCAGCCTTCTGCAGCTACAGCTGCCTTTATGTGCCGCTGCTGTTGTTTTAAAGGCCCATTTCCACTCAGAATGGGATCCAATTAGCAGAGCAATGTGTTGGCTTAAACAAACACTCAGGGGGAGCAGCAGTGGGGAGCTGTGATGGCTGTTTGCATTGGCACAAAGAGCCATTGCCATCGCCTGGCAAACAACGGCAGCGCTCACCATTGGCTCTCGCTTGTTCACTTTGACTTCTGGATTGCTCACAAGCTGCAGCACCAGACAGAGGAGGCTGTAGGACAGTGCGTAGGTACATACAGCATCCTCTGGACCCATGATGCAGAGGGCTGCTGTGTGATGGAGGAACCCGCTGGTGGGATGCGGGAGGTGCACAGCTCCTGCCCAGCCCAGTGCTCCTGCACATGGGAGAAGCAAAGCACCCCGTGCTGCAGGGCTCCCCAGGCTGGGGCTGCAGAGGAGGAGCCGTGCGCTTCAGGTGAAAAACACCCAATGTAATTTCCTTTGGGAACCACTGAAAATAAACAAGTTGAATTTGCTGCTTTGAGTGGGATCCATACTACCTCAGGGAAAAAAGAGGATATGCCAATGATTTAAGAGACAAAGGGGTAAAGGGGAGTAAAGCTCCCCCCATGCATCCAAAGGGCCAACATCTTCCTGCAAGAAGGGGAAATGTGCCACTGCTGCTATTGCATTAAAAAAAAAAAAAAACAGGGAGGAGAAAGACACAGGAAAAGTGCAAAGGGAGGACGAGCAGACCAGCTGTGGGCATGGGATGCTCCTGGGGGCTGCACCCATTGTGGGCTGAGCACCGTGCTGCATAGGACAGATGGGCTGGGGTGCTGCAGCCATCCCTGTGTGCTCCGTTAATTTGAGGACAGGGCTGCTCTGCCTGCAGTCCCCTGCCTCGCTTTGTAAAAAACTCAAGCTGAAGAGCCTCAGGCTGGTGGCACTGGAGGGACAGAGGGTCACCACCATTAGGAGACTGATACGTTTCCCTTCCTCACAAGAAACAGTCCCACCCGAGAATGCTTGCGGCACCGCCAGCTGCACACAGGATTTTTCCTTCCATGTGTGCACATTTCTAAAGGGCTGGCTGTCTTTCCCAAAAGGGCAATTTCTATTTGGAGACCAGATGTATTTTTATATTGACGAGGGAGAAAAGTGGAAACTTGGCTCCCAGTTAATAGTTTAAAAATAAAAACAATCCCACAACAATTCTGAGTGGGCAACTTCAGGAAACATATCCCGTGGTTAACACTTCCATACCCAGAGCTGACTCTGCATGCAAGGTGCCCACCCGGCGCACATCGGGACCACCCCACAGCCCCAGGGACAGCCGCAGGGAGCAAACTTCATGGGCTCAGTCCCAGGACTGCAGTGGGAGCCCACACCTCTGTCCCAGCTTTGGAGAACATCTGCAGGTGCTCTGTCACGGCTCAGAGAAAGACAAACGGGGAGGTCACAGGTTTTAAATGCCCAACAAAGCCACCATAACTGCTCTATTATAAAAGCATCATGTTTTATAAGACGCTTATAAGCGATTTCCAAATTACCACTCTTAGGGAAAAAAAAAGTCATTGATCGTCTGCAGCCATTCAGCTCAGAGGTCTCCAGGCCCACTCCCCTCCTCTCTCATTTCACTTAGCAATAAACTCTCAGCCAATTATGGCTGTGTTTACAATATTCAGGATCCTATTCATCAATACATAGCACATCCTTTTCCAGACGGCCAATGGAGTGTACTTGATGTGCCACTTGTGAGACAATTAAATCCCTAAAAGAGAAGAGGTTGAAAAAAAGGAAAAAAAAAAAAAAAAAGCTGCTTTGCTGGAAAAGAAGAGGAACCCTTGGAGTGATCTTTCTCAGGGCTCAAGCTCCAGGGCTGTCCCTGTGTGGTGGGACCAGGGGAGTGCTGGTCCTTGCTAGATGCTGGCAGCAGGAGCACCTGGAGCAGGGAACCTCTCTCCTGCACCTGGCTGCTCCTGAAAGAGCAGCTGACAGAGGCTCTGTAGGAGCAGAGGTGTACCAAGCAGAGCTGTCCTGGAGGTATGCAGCCCGGAGGGGAGCATGGTGCTGAGTCAAAGGAGGTTTGAATGTGGATCAATAGAGGACTAACACAGAAACCCCATGTGCTGTGCCATAGGGGAGGTCATGCTGGAACAGATGATCTAATAGTCCCTTGTGATCTTGGATCAATGGATCCTGTCTAAAAATATAAACACTGGCTATGCCTGCTCCCTGCTCCTCCCTCTATCACCTCTGCTCATGGTCTTGAAAACTGGGGCTGGTTTCAGGCAGTAACACCACAGTGATGACCCCTGGCCCATACCCACAGCCGCTCCTTCTCCAGATCCCACATATCACCAGCAGCAGGGACACCCAAACAGCACCTTCACAACAACTTGCACTCACTGCATCAGAGACACACCACAAAACAAAGCTGCCCAGCACAGTCTGCAGTCCTGGCGGCGCTACCCGCTGGCTGGAAGCATTGTCCAGCACACCAGGTGCTGCCCTGCCTCCTGCAAACACGTTTTGCTGGTAGGAGCAAACCCTCCCCAAAGCTGACTCTCCTTGTCGGGAGTGCTGGAGGACAGGGGCTGGGACATGGCTGCTGTCACACTGCTCTCTGAGCAGGTACTCCTTGCTCAGAACTCAGTCCCAACCAGCACTGCCCAGGTTCCCAGGATGTTCTCCTGCAAGGTAATTCAGGAAGCACTTTGAAAAGAGTGATACTGTGATGGAATTTCTTTTCCTTCCCATGAGCCCCTCTGGTTAGCCAGCTCAAGCAGGATCACATGGGACCATTTGTTTTCCGGGGGTGAAGCCCATGCCATGCCTCACAGCCAGCTGTCCGCAGGAGCCCTGGGTGTTAGCTCCATAACAGCAGCGCACATCTGACCGTCCAGTGGCTGTTAGCACTACTCTGTAAGCCATTCCTCCCACAGGCAGAAGCTTGCAGGTCTGAAGCACGGTACTGCAAAGCACAGCTGTCCCAGCAGCCATTCCTGGCCTTCCCCACAGTCACAGAAAAGATCTGTTCAGAAGTCACCTCCGTAGGGTACTCTGAGTGTTGGCTTCAGAGGGGGTGACTGTATGCCAAAGTCCTGAATGCAGACAAAGAACCTCTGGGGGCTGCCCACTTTTGGGGTTTGGCTCCTTCGCAGCTCTGTGGTGAGTCCAACAGCATGTCAGACCTGGGGTAAGCCCCAGCAAGCAGCCCCCGAATCCCCCTGGTCCAGGAAAGGGCTGGGAAGGGAGTGAGCCTCACCTTGGCATCCTGCTTGGTGAGGAAATCCACAAAGCCGAAGCCGCGGTGTGAGCCCGTTCCTGCCATCTTCCTGGGCAGCCGGACGGTCTTCAGCTCCCCAAAGGTGCTGTGAACAAGAGGGGAAGAAGTGAGGATGCTGAGACTGATGGGAGGACCATGTATATCCCAGACCACGGCCCTTCCAGCTACAGGCAGCCCTGAGGCTGAGCAATCCATGCTCTGAGGCCACCCACTTCCTCAAGGAAAAGCACCCCCAAAGCACCCCGTATCAGCTGGAAGCTCTGCTGGATCCCAAAGGCCATTCATCTGTCCTGCCAACACCTTCGCAGAGCAAACACCTCCCTTGGTGTAATTTCTGTACCTCCCCTCCTTTGAGGAGATGTGCAGACAGCAGGGCCCTCAGGCAGGGCTGTGCCTGCACCCAGATCTGAGGTACGGGCACCCTGCAGCCCACAGCCCAGTCCCAGGAGCATGACTCCAGCACAGCTCACTGTGTGCCACCCCTGAGAATCCAGGATAACGCCTGTGTTCTGCCGTGTCCAAGCTCCTGCTTCCCCTCCCCTCGCTTCCATTTATCAAACACATATGCACAAACTGCAACCAATAAATATTTAATGCAGACCGGGTCGGACTGGATGTGTTATTTTATTTGAAAACCTACACACACGTGCGCACATACAAAAGGAGCCCGGGATGCAGCAGTGCCAGAGAGCACCTGGGAATAAACACAGTAAAGGCCGTAAATGCTCTCATGAAATGATATAAGCTAAATCTGGGAGTTAACCCTGCGCTCTGGCAGCATGACCAGGCATCCATCCACCCAATTTCCTGAGGCAACGCGCTGTGTAAATGCACCATGATGAAGCCTCAAAATGAATCTGCACGCCTCCTCCTCGGGGCTGCCTGAGCTCTCCCTCCCTCATGCCCCCTTCGGGCCACTGCCACACAAACAAACAAACAAACCCCCCTGAGGGCACGTATGGCCTCGGCTGCAGGGTTGTGCGTGGGGACAGAGCTGTGTCTCTGCGGGTGCTTGGTACCCTGGGGAGGGGGCACACAGGTGGCCAACAAGAGGGCTCCTGGCCTAAAGAAGTCAGAACTGAGCCCTCACCTGATGCACCATGGGAGCCCCAATGCATTATCCGTGGGAAATGAGATCTGCGGCATGGGGGAACAGAACGTTGGCTGAAGTGCTACAGCACTGCTCTGTGCACGGAAGCACCAAGCACCTCCCTTGGGCACCGCGCCAAGGGCTGATGCACAGCACAGGGAACAACAGAACTGCATGGTGAATGGCAGCAGAGCGGCTATGGGGGGCACAGGGGAGCCGTGGGGATGCAGAACAGCAGAGGGAAGAAGTTAGCTGCAAAGAAACCAACAGTGGGGTCCAAACCTGGAGCAGCATGTCTGTGGGATCGGGATGGCAGTGGGGCAGCCATCGGGCAGCTGAACCAGGACAGCAGCACCCAGAGCAGCACTGCAATGCTCAGCAGGGCAGTGGGGGACAGGGCTGGCCCTGCCGGGCTGAGAAGCAAAACACTCCCCTGCTGCGGTGCTAATTAGAAACCACAACACAGCAATTACCATCCCAGGAGCTGTGAATGAAGTAGAGAGCCCAGGCCTTTAATGTTTTCCTCTCCAGTGCCAGGCAGAGGCTCACACCTCTCTTTTCCAATTATTTCCTCCAGATTTGGGGAGGATGGGGGAGAGAAGCAGAGGCAGGGGAACCCAATTACTTCCTGTAGAGCAAGGCTCCTTGGGCTGGGCCATCTGCAAAGCCCCTGGGAGTGGTGCTGGCAGTGGGGACTGGGACGTGGCTTGTCCCAGTGGGGTGACAAGAAGGAAGGAAACAGATGGCATGCAAGGAGGTAACCTGCAGCTCTCCGATGGGAGCACCAGACAGAGCAACGTCCTGGCTGAGGCTGTGACCAGCTGTAGGATAACCTCCGAAGGTGCAGACTTCCACTTGGTGAAAGCACAATGCATGTTGGGCTGTGCTCATTTTCTGGAGGTGTCTGTGCATCCTCCATTGGCACGGCTGCACGTAGAGGATGGGCTCAAGGGGTGTTCTGCAGGGACCTTCTTCCTCCTTGTGCAAAACAAACTGTTCTTATGTCCTCAGATACATACTGATGTCCCACTGCATGGGATGGTCCCAAATCAGGAAAAAATCAGGAAAACAACCCAATGCCAATGACGGCGTGGGAAGTTGGTCGGGGATGCATGACACAGGTCCAGGGCAGAGCTCGGGCAGAGCTCCCACTCACCACAATGGCTCTGGAAGGGGACACAGGGCCCAAGCAAGATGAGAACTTCCCTCTCGCACAGCCATGTCCCTGCAGTGCACCTCTGCTTAAACTCATTCCTTCGATGCACAACAGTCACTGCCACATTGCTTTTTTTTCTCCTCTCCTTTCACCCTCAAACAGGACCTTCCCTCCCCCAGTAAATTATGTCTACGCCCACCTCTGCTTCCGCGCTGATGTGCTGATTACAGGGGAAAAAGGAATAAAAGGGAAAAAAAGAATGTTCCTTCCTGTTCCCCCACCCTGGAAGCAGGGCCCTGCCAGGGGCTGTGCCGGGTGAGCTGCTGGCCCACCCCATGCGGGAGTTAATGAGATCCGCAAGGACGGCCCTCCCGCCCCCCGCTGCAGGACTCGGGCTGACTCCACTTCGGCTAATCCCATTACAAGAAAATAACGTGGATAATTCAAGCTAATGAAATCGTTACAAGAATGCGGACAGCCAGGGGTGGACATTCAGAGCCAATTTAACACTCCTCGGTGTTGTTATCCCCAGCACAGGAAATATCTGAAAGGAGGAAGGGAAAGGAAGGGAGAAAAAAAGCCCTCCTCTCTTGTTAGCTTAAATCCTGTTAGGGAGTTCAGGAATTAATCTGCCACCTATCTCCCCCATTACCATTATCACCAGCACCATCAGTGCCGTCTCCTCGGTAACCCCGCAGCTGGGGATGTGGGGGCACTCAGGGCAGGGGGGGCACCTGCAGAGGGGCACAGCAGCTCCAGAGCACAACCAGCCACCAACAGCTGGAGCCCTCCGTGTCTGCAGCCAGTGGCAGCTGTCCCCGTCCTGCACCCGGGCAATGGCAATGGCAATGTCCGATGCCACCACGGACAGCTCTGGCACGGCACTGCCTACATGGCTCCCAGCCTTGGGCTGCCCCAACACTCGGTCCTGGGGAGCTCTGGGACACTGCTTGTGAGGGAACGGAGGGGCTGAAGGACACACCAGGCTTCTCCAGGAGGTAGGTGCTGGAGTCAGCCTTTGCACAGGGAACACCATTTGACTCACTCTGATGGAAGGAGCTCACCAAGACCGGGAGCAGCACTTCCAAAGGCTCTGCAGCCTGAGATGGCCACCAGGCTCAGCTCCCTGTCCCAGTGGCCTTGGAAAGCCAGCCCTTGCCCACTGCTTGAGCTGATAGCTGCTGCTCACCAGCCTCACACAGACACACAAAGCCTGTCAGCCAGTGAAGGCATTTGGGATTAAGAAAAGAAATGGTGCAACATGACCTGGAGCATTCAGTACACGGGACAGAGCCAAGACCCTGTGCACAGCATCCAGGGCAGAAAAGCAGCTGCAAGAACCCCTCGGCAGCACAGGGGCACGGACAGGTGTTGACGGCCAGGCTATGCAGAGCAGCTTGCCCACACCCAGGACACAGATCCAATATGAGAGGATAGGGTCCCTGAGCACCACGCTGCTGTACCGCAGGGAGGGGATGCTCTGGGCCCTGCAGGAGGCTGTTCCCTCCCTGTGCCATGCAAACTCTCGATGCACAGAGGGGTTCTGTATGTTTGTGCTATGCAGCACCAGCAGCATCCACCTCTGCCCCAGGCCTTATTGTCATTGAGCTCACAGAAAAGCACTGCCGGCCCCGTTCCTACCCCCAGACATGACTGGGACAAGCAGCTCTGTTGCATTTCTTGGGTGCTCTCTGGTGAACAAGCCTAATTACATCCAGACGGTGCTTTTGGCACACCTGCTGCAGCAACTGTTTATCTTGCTGACAACTAAAAGAGCATCGTTTGCAAAGTTTGCTAGGAAAGAAAGCCAATTAGCATGTCGCCAGCCAGGCACAAAGATCCCCCCGCTCCATCTCTGCCCAGCATGCATGGGCCCATCGTGCTCATTCCCTCCTTCTACTTTGGATCCTGCAGCTGGGAACACACAGAGGAAACCCAAAAGCAAAGCGGAGGGCTGTGCGGAGGGTGGCACAGCAGATAGCCTGCTGTCACCTGGCTGACCCCCGCAGGATACATGCAGTGCCCTCAAGGCAGAGCTGTGCTGAACGGGGACCCCAAAAGCCAGCAGCTGTGGCGCTCTGGGAGAAACGTCCTCTGCCCCTCTGCACTCCTATTACAGGGCTGCTGCTCCTGCCTTCCTCCCTGCAGCAGCTCAGTGTCACATGGGACCCCACCAAGGCTCCAAAAGCCCCAGAGGTTTCTGCTAAGGGCTCTCAGGCTCTGACCTGGGGCTCTCAGCAGCCCCAGGGCTTCCCTTCCTCCCAGGACACATGACAGGAGTATGGGGCCTGTTTTCCCCTCACCTCAACTCCATGCTTAAAAACGTAGCAAAACATTTTACCCCTTCTCGATTTATTTTCTTTAACGTTGCTTATGAGGGACCTTATCAAAAGCTTTCTGAAATTCCAAGTAAATTAGTCATTAGGCAGGTTTTCAGAGCAGTAATTAGGCCACTCCGTGCCCCTGATGTATTATTTACCTGAGAAGATATACATAATTAGGGCTCTTCTTTATAACTGGTATTACACGCACTAAATTCTACTCCAGTCTATCGTGTAATTACGCAATTAGGCTGCATGCTAAACAGAAAGAAACCAATTCTGAAAACCAAGCAAAAAGAGGGACAAAAACAGCCTGGTAATTATTATTTTTTAAATCCTCCATCAGCAGCACAGTGGCAGGTTTTAAAATTTTAATATCCCTCCACTTAAGTCATTTTTAAACAGGTGCTAGCACCGGGCTTGGTTTCATAACGCTGTCACGTTTAATCCCGCTCCACGGGGCTTAGCACGGTGCTGGGATGCAGCTCCTTACCGGGGCCTGCCTCATGTCATGGCTGGAGGCACTTCTCCTCTCTGGCAAGACCAAAGAGAAGTGCCCAGGACTCACCGAGCATGCTCACACCCCCTGGGTGGACACCTGGGCATTATCTGCAATTATTTTCATGCTTAAAGATTCATTACTTAAAGCATGAACGGATCTCCTTCTGTACCTCTCCATCCCAATGCTCGGGGTGGCAACGGGAAGGCACAGTGCTGGGTTAGGCACAGCACCAGCTGAACAGCACTGCAGGCACCAGGAGAACCAGGCTGACACCCCTACTTCCCAAACCCATGGAACTGGAATCTGTGGACGGGCTTCACACCCACAGTGCTCTGCGGAGCTCCTGAGCCACGCAGCTCTAGCACAGCACCACGCAGGAGCGGGGCTGAGGAGTGGTGGTGCCCGCACCCACCTCCTGCATGTCGGGATTTCAAAGCAACCCGCAGCCCAAACAGCACCAAGATTGGGGATTCATCTCTTCGTGGTTCTTTTGAAAATCCTGATCAGAGCGCAGCTACGGTCAGAAATTAGTTATGCTAAAAATAGTGCTTGCAGGAGGGCCTGGTACAAATCTCCTTTGCTCTGTGCTCCTTATGAGTCAGCTGGTTTCAAAGAGAGAAGAGGAATTCGTGCAACTGGCGAAGCACTAAAAATGAGAAGGGAGATGCAGCCATGCCCCGAAGCCCCCAAAGGGACACACAGGGCACCCTGCGTGGAAAACAGCAATGCTGCAGGACACTAGCTGCAACCTTGTACCTACAGGCAGAAAGCAGCACAGACCCTACTGTACAACCTCCTGCACTGAGCTGGAGAACAAATATAGAAGCAAGGAGGTATTTATAGGCAGAGAGCTATTTTAACATAGCTCTGCTTTAAAGAGAATCCTTATTTAAGCCTTGTCCCTGTAAAGCTGCAAGATGACTTCGAAAAACAACCAGATTAATTATTTTCATCAGGAAGAAAGAGAAGCATGTAGGGAAGATCAAATGCATGCAAATGCATTCAGAATGCGGAAGCCTGAGTGAAGCACTTGTATTCTGATGCCTCAATACAGCAAGGATGGCGAGATCTGAGCACAGCACAGTGCACACAGCTCTCACAGCCGCATCCAAGCTCCTCAGACCAGGAGGAGACAAAGGACGTGGAGCCGAGCACGGCTCAGCAGCAGCACCGCCGCCAGTTGTCAGGTTGCATGCAGCTGGATGCAGTGCAGAAGCACTGTAAGCACAGGAATATTTCCGGATGTTCTGCGTGTTCCCTCAGCTTGCACCACAACAACTGAGAGCAGCAGAGCTCTGGGTGGGAACCAACCACCCCAATGCTGCACTGCTGGGACAGTGCTCCATGCTGACACAGTTGCAGGCTCAGGAGCAGCCTGCGTGTGCCGTGCACAACCCAGCAGTGCTGCTTCCTCCTGCCCTGAACCCGTGCTCCAACACCAGGCACAGAGTGGGCACCCTTGAAGTGCTCCTTCTTCCAGATGGTGATGCCCCCCATGTGTCAGATCCATGCGGCAGGGGAGGAGCTGAATGCAAAGGGCTTCTGCTGGGGGTACTGGGTGTGCTCTCCTCCCATTACCTACTCCATCTGCAGCACAGAGCAGCGCTGGCAAGCGGGAGCTCCCTGCTACAGGAGAAGCGGATGCTGAAGCTTCCCTGCACTGCACCATGCACCTCGGCTCTGCTGGCTGCTGCATGCAGTGCTGCAGCTGAGGAGAGCTGGGAGCTCTCTGCAAGCTGCTAGGGAGAGAGCAGAGCAGGGGCACCCGCAGGACTGGGGCTGACAAAAGGCCACAGCTGTGTGCTGTGGGGCACACCTCCGAGGATGGCATTTACAGGAAGAGGGACCTCAAAAGGAGATGGGAAAGCACGAGCGAGATGCTTAGGAGAAGATTAAAGAACACAAAATAACACCGGAGTCATTGTCACTCAGCTGGTTAATGGTATCAGAGCACTGGCAATGAGCAGCACTGCATGCTGGCAGCAGCGGTCTGCGCACCATTTTCCATCCACCACCATAGCTCTGTGTAGGAATCCAGTAGCCCTACAACCTCTTCAGCCTCAGGGTTAAAAAGTGATGTGGGCAGGTGGAGAGCCCTGTTTCCTCAGGAAAACGGCTTGTGAGAGCAAGCAGGTCCTGCAGTTTGCAGGATGGCCAGCATCAGCTCCCATCCAAGGGCGGGCAGAGCCATCCTTCTGCGTGCTGCACACAGGGGAATCCAGGTGCTGAGATCTGGGAGGGCCGTGTGCCGCAAGGAGCACAGCCATGGGGGGGTGATGGGAGGCAGGGAGGAGATAGCCTGACCCTTTTAGCCTAATCCCACAAAAAAAAAAAAAAAAAAAAGAAAAAAAAGAATAAAATAGAATATCACAAAGTGAAGGAGGTGATGCAGACAGTGTGGAAGTGGCAGGAGAGCTGGGCTGCAGTGGTGCGCAGGGACAGCGAAGGCTGCTCCCCTCCCTCCCCCCTGCTGCAGCACACCTCATTTCATGGGGTTCTTGCACAAGCGGTGGGGTGGAAAACGATCAGCAGGAGCAGGCGGCTGGAGAAGCACCACGGGGCCCTGGGCCCTCACAAGCAGTGGGAACCCAGCCCTGCTGGGGGGGCACGGCCATGGGGACAGGGGCTGCAGCTCTCCTCACGAGCATCCCCATGGCAGGCAGAGATGAGCACTCCCCCCCTTCCTGGATGCTGATGGGAAAGACAGCGCAGTCCTGCGTGACAGCGTGAAATTAATATGATTTTGGGGAAAGTTGGCAGTGAGTAATGAGCATCTGAAATACCTCAGCTCTGTACCCCCCTCCCATGCCCCGGAACTCATTTAACCCTTCGGCTGCTGGCACAGCCATGTGGTGAAAGGGAAAGAGGACAAGAAGTCAGACCCAAGCTGGGGAGAAGCGAAGAAGGAGCAGCAGTCTGTCCACCACTAAGTAGGCAGAAAGCAGAGCATCTTCCTAGGACCAGCTCCCCACGCCCCTAACAAAACCTTGGTCTGAAAGTAGGCACCGAGCAATGGGGGGTACGTGAGCTGCTGGACGCCTAACAAGGGTCTGCCCCCAGCACCCTGCTCCCGGGAGGACGAGCCGCAGGAGCTGCCTGCACCCACTTGGATCAGGCTGTCACATTTCAGATCTCTCTGCCTGATGCCTGGAAGCGCTCAGCTGGTTCAGGTACTGCTGAGGGAGGAGCAAAGGCAGGCGAGAAGGCAGATGGCAGCGGGCTCTGCCTTGGCTTGGTTTCATCAGGAAAAGCAGCGTGCGAGCGGGAGTGCAGACAAATGCTCATAGTGCCATGGGCAGCAGAAGCCAACAGAAGTGCTTGGGCACAGGGAGAGCTGGGCAGGGCCTGCCCAGAGCAGCAAGAGACCAGCTCCAGGGCTGGAAACCCACGGGAGAGGAAGAGGAGGAAACACTGCAGTGGGCAGCAATGTAAATAGAGATGCAAATAAAGGACACAGTGTCGTCATGAGCTGGAAACCGTGATTCATTAGGGGCTCGTACAGGACCTTCTTGTGAAGTGAGACAGAAAAATACACATATGCTAGCAAAAGACATGGAAGGTGGCTGGGCCAACATCAAGCTAAGAAATGACACAGAATAGAATTTTAAAATCAAGAGAACAATCACCTTGATTGCTCCATGTGCTAAAAACTGAGATACAAGCTCAGAAGTTAGGCCAGCATCACTGCAGCTTCCCACATCTCGCAAATCTGCTGCCAGCCCCAGAGGGATGACCAACGGGCAATGCAGCTACAGTGTGAGGTTCTGCTTTTTTGTTGTACATGTTTTCACTTCCTTACATACAAACATGCATATAAACTTCTGAGTAGTTCAGACAAAAGAAGACCTTATAATACTAACAGTAAGAGCGGGTTACTCAGAAACCCTGGCTGCTATCTCCTCTATGGGCTGCATTGCTCGTTTCCTATTGAGCAAGAAAATGACACGTGTGCACGCACCTGTGCCAGTCCTCAGTGGCACAGAAAAACTGCAAAAGCCCCAGCGCAGAATACCACCGTCCCATCTGACACACGTGTGACACGCAGCCCCTTTGCCAGTTCTCCTCACCTCCCCAGCCCCTCTGCGCTGATGAGCATAAATGAATGGAGCTCGATGAGAAGCACTGCTGCAGGGAAGCAGCCCAGCACTGCCCTGCACGGCACTGGGCAACAGGACTGAGCAGGACAGGCAACCAGAGCTTCTTGTGGCTCAGGGACCTGCGGGTGTGAAGCACACTGAGCGTGGGAGAGGGGAAAAAAATTAAAATCCAGTGCTGAAATGAATATTCAAGGCAGGGAAAGGGATGTACTGAAAAATCTTCCTTCTGCTCTTGGGAAGATCCACCTTTTAAAGCAGCCCTGCCAAGATAACACTGAGTTAAACATTTCCTTATCTATGTTAAACACCTTTTTGATTCAAACTGAAAAACAGCACCAAAAACCTATTTCACTCTCCTGCACCCCATGGCTTGTTTTGGATACTCAAATTAAAGCAGCCAGTTATGTATCTACTCTCTGAATAGCAGCCCAGTACTGCTGCGTTTGGTTTTCCAACACAGAAGAAGGACCAAAAATATATACACGTATATATTAATTTATGCTTTTTGAGATAGCACCAGAAATAAAGCAGCCCCACAGATCCCAGCAGCTCTCAGCACACAGATCTGCATGGCAGTGCCCAGAGCCCTGCACGGGGCAGGACACCATGGGGCAGGATTCTCAGCCAGGAACAAGGCAGTCATCACTCAAGCTAATCCCTAACAGCACCAAAGATGCACTGTTTCCAATCTCACCTGCAGATGGTGTCTGCACAGCAAGGCCTGAGAGGGGCTGAGCTGCAATGGGAGCATCCGGGCTGAAAGCACTAACCTCAGAGCAGCTTTGTGCAGCCCCAGTAGCCCTACACAGACACCCTAGGGTGCCAGCAACATGCACACCTCACATCCTAAGAGCGAACTGCAATCTTTCATTAAAGAAGTGCCATCATCTGCTAGCATCACTGGATGCCCCTGCACTTACACTCCCTGAGTATGGGGCCCTCAGCCAGTTCCCATTGCTTCTCCAAGGCATGCAGCCCCACAGCACTCCAGGCCCAGGTCTGCAGCACTCAGGTTTCAGGAAACTGTCTTCGACACTGAATCAGCAGCACGTGTTTTTTTTTCCCCCATAAGATCAGCAAAATAGGGCAAAAGCTCTGTTAGCATGTAATCCAGGGTGCCTTGGGGGGCACCAGGGCACATACACACACCTATGACTGCTCTGCAGTCCTCAAGGGTTGATCACTTATTTAAACTGCTTACTTCTTTCCTCGAGGACATAACCCACTGATTCCACTGAACTCCAACAGGAACGCAAAGGCCTCACCACAGCTGTCAGCAATCACACTTGCAGTCAAGTCCCACCTCTTGCTCCTCAGCTGCTCCTACCTGGTCCCACCTCAGAGCACCTCCTGCATGTCTCTTGCTGCTTGTCCCAGCCCCCAGCACCCTGACAGGGCAGGGGGGTGTCCAGCACTGGCCCCATGACTACAGGCACTGTGGAGTAGCTGGAGCTCAGCTGCACAGACACCTCCAGGCCTTGCCACAGCAGCATCCATTCAAGCATCTCATATACTGATCTCTTTTCAGGAGTAGGGTTAGCTTCTGCAAAGCATCTAAACCCCAGTACACAAAGGTAGTGAGGATGAGCCTTTCTGCTCATCTACTGCTGTAGACCACTCCAGAAGAGGGGCTGTCAATCTGAGGGCACCAAGGGATTCCCCTGCCCACCTGGTCATAGAAGGGACCACAAGGCTCTGCTCGGACAGAAGCAGCCTGAAGAACAGCTCTGCATTTGCTGCAGAGGCAGCAGGAGCTGCTGATTTCCAACCAGCAACCAACCCCAGATAGGACAGGAGTTTCACTTTGGCTTTGTTACTATCCAACACCCGTCCCCTCCTCCCCAATGCACAAGTCCCTCAGACCTGCAAGCTGACTGTTGGACCACCTTGATACAATGGCCTAGAAATGCAGCTCAGTCTGCTCACATACACAGCTCAGGCAAGCAGGGCACAAGCCCAGCAGCTCCCAGCAGCCCTTCTTACAAAGGGGAGATGAGTTCCCCTTCTCCTGCCCCAGTAGTGGGGTCCAGCCCACTCAGCGCCTGCACAGCTAGCAATCCCACCTCTGCCCCTCAAATCACTGAGATGGAAATAGAAGCAACTAGGAGGAAGAGCAATGGATTTTGAAACCTTTCCAGTACAACATCTAGGGCCTTAAAAGCAAAATATCACACAGAATGAGCTGAGACTGGACAGCTCAGAGAGTGATGTTTGCGGCACCATGCATCCCAGGGGCATTTCCACTGAGCATCCCAATTAATACTGCCCAGCAGTTGCTTAACAAACTCACAAGTTTATGAAGGCACTCTTCTTTTTCTTTTCTTCCCTCCTCTGCCCTTCAGAAGCAAAGATTTCCACAGCTTCAACAGGGCAATGTTACTCGTTACTCCAGGAAGAAGAAATTGTCTGCAGCCATGTAGGCTCCATTACTGGTAGAAAGGTGTGAACAGCAAGTGTGTCTGGCAGACGGACTCATTATACCACCGTGTCCTTCATAATGGGAAATGAAAAGCCCATTCTGATAACTACACTTTATTATAATAGGTCATAAGAAGTGAAAGGCATCATCTTATAAAATTAACTTCATAAAGACTGCCTTTAAAAAAAAAAATTCTCTGCCAGGTTATCCATTGCATCTTTCTTCAGAGATGTTCCTTCTCCTAGCAGAGCTCTCGCTCTGATGCCCCAACCCACCACTGATCTCACTTCTGCCCTCTGTCAGGGGGAAGAGATCTGCTTCCTCCTCATCAGGCTCAGGCACTTGTTTTGCCAGATGCATCAACTGCCACATCTTTGTTAGGATGGAGAAAATCAGGAACTGCCCTGACACCTCACCTTGAGCAGTGCTCAGAATTTTTGGGTGCCCAATTGGCAGAGGAGGGCTGGAAGCAGACAGAGGTCATGGCAATTTCAGGACCATTCTCCACACTTTCAGGTGTACTTTGCAAAGAAATTAAAAGGAAACAGTGCCAGCCTCAGAACATGCAACTTAAGATGCAGTTCCTTTGGTGGCAAAAGCAGCAGCAATGTCCAACTCTAGGCAGGCTCTCTGCCTCCATCTATGTCTCGGGTAGCATTCAATTGGGCAGAGATCTGCAAGACAACTCTTTCCAAATCTAACCACGTCCTTTTTGGCAAAAATAAAACATGTGTCTCCTTGAAATGTTATGGGCCAGCTGCAAAACAGCCATGTCTTTGATATCCATGAAAGTTGGTGCACGTGGGGGGAAGGAGGATGGCAGAGCACGCTGTGAA
This sequence comes from Tragopan temminckii, assembly GCA_028571105.1. Taxonomy (NCBI): domain Eukaryota; kingdom Metazoa; phylum Chordata; class Aves; order Galliformes; family Phasianidae; genus Tragopan; species Tragopan temminckii. Next base: position 10,379,843 of record JAOWBP010004343.1, on the reverse strand, counting down.
ACAAACGGTTAATTGAAACATCCAATGAAGGTTGTATGGATCTAATGTGATAGATTTTAAAGGAGACTAATTTTCAGAAATTGCCAGAGCTCCAATCTGTGAAAATGTGGCCTTTCACAGATCTCCAATTCAGCCTGCCACATCTCGAGTTCCTTTTGGAAAAAAAAAAAGTCACACCATAAAAGCCCCCCAATTTGGTAGCAAAAATTAGCAGTCTTCATGGGATATCAGTGCCTTTGTCTCTCTCCCCTAACTATGGCTCTTTGGGAAGAACGAAGGACCATTTGTCTTTTGTTATTTTTCCAGGTAGTGAAGATAACAGTAGAATCTAATAAAGAACAAAAATGGGGAAAAAACACACCCACAAAAGCTAAATCTTCACACCTAGCCCAAAAGCCGCCCCTATAATTGAAAAGCATTTCTCCCGCTGGAGAAAATAACATCCATCAGATCTCACAAAACCAGCCCCGATGGATGGCAGAGGGCAGCACCCGGGATGGGAGGGCAGAGCTCTGCAGTAGCACTGCGCACCTCTATGAGGCACGGCTGCGCTGCCCCAGCAGGATGGGCAGCATGGAGCTGGGCACACGGAGCCCCACGGCAGCACAGCCCCGCTCACAGCCAGCAGCCCGAGGAAGGCAGCAGCCACATCTATTGTCATCTGCTGTAAGGATGAGAGCGGCAGCGCTGGGTAGGTCTAAGCGTTCAAGCCACAGATCCTTAATCAATGACACTAAAAAGCACAAAGACAAGTGGGGTAGCACTGCCAGCTCAGGAAATCCCGAGCGGTGTACAGAAGCCTTCACAATTTGCTATTTGAAACACCCAGCTCCCTTGCTTTGGTGTTTCAGCGCCATTAACACCCACCTGTGAGAAATGTAGAAACGAAGAGAGCTTCTCGAAAAAGCTCAAAACATGTAAATATTTGTTTGGGGGGTAAAAACACATGCATTTTCTCCTGCCAAAGCAATTGAGGAAAGGGAAAAAAAAAAAAAGAAAGAAAGCACAGAAGGGAGCAGGCTGAGAGACACCAGCTGCAGGGCTTTGGAGCACGTGAAACAATAGGTAGTCCTGCAGGGTTCCCAGCTCGGCTCTATGCTGGGGCTGTGCCATGGCTCTGTCCCCGTGTCCCCAGGCTGGCGGTGCCACGCACAGCCCCGGCTGCTCTCCTGGGCAGGCTAAGAGTGCCCCCTGCAGCCCTGCTGGCCGTGCCGCCTCTGCCGCCCAACTATTGTCTGCGATTTCAAATCAATAACAAAAATCAGACAGGTTCCTAAACACAGAAACACAAGCAGCTCCAGAGCACAGGCATCTGATGTCAAAGAGCCATCTCAGAGGACAAAGCACACAGCAGTACTCAGCTGTGCTCGGTTTCAGCCTCTCAGCAGGCCAGGAGGGCTGGCTGGGCGTGGGGAGGATTGTGGATCCCCCCAAGCCATCCGCTGTTGTTTCGAGGACCAAACTCCCATCTCCACAGAGTCCAGGTAAACAAAATGGATGTTCGTGCATCACCCTGGAGTGCTGGCAGCAGTGTGCTGCTGGAGGCTGTGTGCTCCTTGCCATGGGAATCACAGCCATCCCACCTCTCCCCAGTCCCAGGTGCCAGACAAGGCAGGAAAAGAATAAAACACACAGCAAAGCCCTCATCCTCTGCTGGACTCATCTGTTCTCTTGATGTTCACAAGTCTCCCCAGTCCATGAACACAGCTCGGCGCCCAGAAAGGCAAATAGGTTCCTGGCTTTTGTTTGCTCTGGTGCTATGAGGGACATGGCTGCAACCACACAGGCTGGGTTCTGGATGAGCAGTGCCTAACATGCTCCCTTGGCACGCTGCCCTGGAAGCCCCAGGCTTTTCTGGGCCTTGTTTCGACTGGGGCTCTCAGGGCAATGCTGAAGCAAAAGCATCCAGGCTACACCTGCACAGCATGAAAATTCCCTCTCCTCTTCTACATGAATCCTTACACCATGCTTTTCCTGAACACATCTGGGCTGAGTCATGGTGTGCACCCACTTAAAACCAA
>JAOWBP010004343.1:10340907-10377722 GCA_028571105.1 Tragopan temminckii | reverse complement strand
TCTCTCTCTGTCTCTCTCTCTTTCTCTCTCTCTCTCTTTCTTCTTTTCTAGCACATCCTTTTTTGCTTTCACTATTTCTCATTTTATCATCTTATTTCACATTCAGTACTGATCTCTCTGTCTCCCTTTCCATTATCCCCTCCTTTCCCATCACACTCCTCCCACAGAAAGGTATGTTTGCCAGAAAGCATGGAAATTTCGCAAACATGATGATATAATTAGAAGACATTCACTGGAGCCTCCCTGTCTCCCCAGTGCTGTGGAAGCATTAACAACTTCACTCCAATGCAAGCCAAGCTATGCTTCCTGGATAAACAACCAGCTCCAGACACTGGATCCAGGATAGTGCTGGCAGCAGCTCAGTGTGATGCTCTTACTCAGCTCAGTGGCTATGATTAAAGCTGGAAATCAAACTGCCATTGGTGGGGTGGGCAGGTACAGCCCCTTCCCCCAGTATATGTGATCCAAGAAAAAAAAGTCGTGAATGAAAAGACACAAGTGTCATGGAAAAGTGATGCTCAGAAACATCCTATCTCTTCTGCAGAGATACTCCTTCCCTAGCACACACCTTACGTTGTCCATAGGATAATGAGTAGGCTGGACCACCAAAATGCTTGGGCCATTACTGTCAACTGGGCACATGGTCACATTTCTTTTCACTCCTCTCTTCCCCTCTGCTCCATCTCCCATGAAAGAGGAACTACCTCCTCTCCACAAAAGCAGCCCACCTCAATGTGGTGCCATGTCGGTACCAGTGTACCAATGTGCCATGGGCCAGGGGAGAAGGAAAGCAGAGTCCCTTCAGGATGGGGAAGCAGTTGATTGGTTGCTTTCTGTTCTTCTTTAAATGATTCTCATATATATATATTTATATATATATATATATGTTTCTGAAGCAAGACAAAAAAATTGCACGGGACAAGCAGGTTCAGCATTTCCATGGGAAGCAACCTCTTCCAGCTGGGGTGGGCTGGGCTGCCCATGGAGGCCAGCTGAGCAGTGTGAGCAGAGTGTGGCATTGGGCCTCAGAGATGCTTGGTGAGGCAGAGGCACCTCAAGGAGCATCCTGGGCACTCAGCAGGTGAGTCCCAACACGAAATGGCCTCAACTTCTGCATTGCCTAGGTGGTGACAAAACTCCCTTGTTTCCAGCATGGGCTGGTTCAGTGGATTAGTAAAGGCATTAACAAGCATTCAAACAAGAGAGTTTGTTGGGCGGTGCTCTGCTTTATTATTTTACTGTAAACAGATGATGTTTTGGGCAGCCTCCCATATGGGCTCGTGTAAGCTTGACAAGTGGATTTGGGTAGGGAATACAGGCAGGGCTGATGCAGGCCTGCTTGTTATGAAAAGATGAAGTATCTCTATGGGTACATACAAATGTGATGGCAATGCACACATGTACATCCAGCATAAACAATACTGGTGAGGCCAGGGGAGCACAACCTTCCCTTGGCACTCCATGCAGGCCTGGCTCTGCTCATGCATCTATGCATCCCAGTGTACTTCTGCCCACGTGTTCATGCACACAGCTCCTGGGTAGAGATGACACAGGGCTGAGAAGTGAGCATCTTCTCTGTGTCCCAGCTCCCCAAACTCATGGCATCAATCAGAGGCTGTGTTCTCTCTGCAGAGTCTGAATCTGATTCTGCCCCTCAAAGCCAATGGGGATGAGATCCAGCAGAGGTAGGTCAGGTCTTTGGCTTGCAGATGCTTTGGGCTGCAGCGGGTACTGTACAGACATTGCTGAGAGCAGACCTTGCCCTGGCTCACAGTTTCTTTGCACTGGTGAGTAGAACAGCAGAGAACACAGGAGCTGCATCTCACGGCTCTGTGGTCACTCCTCACGCAGCATCTCTCTTTGTTTCCCACAAATCCTTTGAAAACCAGTCTTTGGCTGGCCTCAAGCTGTGGACAGCGGACCTGCAGTGGGCTGGGGACAAATTATGTGTGTGTTTCTTTTTCCTTCAGAAGCATAAGGGATAAACACAATAATTTCAAAGAGGCGATAGCTTCCCGCTGGAGAAGCCAACAGGGACCTGCTGCAAAGTCCTGGTACGGTGTGTCGCTGACACTGATTCAATCTGACACCTGGGTGTCTCCAAAGCCATCACATTGTGTGCTGCAAATGTATATTAACATTAGTATGCATTGGCACAATATGGATCCATTATTCCAAATGCTTATGAGAACTAGGTGCTGCATAGGAGCAGCTGCTGCTTTTTAAGCCTCAGAGCATCAATACATTCATAGATTTTAGGGCCAGAAGGGACCCTGCTGATGGCGCAGCCTGACCTCCCGCAGAACGCCAGCCACAGAGGCTCACCCGCTAAACCGGTAATTTGGCGATCTCGGCATCCTGCCTGGCACCTCCCCACCCAACACCACTGGCCTGGGCTCAGAGCTCATGCCAAAGAAGTTTCTGCTGCCCTCAGTTTCATTATCCTCCTTGTAAGTCATCAAAGAGGATTTTTTACTCCAAGGTTTGTCTTGTGTAGATCCAGCTTTCCTCCAGAGTGTCCCCCCTTCTCCCATACTCCCTTCTGGTACGTGTGAGGAAAATGCTTTTCCCCTTTTGTTGAAGTGGTGACTGCCTAGCAGAAAGGAAAAAAAAAATAAATCAGTGTCCTGGAATGTCCATCTTGAGAAGGATTCCTGTGGGTGGGAATGGTATCCGGGAGACGTTGGTGTTTGGGGTAATCTCCAGACTGTGAGATACAGTTTTGTTTTGAGAAATCTACATACACGCATTCTGCAGCAAAAAGGTGAGGCAGCAGAAGGGCTTTGTCTTACATTACTTCTCCTGCTCTCAGGAAATGAAACAAAAAAATTCAAAGAGAAAGGAAAAAAATGAGAAGAAAATCCAGCAGATCAGTGAAATAAAAAGAACTAAAAGTTCTATCACACACACAACAGTTCTTCAGACACTGCTAGTGTAAATTTTAAAGACAGGTTGGGTGGCTGTAATTCTCATCCCCAGATTGGTGGTAAATAGCCTGAAATCAGCTCCAGGGTTACCTTCATAGGGGTTTGTCCCTTTGGTCTCCACTCAGTTCTGGGGACAGCAGCACTGCCGTGGGGGAGGAGAGGCAGTGCCACTCCATATCCGTAGGACAACCTCGGCACTGAGATTCAGTGATCCTGGGACTGGAGGATGTGGGGACCTCAGGGGTGCTGCAACTCCCCCTGCACAGGGACTGGGATGTTCACCCCTCAGCTCCATTCCCCACATGAAACAGCTCCCAGGAGACCAACGCAGAGCCAAACATGCACTCATATCCTTGACTGAAGGTGGTAGCAGTAAGATTTAAAACAAGCCAAAGCAGATGTCTCTCCTTGCAGGGAGTTATCCATGCAACTCCTGGCTGGAGGAGCTTAGTGGATTAAGAGGAAGCTGGACCAGCTAACAGGAGGGAAATTCCTGATGGCATGGTGGAAGCACTGAGAGCACAGTTGTCTCGGGTGCCTTGCAGTGCCTGGGAGAGCATACCAGGGAGCTGCTCCAGCCCTCGCCCCGCTCTACTGCTCAGCCGGGCACTGCTCTCCTCTGTAAGAGGTTTGTATTTCTCCCGTGTGGGGTTTCTCAGGGTCTGAGGAAGGAAGGACCATTGGCGCCGCTGGAAAGGATGCCCACAGCACATCTCCCCCTATTCTAACTCGAGTGAATTGCCTCTCTCTTGGCTGCTAAGCTGGATCCCAGTTTGCCTTTTCTGTTCCACTGCTCGGCTAATGTCGCAGCAGACATATCCCTCACCTCTCATAATCTCTGACAATGATGAGAGGAAATGAAAAAAGATTATTTAGTATCATTTTTTCCTTCTACTAGACGTTTCATGTAGGAAACACTTTCAAAGAAGAGGGATGAATCACACAGCCACAGAAATTAGAGATGGAAAAGACCTTTTAGGTCAGCCAGTCCATTTCCCTGTGAATGCAGAAAAGCTTCTGAGTGCAGTTAGATTTTCAAGGACTTTGTCCAGTTTAAAACAACTTTGGTGGAAAAAAGCTTCAACTTCAGTCCATTCCAAGCCAGCTGTGTCTGACAGAGGGCTGCTTTTTGGTCAAGTGTGGTTTGAAGGCTCCAGAACTTGGTGCTGAGAGAGGTGCAGACCTGACATAGAGCTGAGTGCTGAGAAGATGCTGTGCAGCTGGGAGCACAGGGCAACAGGATGCCACCCTTGGCTCTGTGCTAAGGGTTACCCAGAACCTGCAGAGATCTGCTTCCCACAGGGAAGGGAGAGAGTGGAAAAAGCAGAGAAGAGGGGAGGAGATAAACCCACAATGACGTTAATGTTCAAAGATCCCTCCACTCCAGTGCTTTGCTGCTGAATGCAGCCTTTTGGCTGTATGAACTTCCTCCTAGCAACTCTGTGAATTCTTACATTTATTTATTTATTTATTTATCATTACTGGGAGTCAGAGGATCACTGAGCATGGTTTGCTACCCAGAAGGATCTTTCTAATTAACCAGGAGTGACAGCAGCACCCCTCGTCTGCACTGATCCTGTGCTGTTAGGGATGGAGCAGCCTTGCCAGCACTCCCCTGGGCACTGAGCCTTAATCTCTGTCCCCAAACCCAGCCCTGAGCCATACGAGGATGACCAAGTTACAGAGACAGTGTTGTAACGTGCCATCTCCTTCTCATAAGTGGTCACCTGCCAGCTTCAACTGGAGGTGTAATTACCATCCTTTAGGCCTGATCCATCTTATTCCCCTTGAAGTCGATGAGAAAACCTCCCAGACTCTGCTGGAAGCAGTATTAATGTCCCCCCATCTCTTTTGCCAGGATTTATCTCCTCCGAGGACAGGCGTCCGCCGGGAGCGGGAGGTCTGGAGGGAGCGGGTGCTGTGGAGAGTGGGACGAGGGAGAGAGAAAGCAGAGCAAACACAGGTCCATTAATCCGCAGTTAGTCTGCCTTTTTTGTTAGGAAGATGAACTTGATGAGTTAATTAAGCCACAGCCTGTAAAACCAGTTTATTTGCATAGCAAACTCCTGGGCCAGTGTGCTGTGAGCGGGCATAGACGTGCAGACAATTCCAGGGAAATTACAGCCTCATTAATATGCTAATCTGGTTGCAGGCCTGGAACGAGTTTTGGGTTTGCAATGCTTGGGCTGGGGGGGGGGGGGGGCTCGGAAGGGTGTTGCTTAGCAACCCTTCCCTCCAGGTATCCCTTCTCTTGCTTGCCCTTGATATCCCCCAAGGATGGTGAGGGATGGGGGGGGCCCTGTCGCTGTCACACACCAGTGAACAGCGTGCCAGCACCCAGCACCACCTCCTGGCTGCACCCTGCTCCCAAATCGGGATACAGAGATGCACGTTCTCTCCATCCCACCCTGCCCACCACTGTCCTGTTGTTCTCACTGTCCCCTCTTGCTGTCGCATGAGCCTGGTGGTCCCTGCCTGCTCCAGGGTGGAAGCATTAGGTGAGCAGGTGTCTGCAGCACCTCGGATCCCAGAGCAGATCCCTGGGCTGGTCTCTTTCTGCACAGTTTCCTCCTATGCCTTCAGCAGTACGGTGTGACAGCGTGCACCTCCTGTCACTGTTGCCAGGGTAAGGGACATGCCCTGTTGACCCTGTGTCCCCCAGCGCTGGGGCCCGCTGGCTGCTCCACAGAGCTTCTACTGCCCTACCAGCACATTCCCATGGGGCCTCTGCAAAACTAGGCCGGGGCCGGGCAGGAGACCTGGGTCAGCTCCATTCCATCCCATGCCTCTGTCTTGGGACCATTCTTGCAGTGAGTGTCAGCTGGATGTCACAGCAGCGTGTGCTCAGCCCCCTGCTCCACCGCCATTGTCCCAGATGTGGTGAACCAAGATCTCACTGCTGTGGGCTTGAGATGCCTAAATGGCTCAGAGGGCTGGACACTCTTTGCTTGTCAAACCTGGCTCATCAGATAGAGACAAGAAGTTTGTTTTGGGTGGATGGCTCTCCTCTTCCAGGATGCTCTGCCTAGGGCAGGTTAGGAACAGCCACCTCTACTCATTCACTAGCTTTCTCTGAAGGGTTAACAAGCATGCCATCCAAAAAGTTGTTGCAGCAGAAGCAGCCAGAGGAGGCTGATGTAGTCCTTGGATCAGCGGGATCACTTCTGGGGACTCTGGTGTGAGACAGGAGCTGCTGCCTTCCTAATGGAGAGTGCCAGACTCTAGGACTATTCACTTGTAAGCTCAAATATTTATTGTTCATATTACCCCCAAAATGTGCTAGAAAGATGAAAAAAAGAATTAATGTGCCAGATCTTGCATCCACCTTTTAGCTTATTGTAGTGCTAAAGCAGTATTAACATTTACAGTATATGAGCTCTGCTTTGCTTGTGCCTGAGGCCAGGGGGTTTAAGCCAGCACTGGAGTTAATAGTGAGTGCTGGTTAGAAAAAGCCCATTATGTCATAAAGTTGGAATTTCACTTGGGCTGCAGCCATGGGCTCCTTCCAATCGAGATGCAATGCTACTCTCTCAGAGCACTTCAGCCCTGATGCTTGCTCTAGCTCTCTCCCACTCATCCTCAAACAAAACCAGCATGGGGAAAATTGCTTTTCTTCCTGGTACTGGTGAATTGAAGAGCACTGTGTAGGTAATTGGCTCAGATGCTGACCAAGAAGCCTTGTCCCATCCCAGTGCTAAGAGTTGCCATGTGGCCAAATGCTCTCAGGCACCAGTCAATCTGTCGTGCAGGAGATGTCATGTCAGCTTCCTGGAGATCTCCTTTGTTGCCTGAGCATATCGATTCAGCCTCCACACGTGTGTTGTGCTTCAGATTGGGCTTATGAACATCTCCTCTCTCTGGCTGAGATGAGAAGGAGGAAAGCTCCATTCTGCTCCCCGAGGCACCAGACTCTCCTGGCAGCCCTTGGGCTTCAGCCCTGGTTGTGTGGTGGTGGGGGGGGGCTGGTGTGTTCCAGTTTGATGGGAGTTCCTCCAGGTTCTCCCTGCACTCTGTGACTCCACAGTGACATGCAGTGGTTAGTGCCATCCAAAGGGACAGAGTACCTCAGACAATTCTGGGGCTACCAGAAGTCACCTTTCCAGGAGCTGCCATAGACAAGTTTTCTGGGGTTCCAAAAGCTTCAGTGTCCATCTGAGAGCCAGTACCTTTATTCATACCAGATAACACCTCTTCATTTTGAATGGATGCTGAGCAAACACCATGACCATGTTGTAACAAAGCCCCCATTTGGTGCACCCATACCATTGAATAGAGGCAGCTGTCGGTCTCTGTGGGCACTGAAAAGCCTTAAAGATCCCGACTAGCCTCACCTTGACCTGCACCCACACCCTCTGCCCACACTGGGATCTTCTGTTGAAGCTCAGATCAGAGCCTTCTCTCCCTTTCTGAGCTTCGCTCTGGGTGATCAGCCCACTTCTGGCTGTGGTGTTGGGCCTGTCATGTCATTGGACACTTGCCTGTTGGTCCCTAGGCTGTGTTGCTGGATCTGACCCTGACTTGCATTTCCAGGTGCAAATCTACCTCATTACTGCTAGCTTGGAGGTGGTGGGATGGATCCTGTGATGCCCCTGGGCACTGCTGTACGCTGGCACAATGGGCAGCACTGTGTGGAGCCTTTGCCAGGCAGAGCCCTTTGCTGATGTGAACGTGACTTTGGCAAATCTCAGTTTATCTTTGCTGTATCTGAGGCTTGACTGACTTTCTTTTAAGCATGAAGAATATTACAGCTGTGGCTGCTTTTACAATTCAGTGCTCCTATTATGTTCCCATGCATGGGGTAGCTATTTAAGTGATCCTACTGAGGAAGACTCTGTAGAGAAGAGAAGGCTTTATCCTTTAGGAAATGAAATATTGCATCTAGCTTTCCTCAACCCCAGTGTATGCAACTTTGCAGCCACAAGCTGGGGGTAGTGAGTGTCCAGCAGCACGAGTGACACCCTCACAGCACTGCAAACTGAAGAACAAGATTTCCAGAGGGTTTGCCATCACGTTTTTTAGCAGAGATCTGGTTTTATACTGTGGGAAGGCAGCAGGGTGGTGCTTGCATGCTTGGAGAGCCCAGTTATCCTGAACAGAGTGCTCACCACATCTCCTAGCTTGGTGTCTGACCATTTCAGTCTCAGCTTTTTGGACTCTTTCCCCTGTGGCTATTTGTTAGCAGAGCCATACAGACTATGAAAATAGAGCTGAGCCCTATTTGAAATTCAGAGGGCACTGTCAGCCCATGTCACTGCCAGAGAATAAATAAATGCCTCCTCTGAACAAGTCAGGAATGATGTGTCGCTGGGCTCATTCAAGGTCATACCCATAAACATGCGAGAGAGGCAGGAAGCAAACCTGAACGGGACTGAATCTCAGCCCTCATTCTCCTGCAGGACAGAAATCCCCACAGCTGCAGGAGTACTGTGCACAAAAGGGACAGAACCTGGGGAAGCACTGGAGCAGCCCATGAGCCTCCGCTCGTGTCCTCTCTAGGTGATGGTGGTTGAATAGTGGTGTTTCAGAAGGGCTGGCTGTGCCAGTTGGTTTCAAGGAGGTCTGATGTTGCAGCACGCTGTGCATCATCCAGTGGTGGGACTTTTCCATGAGGGTGCTGGATCCTGGTCCCAGGGGTCTTTAGGTCTTAGCTCTCAGTGTGACCAGAGGATTTCCCAGCATCTGTGTTTAGGGAAATGCGCTCTGTTTTTGGCGAGGCAGGCGAAGACCAGGCTGCTTTGTGGATGTCCAGGTGCTTGGCCACACACCAGCAGCTCACCCTCCTTCTGGTAGCTTTGCAGAACTGTACACTGCTCCTTTCCTTTGTTGTGTTGGGTGTCAGGTCTCTGTTCACCATGGTCCTTTCCTCCAATTCCTGTGCTAAACCTGTTGGAAAAAGCAAACAAAGAGGGAGAATCCAACCAAAAAAACATCCTTATCCTGGCAAGAGCCCTCTAGGGCTCTGGCTAGTGCTCAGACCCCAGGTCCAGGGCTGCTCAGCTCTGACTCTTCATGGCACTTCTCACCCTTTGATGAATCCTGGCATTTATGAAGTTATTATACCTTATTATGAATTGGATTTTAATCTATTGTAAATAGTCCGACCATTATAGTGTCATAAGAAGCAATTAGCCCCCCTGCTTGCTTATATGCATGAGGGGAAAGCTTTAATATCACGGAGCTATGCGGGCTTGATAGGGCTTCAGCCTCCATGCATTCAGGAGGAGGCTGTGCTCCCAGGGTGTTAACCTGCTCGTGCCTGCTGCATCCAGTGCCTGCAAGTGTCTTCTCTGTGTCCTGAGGAGGTCTCCAAAGGGAGAGTCTCCTGGGCTGATACCAGCCCGGGATCGCTCTCTTTGGGTGTGCTCTGCCACACAGCTGGAAATCTTCTGGAGGATGGATGTGGTTCAAGCAGATGATAAATTGTGGTTTCTTTGCGTTGCCCTTAACCCAGTCACAAAGGGGATTATCATCTGCAGGGGGGAGAGGTGCCTGGAGTCCAGTGCCTACCTTGCCTCAGGGTGATTATTTCCAGTCTTGGCAAACCTTTCCTCCTTTGCGGTGTGGAGGAAATTCATTATCTGGAGCTGGCGTCTCTGTGGGTTATAAATGAGCCTACCTTCTCTGTGCCTGTGGAGCTGGGGGGACTGGGTGCTCAGACGTCACGGCTGTCCCCGCTGGGTGTTGTTCATGATGAATAACATCTCCTGGTTAATGGGGAGTGAGTGCTCCTCCAGCAGCAAGGAAGGGGTGGTATCCTCAGCCCTGGTCGTGGCTGGTGCACAGTGGGAGCTTTGGTCATTGTTTTAGGGGAGCACTGAGGTGGTTCTGCCTGGTGATGTGCCTGCAGATGATCAGTGTGCATGGAGCAGAGCTGGGGGTAGAGGACTGTGCTGCAGCTGCCCACCCATGAAAGAGGCATGGTGTGTGGTGACATAAGTGTTCAGTGTTGTCTCCAGGCCTGCTGCTGAGACTGGCACCCACTTTAATTCCACATCCAGCAGGGATTTGTCTGGGAAAAGGTTTTCCTTGTCTCCTCCGAGGATGGCCCATGCTATGTCTTTCCTTCCTCCTTGCCCTTGAGATCCCATTTTTGGGAAGTGCTCCCCTTTCCCAGGAGCACTCCTGCAGAAATTTCCTCACATGGGTTTGCCCCAGGAACATAACCTCCCCCCTAATCCTTTATTTGCCACATGAAAGGAGCTGGCTTCCTGTTAATTGCATGAACCTTCTCATGGGCAATTGAGCTGGCTGTGTGCGTGCATTCATGCCGCCTGCAAGTTCTCATCTGATTCATGCTCACAGGTGACTGAAAAGAAGCCAAATTTTTATAACAAAACACAGTACTGCTGGCTGTGTCCACCTGCATCCAAGCAGCATCCTTTCTGCCAGTGTCCATTTTTGCCCCAGGCGCTGTTTTTATGTCATACGATGACACGTCCCCGTTGCTGAAATGTTGCATCTCTGGACACACCTCTGCCTGTGAGCTCCCCTCTTTGTGTCTGGTTGCATTTATTGGTGAATACAACAATCCTTGGGGATGTGAGCAGTGTGCCTCTCTTTCCCCACCACCTTCCTTCACTTATCTGCTGAGATCAGGGCCAAGCTGCCCAGGTGGGTGAGGCAAGTCGAGGCAAAAGCTTAAAGCAGTGCCAGCATCTCCACTTTACACATGGAGGGGGCTGGGGAGAGGGGAGAGAGAAGCAGCTTGTAATTACAGAGTAAGAGGCGACGATAAAATGATAATGGGAGAGTTCTGACCCAGCCGAGCCAGTTCTGTGAAGCTGTGAAATAAATTTAGCAAAAGAGTGAGGGCACAGGGGCTCTCAGGCTGGGTTACAGCTGAAATACTGGTTTCACAAACAAGATGTAAATTGGATTGCAAACATCTAATTAACCTCTTTGCTTATTTTTGTTGGGAAAGGCGACAGATCCTAGCCAAAGCTGGCACTGCTGCTTGGTCTCACCGCGTGACAGAAGATCTGGAGGAGAGGGGAGGAAAATGTTGGTGTGCTCCTTGCTGGGAGGCACTGAAGAGAACAGACCTTCAGGCTCAGCTGTCCGGGATGGAAGCTGTGTGCGATGTCTGTTCTTGCTGTGAGGAAAGGCGCTGCTGGGGTCCCCTCTGAGGTTCTTTGTTCCTCGCATGGAGCCCTCAGCCTGCAGGGGCTGTCCTGTGCCCCCCATCTGTGTGCCCTGAGCCAGGGTTGCCTCTTCCAGATCGGACCCAGGCTCATCAGAGAGCAGAAGCAGAGCAGGAAAAGGGCCTTCTGTGCTGCTCCCTGGGCTCCAAGGTTTGCTGTTTATCTTCCTCGAGGGCAATTGTTCCACATGGCTTTCAGAAGCGTAACATTGCGACCCCCCCCCACACTCTCGCCGCCTCCTGCCTCCCCCTCACCCCAACCTCTTCTCTTTTTCACCCCACATTCCCCCAGGGGCTTCCAGCCAGTGCAAATGGTCCCTTGGCAGCAATGATGAAGATGGATGTCTGATTGATTCTCTCTCCTCTGTGCAACCCCCTCTCCAGCCCCCTCTTTCCCTTTCCCCTCCCTGCCCCCCCCCTCTTTCCATGCCCTTCTGGCAGAAAATTAAAAGGCTATTTGTTAAAGGGTGAAAGCCCTCAGGTGCAGCCCCCGGCTGGACAATTTGTCTCCATGAAAAGGATGCTATTATGAGAGCGGCTGGATCCAGGAGGAGGGGGAGAATTTGCCAGGAGAGACAGGAGCAGCAGGGAGGGGGTAGGAGGCATCTCGGAGGGACAATGTGGTGGTGGAGCTTATTGCTGGGGCTGGCCATCCGCAGGGCTGGATGCCACTCAGTGGGGACAGCCATGTGCCAGACGGAGCAAGGTCAGTGGTGATCAGAAGTGCCCCCCTACCTGTGCTCCTCCAGAAGCTCCGCAAGCCCTCAAGTCAAAGGAGATGGAGGGTTGGGCATAGCAAGGGTTGCCAGGGAGATGTGCTGAGCTTGGACAGCCCTGCAGATCCCCATTCATTTCTCTGGAGTCTCTTCTTATCCAGCACAGCTATTCCATGGTGCAGTTCGTCTCAGCGTGTATTTGGGTGAAATTTCACCCACCACTCTCCGTCCTTCTCCTGCCTCTATCATCAAGCACCCATTTGTCCATCCTCTCAATTTGCTTGTGTCTCTGATGGTAGGATTTAATATGAGCACACATCTGAGGACTCGTAATCCTTAACCAGTGAGGAAGACCCCCAAGAAGCTGGTGGAGACTCCAGCCCTTCCTTCTCCAAAACAGATCTTCACAAATTAGAACTGGCCAATGAAATACCAGTGCTATGAGGAAGTTACTGTGGGAGTGAGATGTGCTCAGAGGGTGGCTCCAAACTGGGAGATGCTGAACATCACTGAGATGGATGGGATGTCTCTCAGGGAGAGACAAGGACAGGATTGAGACCCTTGCCTCACAGTTGACCCCCGCCAACAGCAAAGGAGAAAAATGAGGGAAGCAAACGGGCACTTGCCTTGGCAACAAGAAGAAAAGCACTTGTGACACTCTGGTCTGGGGGAGAAATGACTTTGCTGGAGCATTTCACGGAATCAATCCCAGAATCACAGAACTGTAGGGGTTGGATGGGGCCCCAAGAGTCTGTTTTATTCAACAGCCCCACTAAAGCAGTTTTCTTACAATAATCCACACTGGATTCCACCTTACAGCTGCTGGATGGGAAGCTGATGGTGAAGCTGGTGAGATGTGAGTCCTCCACCTCATCGCGAGGGTGGTCTGGAAACAAATAGTGGAGTTTTGATTTTCAGCCTTGTGGCACACAAAGTGGGACGTGATGGGAGGGGACCTCTGTAGACGTTCTTGCTGAAGGTGAGTGGGTGAGCCTCCAAGAAACAGGACAGAGCTCTGGATACCAAGGCATGGAGAGCATGCAAGAATGGGAGTGATGGGATGTGGAGGGAGGATGCAGGTCCTATCAAGGGCGTCTATAGGGGGCACTGTGCCTTGTCCAAATGCCCTACCTACACCTCTCTGGTTTGATCAGGCAGTGTTCCTCTCTGGAGGCTAGTGCTCTGACTTTCTTGAGCCTCAGGTGTAGACTGGGCTCAAAAAGTGTCTTTGAGTTATCTGCATGTTGCTCACCTATGGAGTACAGCCCTGTAGTACCTCTGATTTGGTTCATTCGGAGTGCAATTCTGATGCTGAAGGCAGGAACGTAGAGCAGAAGGAGGAGAGAACAGGGTGGCCAGTTGCTGACCTACTTCTGCAGGAGCTGATGAGCCACCACTCATTTCCCTGCCTTGCAATGGCTGCAGTGCTCCAGACAGAAATGTCGCTTTCCTCCTGCAGGTATGCTTTCCCAGCAGCTCTTAAGCCCAGCTAAAATAGATCACGCTGCAAGATTTAATGATTCAGCATTTCTGCTGCTGATGATTTACTGACTGATGCTCAACTTTTTATCAGCAGAAGAACTGCTTGGCCATCAGGATCTGCAGGTGGCTGTGAAGGGAATTAAATAATAATATTTTTGAGATGCAAAGATGGATAGGTTGGATGCAGCTGCACAGCCATCCAGGCGGTGAAGTAAAGACCAAGATAGGAGCTAAAATAAGGAGGGAGTCTCTGCTTGCTTCTGCAGCCTGCCAACACTAACACAGACTTAACCTACACATGTGCTCATTTTCTGCTAATTTATTTTAAATTTCTCCTTGCCAGAATCACCTGTTTGATCGAGGGATGCAAGTGGTGTGTCAATCATGTATGAGGTTTGTACGATGGGCAACCGCATCCTTACACAAGCAGTACAGAGAAAAACCATTCCAGAGGGATGTGCAGAGCAGCACATCACCATCCCCAGGTGACGATGAGGATGATGCTGAGCCTGAAGAACTTGAAAACAGCAGGAGATGCTGGTGGGGGAGGAACAGATATGCTGAGAGGAGGCTTTTCAGAGGGGCTGTGAGCAGCTGGAAGACACACGAGCAGAGGGGACAGCCAGAAGGAGCCCAGGCACAGCTGGAGCTGCAGCTCCCCTCTGACCTGGCCCAGGTGAGCAGAGCTCAAATGGGCTGGGGGACAAAATGAGGGAAAAAGACGAGAATAAAATGTCCCAAGTCTGAAAACAAGGGCTCTCTGGAGATCTTAGAGCTGCTCTGTGACGGTGACTGAAAACTTTGAGGAATACGAACTGGAAACCAATGAAGTGCAGTGAGTATGCTGGAAGTGGAGTCTAATTGAGAGACAAAACGGGGAGTGAGTGGGTGGCCCTGCCCAGCACTCTGGTGGCTTTGGGGCATCCTGTGTCACAGCCCCTCCCATGTCCTCACTTGCTGGCTCGTCTCACTTTCCTCTGGGCCTTCAAGGCGCTGCTTCAGCAGCAAAGTCCTGTGGGATGCAGATGCCCCACAGTTCTTTGTTCTCAGGGCTAGATTTGGGAGTCCCACTGTCTACTCACTGTCTGCTCCTCCTGCTGTGGCTGTGGAGAAGCCTAGTGAATTAACGCTGATTAAATGCTTTCAGGTAATCAGATAAACGTGTCATAAAAGTGTTTTGCAGTTATGATGGTGTGCTTTGTTGTGAGAAGAAAGTGATGATCCCAAATAAAATGCCCATATTAAGCCACAGGAAAGAATGAAGGTGCCTTCAGACCTGGGGTGAGCTCTGCATTAGGGGCAAAATGCGTTACAGTCCCGGCCAGGCTCGCACCTCTCCTTCCACAGGGCCTCCTCTTGACCCAGCCCTCCTCTCCTGGAGCCTTCCTGTGGTGACCAAGATTAATTACCTCCCGCTCAGCCCTTTGGGCTTCCCCCATCTGATAATGTGTGAATGAGGCTGACAGTCTCTCGCAGCTTTCCATCCTGCCTCCCGGCACCACCAAGCTCCAGCAAGACCATGGCATCCCCAGCCCCCTTCCCAGGCTCGTCCCTCAACCTGCACTACCTCTGGAGGGGAATGTCACGGGGCTATTCCTGCTGGGATAAGAGGAATCAGCCCCCAACATTAATCTGCTAACACAAATTCACTCCCGAGCACATTGCAAGCCTTGATGTGCGAGGCTGCCTTTGTCCAGGGACACTGCAGCTGGGAGACATCTAATGACGATTAGAAGGGACACCAGCCTCCCTGTGCTCAGCTGAAAGCCCGTGCTCTCAGGTTGCTCTCTGGAAATTGGCTGCAAATTCAGCAGCTGGTGCCAAGCGGCTGTGCCTGCCCAGCCTCTCAAGCAGCTTTTCTTTCTTGTTTTCTTCCAACAGTGTCTCCTGGCAGGCATGCAGGTGGTGACATCTTGGGTTCTTACCCCATGCTCCTTCCCCAGTTCTGGCGCCTTTTGGGTTGCTTCCCAGGGAGATTATTTCCATTTGCTTTTTCCCTCCACACCAACGGGGGTTTTCTTTTTCTTCTTTCTCATCAAAGTGAATGAACTTGTTTCACCTCAAAGTTAACAGCATCAAGATGAAGTGGCCCGACTTCTCCTGCGTGCTACCAGTTAGAAGCATCTGTTTAACTAAGCTGGTTTTCCAGATTTGACAAGAATTTGTATTTTTGCGGTGAATTTCTCAATCATTCTGCGAAAGTGTTCTGAAGAATGAAAAATTTGTCTTTAAAAAAAAAATCAATCAGATCTTCTTCCAAGCCGGAGCTCACTTAACTTTCTGTCTGAAGGACAGGACGACATCCCAGAGGAATTGCTGTTCATCCTGACAATGAGGTGAGCCCTTGTGGCTGCAGAAGAAGGTGACTTCAGTCAGGTTTGCACAGAGAAGGGGAAGGATGGTGATCCTAAGGTTCCCTTTGACTTCACCTCCCTACAAGCTGATGGCAACTGACGCTCTATGGGATCGACTGACCCCCAATGGTTGAGTTCACATGATGTTCCCATCCATCCTTCCCTGTGTGTTCCCTGCCCCTGACAGCCCTGACAGAAGAGCTGCCAAAGAGAAGGGAAGGATGCTCTTGAGGTCTCCCCAGACTCTATAAAGCTCAAGATTCCTTTCGCTTTGGGTCACCAGTGGAGGAAAACTTGTGATGCCCGTAGGGGTGTGTCCAGCAGTGTTGGGTCTGCTTGGGGAAATCTGAGATGGGAGAATACAGAGCCATTCCTGCAGCAGCCTAGCTGTGTTCTGGGGCTGGGGCTTCTCTGCTCACGGGTTGGGGCCATGTCTGTGCTGCCTTTGTCCTGGCCCTGCGTTTCATCTCCCGCCGGCATACGTGGGCTGGGGAAGCGCGGCGTGGGGTCATGTTTGTTGTGTTTCCAAGAAGCCCCTCCAGAAAAACATCCTTGAAACACAGAGGTTTCCCTTCTGCTGGCATACAAATGAACCCCAAACAGAGCCCACTTCAAAGCCACCGCCTAATGAGCTGCTCCCCGTCGCCGTGTGACGAGGGCCCTAACGAAGCTTCAGGATTACAAAGGCACCAGCTTTGCTTTTTGAGCTTGCTCAGCGGAAAAAAAGGAGGAGGAAGAGGGGGCAGGGAGCAGGATGCCAGAACAGGAGGGGCTGATGTTTTTCTTCAGTGCCCCCAGCTCCTCTCCTCTCCTGGAGTACCGATCCCAATTCAGCCCCAAACCCCCAAGCACGGAGGTGTGGGTCTGTGGGTTTGGCCCTGGCACACTGGGGGCTGCAAATACTGCACTTAATCCCCAGCACACATCAGCCAGCTACGACACACTGGCCCCAGAAGCCTGTGGCAGGTGCAGGAATCAGCTACAAGAAAACAAGGGCAGCAGAAAACGCTGGCTGAAAATCCCACAGGAAACTCCTGGAAGGGAGTGGACTCATGGGTTTTCCTCCTGATTTTGAGCAGGGAACAAACAAAAATAATTTGTTTGTGCAAAACTTTGCTTCTATTGCTTTTTCCCTACCACAGGAGATGCTTCCTTCCTTCCTGAGTTTTTCTGGTTTTGCTCACAAATACGTTGTTTTTCTACTTTCACTTTGTCCACAGTATTTTTAGCTGCCTGAGGTAGCATTTTCTTCCACAAAAACGTGAAACGAAACTAAAAATTACACAACCAGACTCCATGTCTCCTCATGTTGCATGGAAGTTCTGCCACCCGGCAAGCAGGGGACATTTTCCTTGGGGCCAGGTACCCCCAGTGCACCCAGAGCTGCTTCAGCCCCCAGATCACAGGGTGATCCTGTGCCCATGGTCGGTGTGTGCTGAGCCAGTGTGCAGAGCCAGGTGGGGTGCGCTGCTGAGGCTGCCCTATTCCTCCAAACTCAGCCTTCCCAGACCAAAACTCCTTCTCAGGTGCAGCACCCCCTTCCTCCCCAGTATAAATAAATAACCTGCAGTCTCAACTCACTCCCACTCCAGAGGGCCGCACGGTGATGAATATACCCAGCCAGGCATTGTTCCAGCGCGAGGTAATAACAAATCTTCGATTGCTGGCTGCTAACGCTGCTGACACCCAGCTGCGCTCAGAGTGGCTGCACGCGGGCGGTGGGCGATGGATGGAGTGCCAGCCCTGTGGCTGAGGTGCCAATAATGCTGATCGGCCCTGACATTGATTCCCAGGCCTTCTTCTGTATTTTTTCCCTCTTGGTCAGGGAACACGTAAGTACGTGTGGCTGGCCCCATGTGCCTGGGCTGCAGCTTGTCACTTGGGAGCCCACAAAAAGGGCATTCTGGGCAGGAGCACACTGCACTTTTTCCATCCACAGGGAGTCCTGAGCATCACCCCATGCCTCCAGCCCCGTGCCCTCCTGGGATGGGTGACAATGATGGATGGGGATTTTCTTTGCCATTTTCATCCATTTGCAAAGTCCCCCATGAGCTGGTGCTGCATCAGGACACATCCTGGTTTCTCCTGCACGAAGCCAGCCTTGAGGCACATCCCAGCTCAGATCACTGCTGGCAGCGTGGTGGCCCTGCAGCTGCTGTCTGCACGGCTCCCTGGAAGTGAGAAGCTGAGGCTGGAGGTGAGCTTGTGCCCCATTGCGTCCCATCCCTGCTGAACCCAGAACGAATTCAGCCACTGCCTCCGGTTAAAAACGAGACAGCGAGCAGCCTCCCCCGCCCCACTGCCGAGGGAGGAACAAAACCTGCAGTAAGGCCCTCGAGCGGGTAATCTCTCCTTCAGATGTGTCCCAGCATCCCTCCACCATGCGCGGCCCCGGCAGCCACCACTTGAATTAGCACCAAAGGATTATGGGAGCCACAGTCATTAATCTAGGTGACAAACAGGACTCTGAAGGAATATTTGCACCCCGAAATTGAAAAGATTAGGCCATATTTGTCAAGGATTGGTAGGCTTTATCGCCTCCAGAGCAGATGCTGTTAAATATTCATGAGCTGCATAAGTGGGAGAAGACCTCGCTAGGCCTGATGACTTTCAGAGAGAGGAGGGAAGGGGGGGACGAGGATGAGGACGGGGGGGTGGGGGGGGCGCGTGGCATCGGCACGCGGTGCTGTTGTGGGGCTGCCCCATGGAGCCCGTGCTGCTGTGCTGGTGCAGCAGGACCAGCGGCCACCGCTCTGCCATAGCCAGGGCCCTGCTCCTGCCCCTCGGCTGTGGGCTGGACTCTGGTTTGGAGATGGTCCCCTCTGTGTCCCCCTGAGAAGTCCTGCAGAGCACATCCCTGTCTTCTGCCTCCACAGAGACCCCCGGCTCAGGGCATTGTGTCATTGTGTCTGTGGGGTGAAGCGGGGCGTGGGCAGTGGGTGGGGAGGTGGGGACGTGGGTGAGGAGGTGGGATTGAGAGTGGGAAGGTGGGGATGAGAGCGACCAGAGGAAGGGAGACATGGGAATGAGGGGAGGGAGAGAAGATGTACTCAGAGAGGGATGCTCAGGGAAAGAAAAAATGGAGCAGGAGGAGAGAGAATAAATAGGAAAAATGTGCACTGACATGATCTCCTTCTCCTCCCAGCCTTCTGTTTCCCCCAGGTTTAAGGGCAGCTTCTACAAGGGCTGGTGAGCCCACTTAGACCCCCTGCCTGGCTTCCCGGGTGGGTTGGGCTGCCTGTGGCACAGGGGGTGACCTCGCCAAGTGCTCGGGCTCAGTGCTCTGGCTCAAAACCCCTGACACTGGCTGAGGTTTTCCAGGATGCAGCTCTGGAAATCTGGGATTTCAGGCTTTGCCAAAGGAGACCCTCAAGTTGTTCTCCACAGGTCTGCTCTCAAGGAGATCTTCCCCCGGTTTGTATAAATACCTGGAATTGCCCCGGCCCAAGTACAGCACCCTGCACTTGTCTTATTGAACCTCTGCACATAGCAGCGGGGTTGAAACTAGATGATCATTGTGGTCCCTTTCAACTCAGGCCATTCTATGATTCCACGATTCTGTGCTGTGGAGAAGCCCTGCAGCTCTTCCCTGCCCATGTTTTGGCAGGAGGATGGTGCTGTGCAGGGGCTGAGGTCTCCCTGCCCACCCCAAGTTCCTCTCTCTATCTCCCACATGCATGCAGTTGGTTTAGAGCCAATTTGAACCAAAACTCTAAATCTCAAAGAGCCAGGGAGAATTTTCAGCACACCAGAAGCCTTGATTTTCAGCCAGCTGTTTCCCCTAGTGTCATTCAACTGATAAAGGGAAAAGCCAGGGCTGGCATTAGGAAAAGCACCTCGTAAGCTGCAAAACCAGCAGAAAAAGCCTCCATTGCCAGGCTTGTGGGGCGACAGACACTTAATTTAGTGCAGTCTAGGGATTTTTTTTTTCAGTGTTAGTGGAAAATCCTGATTCATCAAAACCACAATTCTTTGAAAGAATGGGTTAGTCCCAACAACTTTTTTACTCCATTTAAAGAGAACCCCCACCAATAACAGTGAGTCAGATGACATTTTGTGCCCCATCTCTTCCAAAAGGAAAAACAATTTGCTGCTTGCCCAAAATGCAGGAAGCGTGCAGCTACTTATGGTGAAAACAGATGACATCTACAGAACTGTCGGAAGCCATTTCGGTGGCCCCACAGAGAAGTTCAGACAGGTCAGAAGGGAGCAGGTTTGCCCGTCCTGCATGTGGGTGCTGAGCCCCACCCCAGTGCAGCACCTGGCGCTGCTCAGAGCAGCATTTCCCACTGCACTGGGAATGGGCAAAATGAAAAAAGGGAAGTGTGGTGATGCTGCACCACCTGCTCCCCCAAACCCTTCAGGAGGGCTCCAGGTTCTGGCTCAGGAGGCTCCTGGCCCTGCTCCCTCCTGCCCACACACCACAGACTCCCCCAGCCTCAGAACGATTTAATGTCTTACAGATCTGTCCCTATTTGACAAACAGGTGATTTTGCTAATGAGGAATAAATGAGATTCACAGGATGAGAGAAAGGGAACAGCAGCTGTCGTGAGTGCAGGATGTGCTGGCTTTATTAAAATAATATATGGCCACATGCTTAGTATTAGGACTCGCAGTTTGAGAACTCCCATCTCATCCCTCCCCACTCCCCCCATCCCTACTCCCCCCACCCCTCTCTTGGTCCTCAGCCTCTTCCCTCGAACATTTTTCAATCAGCAAATTACTGGCTGGAGAGCCCTGGCCCTCCCAGGCCATGCATACAAAATAGGGCTGGGCTGGGAAGGCGGGAGGGCGTGCACATGTGTGTGTGTGCACATGTGTGTGCGTGCACACGTGCGTGTACGCATGTGTGTGGGTGAGAAATCTCCTTTTTCTGAAAACCTCTCCTGATGTTCATAATTCAGATTTCCATTATTTTCCTGGGTGGGTTTCCCTGCGCTCCCCCTCCCAGTACCTGGGGAAGTCGTGCAGGACAGCCTTCGTGTTACCCAACGCACGGTGGGGCAGATATCATTTTCCTACATGTTCCCAGGACTGGGATTTTGATGATTCCTTTTCTGCCAGCACTCTATGCAGCCGGGAGGAAGGTACCTACTCAGCCGTCAGGAGCACCCAGCAGCATTTGCTAAAGCCAAGCACATTCTGCAAGGGGGACTTCTGCGCTGGAGCAGCAGGAGAGGAAGGAGCAGTCCTTCAGTAACATTTCTACTATTCCAGGGACCCAAGAATAAAGAAGAGGTGCACTGGTAAAAATAGATAAACAAATGAATAGTCCTCCAACACACTGCCCATCATTCATAGTATTGTTTGAGCTGGAAGGGACCCATAAAGGCCATCCAGTTGAACCCCCTGCAATGAGCAGAGACACCCACAGCTCCATCAGTTGCACAGTGCCCCGTCCAGCCTGAGTCTCCATGACGGGACACCACCACCTCCCTGGGGCAACCCGTGTCAGTGCCTCACCACCCTTAGCGTAAAGGACTTCCTACATCCCACCTACATCTCCCCTCTTTTAGTTTGAAACCAGTTCTCCTCGTCCTATCACCACAGACCCTCCTGAGGAGTCTGACCCCTTCCTTCTCACAGCACGAGGTGTCACTCCTTGCCTGCTTGCTCAGGGTGGCAGCGAGCAGCTTGGGCTGAGCAAAAGGATGCTCTGCAAATGATGTACTCACTGAGTGACAGGAGAGTCACCGTTTAACAATTTGCTGGGCAAATATTATGTGACCATTTCTAGAGCTGCCTGAAGAGGACAAATATAACCTCCCCATGCACCGTGAATAATTCATTCAGTGAAAGTAGGCGGAGATTCACCCGATGAATGATTGAAGGGCAGGTGGAGGGGTGGCACCGCCGGTGTGCCATGGGTCAGTGCACCACGAGTGGGGACAGGGCAGGGCCTGGCAGCAGGGATGGCCCCATCTCCCTGGATTGTACGTCTCTGGGGGATTAAGCTCCCATATGAATGCTTCTCCTCCGTCCGAGGGGGGAAGAGAGGAAGCATCTGAGTCTCTGCATGCAGGCTGGAGGAGGGGACTTGGAGTTAGGAGGCATTCCTGCCCCACATGGTGTGGGCTGTGAAACAAAAAGCCGGAGCTGCATGGGGAGAATCCCCTGCTGAGGCCCCGGGGCTGGTGCCTGCCCCTATTGAGGGGCTGCGGCATGCATGGCTCCAGGTGTTCCCAAATCCCCCCGCAG
Source organism: Tragopan temminckii (assembly GCA_028571105.1). NCBI lineage: Eukaryota > Metazoa > Chordata > Aves > Galliformes > Phasianidae > Tragopan > Tragopan temminckii. The sequence goes on along the minus strand of JAOWBP010004343.1, from coordinate 10,355,904 downwards.
TGTCCAGCCCACAGCCCATGGCTGGCCCCCTCTGGCTGTGGCATCTCTCATCCCCTCCTCCCAACCAGTTCCCCTTCAGAAGGCTGTGGGTTGGATGTGGGGGTGCGCTGCTTGGGGTCATCCTATTCCTCAGTTTCCCCAAGAAGTCCCAAGTGCAGTGCCTTCTACTCACTTGCTCTGTCTCTGGCTAAAGAGATCTTGGGAAATGACCCAGAGAGCCAGGAGCAGCCTCTCACTCCTCTGTATGGGTCAGAAAACAATTAATTACTGAATGATCATTGCAAAGGGGAGCTCTTTAACTTTTTTTTTTCTTTTTTTTTTTTAATCAGAACTTGGAGAAATTTGGTAGCAGTGAGTGAAATCCTGAACCCATATGGAAGTGATGTTCAGAACAAGCCTTGTTTCAGCCCTCTGCCCTGAGGGTCACTGCACTTCTCACCGCTCCATTCCATCGTCATTCCACCCAGTGATTAAACGTGGTATTATCTTATTTATTTTGGCTTGCCTCCTTGCCAGTCCCCTGCTGTAAATTAAATGATTGCCGAGTTAGATTAGCAGAAAGCATATGTGGAAATTACCTTTTAATTTCTTAATTACATTGCACTCACCTGCAGCTCAACCTGCCAGGGTAAGGAGTGTGTGAAGTTAATTTCCATTGATATATTATCTGCATTCTTATAAATTAGGATCCTATTAGAGAGGAAGCATACCACGAATTCATTGTTCCCAGCCAGGCTGTGGGACGTGGATGGGATCAGGGCTGATTTACAGGCACTGGGCTGCCTTCAGCTCCATGGGAAGAGACTGCCCACTCACGCTGTGGTGACAGTGAGCTTTCTGAGCCTTGTAATGTTGGCAGGGTTGGTGAAGAAGACCCCAGGGCCAACAATTTTTTTTTACCTCAGCCTCTTCTTTCTGAGGGATGTCTTATCAGCAAACTTTAACCAAGCTCCTTTAGTCACACAACTTCGGTCAGGGCTAGTAAAACAGCAGGCAGGTGGCATCTTCCAGTCCCTGGAGCAAATTAATTGGGAAGTCTGAGTTCTCCCACCATTTCCCTTCCTACTGGGCTATTTAAGATGAGAATTAAGCCTAAATCTGGCCTTTTAAAAAGCCTCCCAAATCCCTTGGCCCCTTGCACATGCTATTGAGGATCAGAAGCACCAGCAAGCCATGGGGCCATGCTACAAGGCACTGAGAAGGGATCCAGTGATGCTCTTCAGCATGCACTTTTCTTGTAGGGACGTGGCATCACTGGGCTGTTGGGGTGTTGAACTTGTACGGACACAAGGAGACACGAATGTGGCAAGCTGCTGTGCTGCACCTCCAGTGTCTGCTTTGTTTTGTGAGACAACAGATGTGTTCTGTTCTCTTCTGGAAATTTTATTTCTTTTCTTTAGTTGTCAATGGCTTTCTGCAGTCTGTAATATTTTTGTATTCCCTGAGCAGCCTGTGTCAGAGGAACTGGAGGCAGCAAATGGATTTCCTATCATAATCCCTCTCCTGCTGTGAAGAGGAGGTGGTGAGAGGCTTGGTGGGAAGACCTGTTCACACACCACTCACAGACATACAGATGTTGAAACTATTTTGTGTTGAATTTGTGTCCCAACCTAGCAAAGCCAGGGTAGCAGAGTGACAAGGTAAGTGAGGGATCCCTGTTTGGAGGTGTCCGGGAGCTGACTGGAAGCAGCTCAACCTGAACTCAGTGTTGAACTTGCTGTGGGAAAGAGACTATCAGAGACCTCCTGAGGTCCCTTTGCACCTGGTTATTAGTTGTTGCCTTGCTGCAAGGGGCTGAAACTGCCTCTTCTGATCTGCCCATCATGCTAGTCATGCACCTCAGCACTTTTCAGAGTGGGATTGGATATGAATGGATTTCAGAGCACTGTTCCTCTATTTCTATATTAAACTCTTCCAATCACACCCAAAAATCATCAGGAGGTGGCACAGTTCAGTTGAAAAACAAGAAAATTTACTTAATATATAAAATGCCCTATTAAATCCAAAGCTAAGATGGAAAGTGCCTGATTTTTGCCTTCTGCTCAGAGCCTCACCTCACTTGACCATGCCACAGTCATTTAAATCTCCTCGTTCCCCACACAGAGGTCACATCACCTATTAATCACACTGAAGAGCCCCTCAATTATCTGAAACCATGATTACCCCAACCCATTCCACGTCCCCTGTGACATTTGGATAACTGAGGTTCTTCTGTATTATTATTATTTTTCAATTGTGGTAATTATTGTACATTAAACCATTAGCATTCATTACTCCTACAGTGTGTAATTAGAACAATGGTGGATGGATTACTACCGACTCTAATGAAGTTTTTATAATTGTAATTTATGGCCGTCAAATTACCTTTCTTAAAAATGAAGCCTAATATTAGCCTCTTAAGTTATGGGGAGGGGGTGGTAATTACTTCTAATTGATGGTTCTTGTTTGCTCTGCATACGGAGCGACGCTGATTCAACCTCACCCTTGTTCTTCACTTAAGGATAGGGGAAGTATCACCTTGCCAGCCCTTCCCAGTGGCAGTGACAGAGTTGCAGAGCCATGCTCGGGTCACTCCCGGCTTGGTGTAGCTGGGAGATGGAGGCAGCTGAAGGACAGGCCGGCAGTTCCTGGGACAGAAACTGGGAGAGCCCGGAAGATTTGGGGTAAGCTTCGTGGTGGGGTTACGGTGGGGCGGGCGCTGCAGGGCTGAGCGCTGCAGTGGGGCGAGCGGTGGCGCTGTCCGCGGTGCTGAACGCGGCTCTGGGCTCGGGGCGGGCCGGGCGCTCCGGGGCGGCCCTGGCGTTGGCCTCCGCCGTTCCAGCTGAAAGGAATGCGTGTAATGCCACTTTTTAATTATTATTATTTGTTGTTGTGGTGGTTGTGAGTAAAAAATAATCCGTGGCTTTGCTTTCCCAGCAGGGATCTGAGTTTTGCTTTAATTGCCTCTGTTTGAATCAATTCAGGCTCAATTATGCTCGTTCTTCAGGTGTAATTGAGATGTTTGTGCCTATCTGTCTGAGGTAGATGCAATTATCCCCCGAAGCACTGTAGATCAGAGAGGCTGAGGGCAGTGACTCGATCACCTTCCTAATGGTTGGCCCTAGGTGGGCTCATGAGAGGATTCCCACAATCAACTCCTTCCTCGTTGCTGGGGCACACTAGGGCTAAATCTGAGCAGGGAGGTCCCCAGGCAAGTTAGGAAGCTACAGGTGTTGGCACCTTTTTGGAGTACAAAGTTCTGCCAGAGGGTCATGCTAATGCACCCTGAGATGTGCCCAGTTTTGGAAAAGATCAATAGAAGAGCCCTCGCTACCAGAAGGACTAACACTTTAGGCTCTGTGGCACACACACAAGCAGGAATTGTTTTTTAATCAATTGGTTATAGACAATGGTTTACATATGAATTTCGTCCCTGAAAAGCCATTGTGTATCAGACAAAGACCATCAGATAATAAATATGAGTGCGCTGTTACACTGGAAACAATGAGTAAGGAAACTCAGCCAAAGTGGAGGAACGCCTGTGGGACTTGATGTCAAACTGCCAAGCTTAATGTCCATCTCCCACCTTGACATCCTTGAGATGTAGGCATAGGTCTCCTGTTTAGCTGCAGCAGGAAATTTTTATTGTAACACTTGAGGAACAGGTGCATTTTAATTCTTGAGAAAACTCCATCAGTAGTACTAAGGTGACATTTTTTTCTTCTTCGAACTAGCAACAGAATAAAAACAGTTTCTTTCTTTCTTTCTTTCTTTTTTTTTCTTTTTCTTTTCTTCCCCTTTCCTCCGTTGGACATTTCATTGCCATTTTTCAACATTGCTGGGATCTGAAACCAGGCTCATCAACAAGGAAATGGCTGATTCTGAGACTTCTGCTTCAGTTTCTTGGATTCATAGTCATAATTAGAGAACTAGCCACTGGCTGCATTTTTCAGAGGTTTAAAAAAATAAAGCATTTCTCAATTTCCAGCTGACCTCCAGGAGGTTCACTTTTCTCCCTTGAAAGTAGTACAAACCCAACACTTACATCTTGGTCTTTTAACAAGATGCTAGCTGCTTCTCATCTTCAGCTCTTGCAAAAAAAATGGAAAACTATGGAGTGGAGAAGCAATGCTGAAAAGTGTCACTGATGAGTAGTGGTTCTTTTGTGAAGGGTAGTTGAAGTTTTTCTAACAAGCCCATTTTCTATTTAAAAAAAATAAAAAAATAAAAAAAGGCTTACAAGCCCATGCAGAAGTTTTAAAACCAAGGACTACACTTGCAGGTCTCGGCATGCAGTTCTTGGGTATGAAACATCACAAGTGCCTTCCTCTTCCAGAGTAGCATGCTGGTGATGGGAACTTGAGCTGGCCTTTCCCTTCTCCCAGAGCTGGTGTTTTCCCACCACCCAGCTTTGGAGCACATGCAGAAAAAAATGAGAACTGATTAACCCGTGAGTATTGGTGCAGAGGAAAGCGCCAGTGCTTTTTTTTCCACGTGGACCAACCGTGCTGGGGCTGCACCACGTCATCCCCTGGACACAATCCGATGGAAGGAGCATCATGCTGCTGCTTCCCTCTGACTTCAGTAGTAATTTTGTCGGCCTAGTTCAGGGATGCACTTGGCCAGGGCTCATGGTTCACTTGGCCATGGCACGTAGTTCCCACTCTATTCCCACCTGCATCCACCAAGGTCTCACCAAAGGGCCTTTCTTGTCTACTCAAGCAGTCCAGCTTGAAATATTCCTATTTCCTTGTTCATGGAGCACCCATTCCATCCTAGATGTAGGGCAGAGTCCCCTCCTCGTGCCATGCCCCCCCCGTGTGAGCAGCTCACTGCTTAGAGCTGCTGGCACAGGCCTGGTGCAGCACTGATTAGATCGCTGTCACCAGGGAACGGAAGGTTAATTGCCATTCTCTTTGTGTGCCGCTCGGAGAGGAGACCAATTTCAGCTCAGTAGCAACAAAGTGTTGCCTGCTTGCTTTGGCTGGGGGCAGGGGGAAAGCAAACCAGAGGCGAAGGGGGGGCTGGACAAGCGGACAGGATTGTGCATGGACTTTGAGCATAGCTGTGTCTTGTCTGGTCTAGCAAAAGAGAAGTGCTTAACAAGTATTAAGAGACACAAATAATTCTCCTTTTCTCCTCTCACCCATTCTTTTCTCTCTTTCTCTTTGCTTGTAAATCCTGCTTATCGCATCTGAATAGCAGAATGGTTTCACACCGGACCTTTAATCTGGCCCAGAGCAGCCCCCAGAGGGGCAAAGTGGCTGAGGATTACCTTTTATTTTATTTGATTTTTCTTAGCTTTCTTCCACTCCTCCCCTCCCTCGTGGGTTTTTTATTTTTCTAGTTTTTTTTTCCCCCCCCCCTCTGCATTTGTTCTTGGAAGGAGTGAGGAGCAAAGGCTTAAGGGGGGGAAGGGGAAAAAAGAAGTGTGTAGGGGGTGTTACAAACTTAAGGGGATCTGGATCTATTCAGAGGGACTTGTCCATAGCCTTGCTGCTTTTGTTCGCCTGCCATTCTTTAGCTGATTTCTTCACTTCAGTAAAAGCGCTTTAATTCCCTTGTAGATACCGAGAATCCCTCCTTCTCCTGCTCTCCCCTCCTTCTCCTTCTGCAGCCATGCGCACCCTCTTTCTCTTTCTCAGACTCTTTATCCAGTGTCCTCCTTGCCACCAACAAAGCCCAGGAATGGCAAAGTTTTCTTTCAGAGGAATGAAAGAGATGGAAAGAGCAGGAGGAGACAGGGAGCGGTGCATTTGTGTGTGCACGTGCATCATTATGTGTGTCACCTGCCCCAGCTACAGGTTTTCATCTCCCCCTGACATTGTGGATGTGGTTTTTGATCCCAGAAAGCTTTATGCACGGCCTATTCAGCTTCAAGTGTAAGGGATGTGGCAGTTGGTCCCTTGAGGAGAAAAGCTGGGAGTGCTGAGGGGTATAACACCCAGTGCTCCAGTCAAGGGCTCTAGGAAGGGTCTTCCTATGTTCACTTGAGTCACCAGACCCAAAGCAGGAGGCTGAGGGCCCGTCCGGAGACCTGCGTTTGGCATAACGGGGCCGGTCTCAGGGTCAATAGGTGATTGTCCCCATCAGGCACTGGGAGCAGTTCATGTCTTCCTGCTCTTTTAATTTTATAATTGAATATTGAGGATTTCAAAAGGCAGTGAGGATTTTGACGGCTGTCCTTGTTCAAGCCAAAGGTTCAGTTACTGTAAATCCAGAACAGAGAAGAGATTAAATTTGCTGAGGGGTGTTCCGTGGCTCAGCCCACAGCCCTGAAATGAGTTTTATCCACGGGAAGCCTTTGGGTTTGGTCTGTAGGATCTCCCAGCTGATGGAGGTAGGCTGGAGGCGATTCTCTGGGGTACAGGAAGGGAGCTGTGTGGGATTTCGGATGGTGAGCTGCAGCTGCTGAGACACATGGAAAAATCTCCCAGCACTGGTCCAGCTGCAGAAGGTGGTAATTCCTCCCTCTCCTTCAATCCCATCTTCTGGCTTTGCTGTAAACCAGCCCTGTGCCTTCCTGCAATGCTAAATGCATTTCACTGAACCAAAGCCCTCTTCAATGGGAGGAGATCCTCCGTGCTCTTTTAGCATTTACTACCACCACAGTACTTCAAGCCACACAGACTGCACCTTGCAAGCATGTGAGCTGAAAGCCAGGTGCCAAAGCTGAAGAGCTCTGTGGGCTGGGGAAGGCAGCCCTGATGTCATAAGGAGTTATGTCACCCCAGTCAGTAAGTTCAGATTTTTGTGGGATCCCAGAGCTTGCCATGAGTTCAGGGTCCTGCTGACACTCATTTATCCCCATGAGAGACCTTGTATCTGCAGAACATGACATTCACATATCCACCCCTCCACAGCCTACAAAGCACTCACTGAGCTTCATCTGCAAAGAAACACATCTTCATTAGCACCCCAATCCTTAACTGGGGTGTGCAACAAGCAGAGAGCAGGGACAAGGCCAAGTGTCCTGCACTAGGGTGTCTCCTGGGGGTCCACAACGTTATTGCAGTTGATACTTGATGGAAGAGGACTAAAGCCAACTCATCAGGAGGGAATCATGAATGTGCAGAGATAAGCCTCATCAGAGCCCGACAGACACTAATTGGCCTTAATTACTCTGATGAGCCTCACCTGGGGTCCCACCCATCTCCACCCAAAGCTCAACACCACTGCCCCTCTCTGGTCCTTTAGTGTAAACAGTTTGTATCCAGCCCTATCTCATGCCCCTACTGGTCAGGGACCCCCTGGGCCTGCTTCAGGCCCTTAACCCTGCCTGGGGCTGTTGCAGGGGTTTGATGGGCGCCCTGTCTGCTGGGCAGGCTCTGTGTGCATAGGCATGTGCTCCTGTGTAATGCAAGTTAGGGGACCGAGGGCTTTTTGCAACAGCCCTCATTCCCACGTTGGCCAGGATTAGCCCCCCTCCCCTCCCATGCAGTGTGGGACAGAAGCCGAGGCATTTCCTGTAGTAACTAATTAGATCCAGCTCCCAACAACAACACACACCAGAGAAAAGCAAAGCGCTGAGCAGGACAAGGTAATGAGCCTGTTCCCCTCCCCAACAATTCCTCCCGCTAATCCCAGACAAAGCCCCAAAGGTCGGACCGAGCTGCTGTGCGGTGTAAATCAGTACTGCTCCATGTACTGCAGCAGAGCTCTGTTGATTTACAGCAACTGGAGATTTCTCATCACCTGTAATTTATGTCTTGAGGAGCACTAATTTTTTGCATTTTGCTTTCTAATCCTTTCCCCCTGGGATGCTGTGGGAATACCAGGGCAGTGCCAGAGCTGGCAGAGGTGGATGTGGGGCTGCTGTTGCTCTTAGAAAATGCTGGATTTCTCCTGCAGCTGATGTGGTGACACTGGATTAAGTTGCAGGCCAAACACACAAGCAGTTTAATAATGAATGATACATGCATTGTCAGTGATGAGTAATTCACACAGCAGCGTGTGTAGCATGGCTGCTGTTTAAGCACCTGGCCTTCAAAGGGTGAATGAACATTAAGGCTGCTCCATAAAGCCCAATCCAGCAGTTGCAGAGGGGAATGTTTTATGAATGGACTGGCATAAGCATTTTTGCAGTAGTTTGCCAGCGATGGAAGATTTGCAGTTGAGTGACATGGAGCATCAACATGTGGGGAGACAGCATAGTTCCTCAGCTAGGGTTTCCAGAGGAGATCTATCAGGACCTGCTTAGAAGTCAGAAAGGGCTGAGTTCACAGGTCCTGTCTTCTGTCCTGTCCATTGAGCCAAAGCCATTGAATGTCATCAGCAGCAGCTCAGATGGCTGGTAAAGGTGTGCTGCAGGTCTGGTGCTGCTTCCATATCACAAAGGTGTAGGTTTGGGCCCAAAGAATAAACAAAATCTCATCAAGGAGTTTGTGACTGCAGAAGATGATACTTGGGCATGCAGGCTTTAGAGACCAGACAGAATGAAGGAGCCGAGAAAAAGATTTAGCAGCTCCCAGTGAGCTGGATGTTGATGAACTCTGTCCAGCAGGTGTGATCCAGCCTGTTCTGGTGCCTTCATCAGTTTCTCTCCAGAGCCTTGAAGCTCCACCACCCTTACTGCTAGCTTCACTACAGTGAGATGAGATTTGTCTCAGCTTATGGCTGGACGTGGGTCTGCCACTTCAACCTCAGCATGGACCCCTCCAACTGAGGATGCACATGCTGCGTGACATGGCACCCCCCGCTTTACCTCCTGACTACTTCCAGATGAACTCCTCATCCTGGGGCTGCAGCCAGGAAGGAGTTTGAGATCAGCACCAGAAACCCAGGAGCCAAGTGAGGCCCAAAAGCATTCTGCCTTGGCTTCCGAGAAGTACTCCCACTCTGCAGCACCAAGTCCCAAGCTTCTCTGCAATGACACCTAACCCTGGCAGGATACCTAGTGCTCCGCAGTGTCCTCAGTGTCTTCGCTCTCCAGAGTGCAGCTCAAGCAAGATAGAAAATAAATAATACTGAAGATGAATGTAGGTTTTAGATAAAATTTCCCCCCCTCCCCCTTGGTTCCTGTGGTGCAGACAAGCTGGTGAAACAAAACCACGTTCCTGTCACATTTTCTCTCCTCTTGGGAATTTCACCCCTCCTTGCCTTGGGATGCACCATCCTGCCTCTTTGGAGCACAAACTCAGGAACGCTTGGGAGGAACAGGGAAGGGAGAAGAGGAGCAGGAGGTGTTTGCTAGCAAATAAAGGACTGTGTGCTTAAACACTCTTCCTCTGCCTATCCCCACCCGGCAGCGTTTACTCAGCAAACACTGCTAATTCACCAGCTTTCCAACGTTTGATTCAGTCTGCAAAAGCAAACCTTTCCTCCCACGTCCTCAGCGGGCTCCTCTCCCTCCCCTCCTCACCAGGACGTGCTGCTTGGCACCAGCCCAGCTCACCTCCCCGACACCTGGGAAGTGCACTGGTTGGGGTGCACGTGTCTGGTAGGGATGCAGAAGCACACCTTGCAGCAAAGTTCTGCTGCTGCTGGTGGCTGCCAGCCCTCAAACGTGGGGAAAAGCTGGCCCAGAGTGCTCTGCTGGGATGCCACCCCTGCCTGAGCAGCAGGTACAAGCAAGCTGGTGAAGTCCCTGTGCAGGTTTGGTCCTTAGCCAGGTTCTGGGGAAGTAGAAGAGGGAAAGCTGGCATGGGACAGAGGTAGTGATTTGTTTTCCTTTTGGAGATAGGCAAGAGGTTTTACAGGAGCTATAGGAGCTGCAGTCCTGCCTGCAGGAAGCAGGACAGCACCTCATTTGCTTGTGAATGGCTCCTTTTATCCAGCTGCTCTCCCAGGGACAGGGCTGAGCCCCTACATTTCCTTTGGCTGCAGCAGTGAGAAGCACTTCTCTTGCTTGAGAAACCCCCATATTCATCCAGAAAGTCTCACATTGGAAAGTTGTTGTCTACTGAGGAATCACTACAGGATGCAATGAGGTGACGTGGAGAGATTAAAATCTTACTCAGATGCCAAAATATCTCAACGGCTCTAAAACATTGAGTTTGAGTCAGAGGGCGACATTCTCTTTATTCTGGGAGCGTAGTGAGAATATTCTGCTGAAATTGTCATTCATTTCTGCTTGTGGCTTGGACAGGAGCTTGGGAAGAGTTTCCAAGACAGGTTTTGTATTCATGCTGACTAGCAGTTCTCAGGTGGGGAGCTGCTCTTGGCTACCTGGGTTTGGGTGTGCTTGATGGACACCTCGATGGGACAGTCAGGGTGCTCTTGCTGGGTAGCTCACCCCCAGTTGCTCTCCTGTGTTTCTCCTGCTCACACCTGAAGCCAGTGCTGCAAACGTGCCCACACTTGGTCCTTTTGCACAGCCCCCTCATCCAAACAAACCTTGGCTTGTGCAGACAGCCCCTGTGAGTCCCTTGCATGGCTCAGCCCTATAGCAAGGGTAGGGATGCTCGAAGCCTGTGGGTTTCTTGCCTGAAATGAAACTGTTTGAGTCTCAGAGTGATGTGGGCACACAGAGGTAAGCCCACAACCCCTGGGGTCTGCCACAGGGAGAGCGTTCATCCTGCAGGCTTTTTGTGCCATCGGGAGATGTCATTGCCTGGAGTCGCTTTTGGCAGGGAGAATGTGCAGCTGGGTGAGGAGTGAAGTGGGACTCCGGAGCAATCAGATCTGTAGGGAAGAGGCAAAGCATGTTCTAACTTAGCATTAGGCAATATGACCCAGAACCCCAAACTCAGGGTTGGCTTTGATTGCTTGTTTTGAGTTTGCTTTGTATCCTGGCTTTTGTTGCAGCTGTTGTGAGAACAGCAGCCTCTTTGTCCCGGCAGGACACGGTGCCGTAGGCACCCAGGTGTCCCTCACCCCTCAGGATGCAGACACGTGGGTGCTGATGTTCTCAGCAGGTCCCTGCTGCACTCTGCAGGGAGAATACATGCTCAGAAAAGCAATGCTCTACGCCTGCCTGTGTGCATGGGAAACATCCTCCTGTCACTTCACACCAGCCCTGGAGCTCCGGCGGTGACATATGCTCCCTCCTCGCCCGCCTTTCATCGCAGGTCCTCGCAGGAGGCCCATTAAACACTTAGCTGACCTTGGACCTCTGCCCGCGCCAGCTGCCCGTGGGAGCAGGCAGGCACGCGTGCGCTGTGCCATGCACACCAGAGCTGTCACCAATGATGTACTGCGGCTGCAGGGTGGGTGACAGTGACACTGGGGCCGGGCTGGGGAGCAGGGCTGGCACAGCGGTGCCACAGGGCTGCGGCTGGCTGCTCCCATCCCTGCTAGCCCCGAGCTGCGCCCCTCCGGGTTCAACCCTGGGTCTTAATTTTCCAGCCGAGTGCACTTGCTGCTGGCCAGGCAGGGAGGGGGATGCAGGCTGCAGGGAGCAGCGCTGGTGGTGCAGCTGCAGGAAGATGCAGGGAAGGAGTAGGTGTGCTGGGCTGTCTCCCTCCTCGTGCTGTCCTGGTGGGACCAAGCCTGTGTGGCGGGATGGCACCATCTCACACTGTGATGGCCAAGAGAGCATCCCTTGGAATGTGGCATTAAGTCCTTGTCACTTCAGTTCTCGATGCTACACCCTAAATCTGAGCCATCACCCCACCCCATTCTCCTCAGCCTTGCAGCTTAGCCAGCGTTATCTCAAAACCCAGAAAGGCTACAGATTTTCCACAACATCTTATGAAATATCCTCTGAGGTCTTAAAGGACCCTGGTGGCCTCCTCCCCACCTCTGGGGTCCTCTCTGCTGCTGTAGCCCTGGAGCAGGTTCTTTCCCAGCCCAGCTCAGAGGGCCCTCCAGCCTTTCACAGGGCTGCCCCAGGACACTTCTTGTGGTGTAGTATGAAACACTGGATTTCAGGCTACTTCATGGGAGGAGGCAGCAAGTGAGAGTTGTCTCTGGCAGTCTCTGTTTGCAGACAGCTGGAAGAGAACGATTCATGTAAAAAGATGAGGGTAGGGAGTCCTGAAGGATGCTTCAGCTGCACCAGCAGCAGCAGCAGGCAATGGTAAGCTGCAGAGCTGCCTCTCCCTTTTCTCCAAGCTGTATTTGGAAAGAACCTTAGGGAAATGGTATTAAACCGCTGCTGTAGCAGCCACTCATCATGTCCTCAGGCCCAGAGGGAAGTAATCTCCACCATCCCTGCTTCTCTCAGGTCGCCTCTGGGGGTGATGATGTTCCTCTGGGAGCCTGCTGTGGTGTGCAGTGAGCTGCCAAAAGGAGACACTGCTGCTCTGCATCACAGGCAGAGGATGGAGAGTGTGCCTACCCGGGGGAATTGGCTGGTGGCTCAGGGAACCTCTTCAAGGGCAGGGAACATTTCATCCCAAACTCTCAGGAAGCATTTCCCCTACAGAAGAGCTGCAGACAGCTGTTAAAATTAGAGCAGCATGCCCAAGGCAAACCTATCTTCTTGCCCTGAGACAGTGAGCTCATTTGAAGATTGGGCACCCAAACCTGCACATTTCTACCCAACCCAGCATGCAGCAACCTTCAGGGAGACTCTCACAACACTGTCCCCACCCTGAGGATGTCCCCAGGACTCTGACTTTTATCACCCACCAGGAACTGGAGGCCAAGGTCTGCAACTGTGGTGGGTGTCTGGATCCCTCTGCACCCAGAGTACAGCCAGGCCATGAATTTCAGGCACAGACTTTGATTTTGAATGCCCTTGTGAGTGATGCGAGGTGGTTCAAAGGATGCTTAGCTGCAGCAGGCAGCTTGCACCGCTTGTACCATATCTCTGTTGGACTCGGCAGGACTTGTGCAGGCAAAACTGAGGATCTAAAAGTGTGTGCCTTTGAAAATCTTCACTTTGAGACTGGGTTTGACATAGTAAAGAACAAAAAAGGGTCTGAAGCTGCTCAGGGGCAGGAAAACAGCAAGATGTGATGGAGAAATGCTGCTTTTGGTGCTGCCTTGGTGCCTTGGCTCTGAAATAAATGCTCCAAGAGGTGCTGGCCTGAGGACTGCTCGATATTTCTCTGCTTAACCATGAAAGCCAATCCCCTTTTGCTTTGTTTGGCTTGGAAAAGAACCTCCCCTCAGGGCTTTGGGGTTTTGTCTTCATTCTTCCTGAAGAATATCTTGTGATGGAAAACGCTTTATAACCAGATGTGTACATGCTGCAGGTGGGAGATGCTAGTGGAGATGTGGGGTGAGCAGGTCCCACCAAGCAGGAACCGATGCAGGGACCCTAATGCCTCAATGCAGTGATGGAGCACTTTGCTGTCTCTGCCTGGGTCTCTGGCGTATGCCACCCTGCAGAAGGAGTCCTTTATCCCCCCCCCCCCCTCACATTATTATTTCCCCCCCTCTTTAAATTCATCTTCCTCAGCCATCCGGGGCTGTCCCTGCTGGAAAATTACTCTCACAAAAGCTCCCTCAGCAGTAATTACCTAAATGGGGGGAAGGGAGGGGAGACCCATTTAGAATCCACTTCATTGCAGGATTAGCTAATTAATTAACGGTTTCACTGACAACTCGAAGGGGAAGAGTGTGTTAAATAGGAAGGCTCCGGAGCTTGATTTATGTGATGTGACACCCATGGTCTCACTGCCACATTGCCATCCTGCCTGCCTTGTGCAAGGAGGTCTCACTCACTGGGGACACTAGGAGGCTGGGGGGGACCATGTGGTGGTGGGCACAAACAGGGGGGCAATTAGCCAGCAGATGATGCTGGATTGAGGTGGGGTTGTGGTCACTGAAGTGGCAGGACCACCCTTCTGCTATGGGATGGTCATGCAGAAGAGAGGACTAGGGTGGCTCCATCTCCACATGACCAACGGGGACAGCGGGCCTGGGGGTCATGGGCTGCCTGGGGCAACGCTGGCAGTGCCGTCCTGCACTCTCCCCACTGCCCACGGTACTACCCAGCCATGGCTGGAGTGAGTTTGCTGGGTCTCAGGCAGGAGTGGGCTGCCCCAATGCACAAATCCGGGCAGATTTGAGTCTTTTCTGCCCACTGTTGAAATCTGGTACCTACTGCCTGGTGTCTCTCTTCCCTGTGCTGACATCTTGGGGGACAAACAGCTGTGTGTTTAGATGGGAAAAGTAAATCTTGAGAGTTTCCAGCTGGATTTGTTAATTTGAGGCAAAGGCCAAGATGTGCACTGAAAAAACAAGTTTTTAGGGTTAATTTGCATTTGTTTGTTTGCATTCTGCAAGGGCTGTAATTCCCCTCAGAGGGAACAAAACTGCCAAGTTTCACACCTTCCCTGGAGGTGAAAATTTCTCACTTTGGTAGCAAACCCACAGATTGGTTTGGGAGAGGGAGGGGGAGAGCGGCAGGCCTGGCTTTCATTGCACTGTCACCTGAAGTGCTGGGAGCAAGGGGAAATGCTGATGAATAATGATGCCAAAGCTGCCCATCCTTCCTGTAAAACTTGGGGATGAGGTAGGACATTAAGAGCAGTTGTCACAGCGCTCAGCCGTGGGATGGGCATGAGGACCATCATGGGCTGCAGCTCATCCCAGCCTTCAGCTTGCTGCTATTGGGATGGGAGGATGCTCCAGTGGGAGGATGCTCTGGATGGAAGATTCTCCAGTGGGATGTTGCTCTGTTGGAAGGATGCTTTGGATGGAAGATGCTCTGGCAGAAGGATACTCCTTCTCCAACTAAAACCTCTCCCACTGACTTTGCTGATTGTTTCAGCTGCTTGAATGGCAGAGGCAGGGAGTGGGTTAAATCTAAATAAGTGTTAAATCCCAAGTAAATAAATAAAAGCTGCTCCGGGGTGGGGCTGGGCTGCGCCTGTGTCTGGCAGGCCTGTGCTCCCCCTGCCATGTCCCCCCCAGCACTCGGATGGCTTTTTTTGATGGCTTCTAAATAGAGGCGCCCGATCGCATCTGGAAGCAAAATGAAACAGATTTCATTTTTCACACGCGGCACAATGGCTGCGCTGACAAAAGAGGAAGGCAGCCCATTGTCCTGCTCTGCATCTTCACATCCTACCTCTGTCCCCCGAATTAACCCCTTTCACCTCAGCCATTGTGGCGACAGCACTTCGGAGATGCTTAACAAAGGCGGAAGAAAGCCCTCTCCATGTACGGAGGGGGGGGGGGAGG
>JAOWBP010004343.1:10297671-10308787 GCA_028571105.1 Tragopan temminckii | reverse complement strand
GACGAGCGTGGCAGAGGTTGGTGGGAGCCCTGGGATCTCTCTCAGCAGCCACAGAACCGGGTGCAGCTACCACACCCCAGTGGTTCTCACGGGCAAGCAGGAACCTTGGCAAAGCCCCATCCTGCTGGCAGCCAGCCCCATCAGGCTCATTAAATGCAATTAAGCTGGAGTGGGTATTCCCCCCTCCGCCCCCCTAACCCATCCTCTTCTCCTCCTCCTTTTGGGGATATTGCTCTTAGACAAAATAAACAGGGCAGCTTTGCGTGGGCTCAGGCAGGTGGCTGGCACCTGGGCCCCACGCAGCAGCAGGTGGAAATGGCAAAGGCTCTGCAAAGGGGAATGTGCAATAAGCTGGATCATAAAGGAGCTCATACCCCAGCACATCCATTTTATAAACAGGGGAAGGACTCAGCCTGAAGTGACGGTTTGTTGCACCAGCATCCTGCATCGTTCTATAGCTCTACGAAGATGCAGCAGTGCCCCAACCTGGGCACAGCAGGATGCTGCTTCCGAGCCCTTTGCACAATGGGCAGCCAGCAAAATCCTCTCCCCGCCCCCTCCCCACATCCCTTTGAGGCAGAAAGGAAGAAGGCTGGAAACATCCTTCCTCTCCTCCGCACAATACGATGGAAATAGAACGGGAGGAGCGGCGGAGGCGGCTCCACGCAGCCCCAGTGCCTGGCCAGCAATAAGGACAGCATGGCCAGCAGCTTCCTGCCATTGTCCTGGTCCTGTGCAGCTGCACCCAGCCCAGGACAGCAAAAACAGAGCTAAACTCAGCTCCAAAGGGATTCAGGAGCAGAAGGAAGGCGTGATGAGATGCACTGCCCAAGCTGCCTCTTTGCTGCCAAGTGCAAACCCTGTCCGTGCTCAGATTGCGGTGGTACCCCTGTGTCCAGCAGCCAGGTTTGGGAAGAACCCCAATCCCAAAGCTGCTGGGCTTTTGCACTGCACAGGGAGAAAAGCAAAACAAAACCGACAAAACCAAGAAGAGAGCAGAAGATCCCTTCCTCGCATCCAGCATAGGAGGTGAAACTAAGTCCCCAGGGAGCAAGTTCAACACGAAATCCTCACTTTCTCCTCCAAAGGAGTGGTGACGTGCCCACCCCGCTCCAGCATGCGCATCAGCAGCCATAAAACCCTGCAAGCAACTCACACCAACATAAACCCACTGCTTGTGAGTGGGTGAGGCTGACAGAACCCGCAGCCTCTACAGGGAGAGAAACAGGAGCAGGAAGAAGAGGGACAACACCAAACAGCCCCGTGCTCCTCTGCTGAGCCCAGGGCAGTCGGGGAAGGACAATGAGCATCGTGCGGGCAGCAAGGGCTCTGCATCCCCACTGGCCCTGCTGCAAAGTGGTTCAGGCATTCTCACAGCAGTTGCTGCTCACTGCATCGCTGCCATCCCATCCACAGCCCGGCTGTGCCAGGAGAGCTGTGAGCCCGGCTGCTCCGCTCCCCAGAGGCTCCCAAGTGCATTTTTGTCCCTCTTGACATGTTAAAAATAGAAAGCAGCAGTGTTATTGTCCTGCAGGCAAATATAGAAAGTTTACATCCTCGCTTGCTAAACATCTACGCAGCAGAGACCATTCTAACACACTGGAAAGCTATTCACAAAGCAAAACTTGGGAAATCAGCACATCCCTAAGAGAATTTGATGCACTACAGCACTAAACACCAGTGGTTAACTCGCCCTCCCCCTCCTCTCCTCGCTTCCCTGGCTTTTTTCAGGCTTTTACGCATCTGCTCACGCTGGCCTCCAAGGAGGCTGCGCAGGCTCGCACTGCACTCTGCAGAAGAACGCTCTGCCCCGGTGCTGCCCTCGCAGATGGGAAAGCAAACATGATCCAATCTGGGAGTGGACTTGTCACTGTCCTCCCTTAACACTTTCCAGCTCCAGACAAAGCGTCGCTGCAAGGAAACCGATGGCACAGTGAGAGGGGAGCTGGAGGATGCCGCATCCCCGCTCCAGGTTCCAAAGGGTGAAAAGGGATTTGCGTTTGCCTGCTCCTTACAGACCCCTGAAGGGAAAAGGCAGCGGTGACCCCAGCAGCAGGAGAGCACTGAGCTTCCCCATCCGTCACCCCTGCTGACTCAGGAGGGAGGGGGCCTCAGCCTCATTCTTGGAAAGGGAAGATTTCTACGCAAGCTCGGCTTTTCCATGAGCGTTTGGGCGAACGCACTGCACCACTCCCACCCAGCTGGGACGGGGCTCGAGATCCAATTTCATTTCTCCAAAAAGAAGAAAAAAATAAAATAAAAATTTAAATCACATGGGAGATGGAAGAATTCATCAGGTCACTTCCAGCTCCAGGCAGGATCCCCGCCTTCTGCAAAGGCAGCCCTGTGCAGGGACTCCCTGTCCTTCCTGCAGCTCCCCGGAGTGCTGCTTGACATGGAGACGCAGCACCAGGACCCGCTGCTGCTGCAGGATGGAGAACTCAGAGGGTCGGGTGCAGCGTTCCAAGGGAGCTGTCTCAGTCAGCCGGCCCCCAACAGCACAGCAAAGCCCAAGCAGGGATGGCAGCAGGTTTGTGCTGCATCCCGTGGTGTTGCCCCCCGCTCCATCCCACCTGCTGACTCCAGGGATCTGCCAGCTCCAACTCAGAGCAGAACTTAAAGGCTGGCTTATGCACTTGTGCTGTGCCACGTGCTGGCTTGCTGGACTCAGCAGAAAGGAGCAGTAGTCAAAGCCAGGAGCGTGCAGGCTATCACACTGCAGGCACCAACCAGCTCCAAACAAGGCACCCTCCACTTTAAGCCCATCTCCCTGGGGGTAGGAGCACCCCGACAGGAGGACAGGGAAGGTGTCAGGGCTGATACATCAGCAACACCCCAGCAAGCACTGCTGCAGCAGTAAGGCTGTAAATATCCTCATGCAGACGCAGTGAGCAGACTGAGCATAACTCACTTCAATCCCCCCCCCCTTCGCCCCAAAAGAAAACACACACCCAGAAACAGAAGGAAACCAGGCAGGAAAAACCCGATGGTCATTCGACAACTATTCCAAGCCTCCCTGATCCCAGGAGGGAGCTGCTCTGTGTTCCACCACATCCCCATAGCCACATCACAGCTGCCCCATGCCCTCCCCCATGATCCCATGCCAGCTGCCAGGGTCTGGTGCACCAGGGCTGCTTTCTCCTCGTTTCATACCGTGCACATCTCAGCTGGCATTTCAGAGCCAGCCCAGTGCCAGATTTCTCTCTGCTGAGCCAAGGCACTTGGAAATGCATGACGACTTCAGCAGATTAATTGGAAACACAGCCTGGGTGTTGCAATCCCAGGAATGACTCCAATTTCAGGAACAAATGTTTTCATCTCAAAGTGGGAGCAGTCACCCAAGTGGAAGGGTGCATTTTTGTTGCTGTAGCTCACCCCTCCCCTGGTGTGAGGGGTGGGATGGGAGCAGCACTGCGTCCCAGTGGGGCAGCCATACAGGCACTCGAGTCACCAGGAGCTGCTGCAGGGATTCCTGATGCTCCTGCTGGCTCCAGAGAGGGACAGCTGAGGTTTGCTCACATTCTCTCCTTTTACAGCAGCACATCT
This sequence comes from Tragopan temminckii, assembly GCA_028571105.1. NCBI lineage: Eukaryota > Metazoa > Chordata > Aves > Galliformes > Phasianidae > Tragopan > Tragopan temminckii. Next base: position 10,305,241 of record JAOWBP010004343.1, on the reverse strand, counting down.
TTCTACAGCAAGATCTACAGCAAGAGGTGGGAGAACAGGAGGCGGTGGGGTCCCTGCTGCAGTTCACCAGGTCCCCAAGGGTGGCTGCAAGGCACGAAGAGTCCTCCTGTGGTTCCATCCACATCCTAAGGGTACATTCCCAGCTCTTGCACAGGTGACTTTCCAAAAAGCCACTAACTCTGCCTAGAGCCCAGCAGGACCTGCTCCACCGCTTCATCCAGGCTGGAAAAGATGTCCCTTGGCTCTTCCAACTTCCATCCTCACACACGGAGCCTTTCACCCTAAGCACCAGGCGGCCAAAGAGTCCCCAGAAGGCCTCTGCTGAAGGCTACAGGAGCTCAGAGATTCACTTTCTGGTCCCAGCACTCTTGAAGGTGACTCTTCTGCTCTGTGTCAAATGGCTGGTGACAGCCCAGGCCACCACACTGCAGCAGTGCTGGAGGAGATGCTGGCTGCCAGCACAGCTCCCCAGAGACAAGCCCAGCAACAAGTCAAGAAAGAAGGGACCTATTCCCACAAGGAATAGGGCTGAACTTGCCAGAAGCTGGAAATCAATCCCCACAGGACCATTCACTCCATCTAGTGGCAAGCCATCCCCGTGCTCCCATGTTATTTCTCCTTCTCTATAGCAATAACTCTTTCCCCCTTTCCAGGATTTTCAACATCAATTTGCCATTTCTTTGCTCAGTGCTGTTTCCTGCCAACCTCCCATGCTCTCTTAGGTGGTCCCTCCACAGCCATCACAAGTCTTGAACTCTCAATCTCTCCTGGCTGCCAAAAACAAAGTTCTGCCACGGCTCAGCAGCTGCGCAGCAGCTTCCCTGCTCCTGAAGCTGAAGGTGATAAGCGAAGAAGAAAAGCTGGTCTGGCCAGAGTCCTGGCAGGGATGTCAGCTCTGATAGCCTGCTGCCAGGGCTCCTGCAACCCAAGAAAAACTGTGTGGGCTGTGGAAAGGGCATGTGGCTGCTGCTGGAGAAGAAACCAAGCTGAAAGCCCAGGGCTGGATGCTGGGAGAAGCCTGCTTGCTCAGCTCCTGTGAGCTGCACGCACAGCTAGCAGGCACCCAAGCGGGAAGGAGGGATGGAGGTGCTGCAGCTGCTTTGCTGAGCCTGTGTCTGCTGCAGACACAGAGCAGTGCTCACGTCCACTTCTGATTTGGCAGAGATGCAGCAGGACTGTCCCACGCTGAGCTGCGAGGACGTGGAGCAAGCAAGAGCAGCCTGCCTCGTGCAGATGAGATGGGGGGCAGATGGTTTCAGATGGATAAAAAGCACGCTCACCTTCCCAGCTAACTCACTCCTGCAGGTCCCATTTCGGCTGCCTGCACCTCCTCCTCCAGCTGCTCGGCCTCCTTCAGCAAAGCCTTGCCAGAGCTGGAGCTGGACCCAGAGCACGGCACACATCACAGTTCCTCAGCATCCCACTGGGCAGCGAAACGCTGTGGCACACCCAGGGCTGTACAAACTCCTCCTGCAGCCCCCTGTCCAGGCCTAGATCCACTTCCCTCCAGCCCCAAATTCAATTCCTTTCTAAATCTTTGCCTCTCAGAGCAATATTTTTCTCTATAAAAAAGACAGATCCTGGCTAGAGAGTTTTGGCAAGGGGTTTGATTTTTTACTTGCTGCCATGAAGATGCTAACCCCTCTCTTTGCTGGTACCAGGGGAGCTGTGAGCACCACCAAGATGCTCTCACCTCTGCACTGCACCATGCTCACAGAAGCCACCCACATCAGGCACCTTCAGCACACTCTTCCATTAAGACTCCCCAGGACACATCCCAATGCCATCCTAATCCACAAACCTACTGGAAACCACTGTGACCAAATCCTTGCATCAAATCCATGCAAATCATGGCTTTTCTGCAATTCATTTAGATATTCTGACAACACAAAACCACCAGATGTTGTAATGAGATGCCACTTACAGAGCTTTCCTCACTCCAGCACCTCCTGTGAGATCTGCAATTGGGGCAGCCTTCTCTCCCTAACCAGGATATCTGTATGCTAAAAGCACGTAGGAAAAGCAAACTGTAGCATGTTGGCTTTCCAAATCAGCCTGGTGAGCTCGAGCCTGGTTTCATCTCTCACTCCCATGGTCAGCAACACCCAAGTCACGAGCAGAGAGGAAAAAGCTGCACGGATGGAGAAGAAAGCTGCTGGGTTATGCAAGGATGCCCTCCGGCCAGCAGCAGTGCTGGGAGGCCTCCTGCCCCAAGCCAGGAGATAAGGCAGCAAGAAGGGAGGACGCACAGATCCAGCACACACCCAAGCTCACGCCAGCCCCAGCCCACAAATCCTTCTGCAAGTTTCTCCGTCCCACCTCCAGACGTGCCAGCACCCCGTCCTACACCCTGTGCCCCTCCCAGGCTTCTCCTCCGTCACACCCTCCACCTTCTTTGCTCACTTTGGCACATCGTCCCCAACACGTCTGCGTGATGTGAAGTGACCTCGTGTGCTAGCCAAGCATTATCACTTGTTCCCATCGCTGTCACAGGCCATCACGCAGTCTGGGCTCCTGCAAAAAGGAGAAAACCTCCACCCAACAGCACAGTTACTCACGGGTAAACCAGACCCAACAGGACATCCAGCCTCCACAGCACGATCTCACCAAGAAGGAAAAATTCCTTCCAGTTCCTTGAGCTTGACAGATCTTTCAAGCGTTCTTCATTTGTCGCTATTGTGAATCCACACCTCAAACCACAAGCAAAAAAAAAAAGGCAGCCAATAAGATAGACAGGAGCTGCAAACAAAACTGGGAGCTCTTTGGAAGGAATGAGGCTCCAAACAGTTCTCCAAGGGCTCCTTTTTGCTGTGATTTGATGTGAAATCAGATCAGACACGGTACTGCTAGGATGGCATTTCAGGGCCAACGCACAAATTGCAAACTGTCCTCTGCCCCCACCACGACACTGCTTTGCTCCATTTCTTTGGATCCCTCGGGTCTCCTCTGCTGATGAAACCAGCTCGAGCTTCACCACCATGCTCTCCTTCCAGGCAGATCCTGCACTGTGCAGCTGTGAGTCTTCCAGTCTTCCTTTCTGAAGTGGAACTGCTCAAGGTCTTTGAGCTCCAGAGGTGATGGAAAGTCCTTTCTCCTACCTGATGGCCCACCCGTGGCACCACTCAGAAGCAGGCTCAGAGCCTTCAGCCCTGGTCAGTTCTTTTTGAGGACCAACAGCACTGCGGCACTGCCACCAGCATCATCTCTCCTGACATGAGCTCCCGTTGATCCGCTACTGATAAACCTCTGCTAGCAAAACCAGCAAGATTTACGCACAACCTTGCACTTGCAAGGAGACAGAAAGCAAAGCATGCCCAAAGAGGTAAGCTGCAGACACTTCTGCTCGATTGCATCCACATCGGGAGCACTGCACAGCTTCATCTGAGCTCCCAAGGAAGGTCAGCATCCAGCTGCAGTATTTACAAAGCCAACAAGAAGCACTGAGCTGGCATCTGCTGCCCTGCAAGGCTCCTACCTGTCCACGCAGGGTTCCTCAGGTTGCTGCTCGCCCCCGAGCTGAGGTTGCATTGCAGCAAAGCCTCTTTGGTGACAGACGAGACGCAGAACCACCACCCTCTGGTTGGTTACAGCCCACTATCAGCATTTATTTATTTTATATCAGAGCAAGTGAAGTGTCAAAGCACATCTCTACAATCCGCATAGCAGGCTGGGGAGTGGAGCTCTCCTTCTCCTACCTACAAAGGCTTAGCATCACTACACCTGCAGAGGAGTATTGGCACCTGAGACCTTCAGGGTGCCCCACAAACACTGTCACAAGCTGCAGGAGCTGAGTGACACCCAACAGTCGTTGTCCCACTGCTTCTAAAGCAGCGTAACACACAGCACTCCACGGTTTTCATGGCTTCAGTGCTCATTTTATCATTTAACTTCCACTCAGAGACTCCGACATAATGCAGAAGCAGCCCCTGAGAGGCACTAGGAGAGAGAGCAGAGCTGAGCATCACCAGACTCTTCAGCCCCTTATCTGACCTGGGATACACATGACAGCACCTGCACTATTTCCCAGTCAGTCCTGAAAAATAAACCTCTGGAACCCGACAGCAAGGCAAGATCCAAATCCAGTGGCTGCAGCTGCAGTGCATCAGCCAGAGTCCACATTTCAGCGCAAACCTCAGAGCTGGCTGCAGCTGCAACCCCACCACAGGCATTAAAACAAAGCACAGCAAGGATGGCTGCAGGTTCAGATGCCAATGCCACCACTGCAGACACCTCAAACTCAGGGAGCACAGCCTAAACCATGCGCTGCTCCCAACTCTGCTGGTGCTGCAGATCCACTCTCCTTCAATTCCTACAACAGTTCCTCTCCCCAAACCCACTCACACAGGAAAAGTCCCCAGAACGTGTCGAAATCCCCCACAAAGTTCTCCCACTGTGGCGAGGCCATGTCAGCGACGGTTTAATTGGTGCCCATTTCACAACTTCTCTGAGAAATGAGGAGCTTAACGAAGCCCTTCCTGCAATTTAAAGGAGCTTTAAGACTCTGAGCTGTGCTACCCAAAAGCTACTGGAAAGCTAAACCTGAAGACGACAGCAACTTCCAGCCATGCAAAACCTGCTCCGTGTCCAGACACCTTCCTGCTGGAGACCTTTGTTCAAAGCCCCAAATCCCAAAAATGCAAAAGGAAGAGCCAAGGGATTCCTCCCTCCCCTCCAGCAGCTGCTCCAGCCCTGGGGTATAACAGCACTTTGGAGCCTGCACTGCTTTGAGCATCTTTGAAAGCTGCAACCAACTGAATCCAGAGAGCACAAAGCTCAGCCACGTCTCTCCCTGTGCATCTCCAGATTTTGGGGCACAGCACAGCTTTGTGTGTGCTTTTCTGGCACAAGCACAGGGTCGGAACCAATCCAACAAGCACTGAAACTGCACCACGCAGCTGCAGAGGGTATTTGCAGGTGCTCTGTGCCCATACAGGTGTATAGCTTGGATGTTTGCCTTCCTGGGTGTTTATCTTCAGGCTGTGTCTGCACACAAGCTTATCTCCCAGGGGAGGGGTGTGTTTCTCCTGCACACACTGTTATCTCCAGGGATGTGGGCTCTCTCCGAGGCAAACACCGCATGTGCATCCCAGTGCCAGCAGCAGTGCAGGCAGTGGGGATGGGGCTATGGGGCTCCTTCTCCTCTCCATCATCTCCTTTTATCAGTGAGAGGGAAAGGAAAACACAGCAGCTCTAACAAGGAGGGGAAGGGAGAGAGATTTGAGAAGGATGGAAAGGGAAGGAAGGATGGCAGGGTCCTAATGGAAGAGCACTGATCCCATCTAGATGTGTTCAGGGTCTCCTCGAAAGAACCCTGGTTTCTCTATAAATGCATTATCTCCTATTACCTTCCCAAAGCCCTCTTGTTCACACAGGGAACAATTAACACAGCCATTCCTAATGCTCATTTCATGTGCTGACCCCTCTGGAGATGGGCACTCCAGGATGCCCAGCGGATCCTCACCACATCCCAGCATAGACAAGAGCTCTGCCTGCTGCCATCCCAGATCACCATTTAGGAAGGCACTAATTAGCTCTCTCACCACCAAAGAATCATTTGAAGTCTTCCATCCCACTGCAAGCAGCACCACCTGCCTTTGCAGCATCAAGCTTCAGGCTGCACCCTATGAGCCCCCCCATCACCCTGGTGCTTTTCTCCATCACTCCATCCCCCCAAAAAACACCGAGTTCCACTCCGAAACCTCCCAGCCTGTGGGTCACACCCTGGGACCTTGGCTTTCTTCACAACACCAGAACCTTGAGCCAATCTCAGCCCAGGCAAACACCCAGCAAAGTCTCACCTGAGCAGCTCCATCCCCTGCATCCATGCGGGACCCTCGGTGCCGAACCTGCTGCAGCCGGCATGCAGAAGCCTTCTCCCCCAGCACAGCTCCCAGCCAGCAGTTTGTGCAGCTGCTGCCTCACATCTGCCCGCTCTCCTGCCAATTGCCCAAGAGCCCTCAGCCTCTCATGCCCAACAGTTCAGCTGTCATGGGCTGTGGGAAACCTCAGCTTTGGAAACGCTGCGTTTACACTGATGCAACCCGGCAGACATTCGTTTTCCGGAGTTGCTGTTAAGGGGGAGCGGAGGAATATCCAGCCTGGGTAATGGGCTGACCCCTGTCAGGGCTGTGGCCAAGTGCAGCCTCCCTGGGCTGTAACTCTACCTCTTTCCTCTCCCCCCCTTGGTCCCATCCCACTGCTCGCTCCTTGCAATTCCTCCACCGGTTCCACGCGCCATACGGCTTCCTCCACCATCTGGGCTCCATTTAGGGGAGCTGATGTTTTTCACAGGGCTGTAATCTAAACTTTGGTATTGAGTTTACATCTCGCATACCAACGTCTCACCACTGCGCCTGGCCACGCCGGGGGGGTGTCTGGGCTGCCAGGCTCCATCCTGACAGAGGGATGCAGCATCTCGGCACCTCCACGTACTTGCAAACCATCAGATGGCCCAAGAACTGCAGATGCTGATGCATAAATCCCACATGGATCTAGCCAGGCGCTGGGCACGAGGCTGAAAAGCAGAGCAGCTCACCCTGGGAGGTTGCAGATGGGAGCTGGAGCTCCTAATCAGTGTTATCCAGCCTCCATCACCAGCAGCAGGAAATTCTCTTAATTTTTTTGCCTTAAGCTCTACCCTTACCTCCATCCATACCGCAGTCAGACCCTGCAAGCAGCATTTCTCAGAGCGGGGACAAAGGTTGCCCTTTGGGGAGCAGAGGATGGACACTGAGAGGCACCAGGTCCTGCAGCATTGCACTGCTTGCTGCTGCTCTGCTTGACCCAGACCAACCAGATGCAACCATCAAAGCCAAGTTCCACCAACAGCAAGTCCAGACCATCAGGGAGCAGGAGATGGGAGCGCAGGAAGCAGCAGCAGGACAGGGGCTTCCAGCAATGAAGAACTGCTGAGTTTGTAGGCACCTGCACTTGCAGCTGCCTGTGCTGCAGAGGTGGGACAGGAAGATCTGTGCTCCCAGGACACCCCGCTGGACTGGGCTATGAGCAGATTGCTCTCCATCCCCTTTCCTGCTTCACTCAGCGTATGTTAAACAGATATTAAAAAGCACAAAGTCTTTGCCCTGAGCTCCTCAGAGCTCTCCCTTCCCAGAGCAGCGTGCCCTGAACACTTAGCATCGAGTCTTCCACCCTATAGCCATACAAACCTGGAGCAGAATTAGGCAGCCAGGCTGCGACAAGGACAGACCCACCACCACCACCCAAAGTAACAAGCAAATTCAGGCAGCACACAAATCCCCACCGTGCAAGCAGCAAGAAGGAGCTTCACCGCCCAAACACAGTTAAGGTGCTGCATTTGCAAAGAGGCTGGCACAACAGCTCCTCTACCAGACACCGGCCCAGCTCTCCAGCCCCCACAGTTATTTATGAACTGCGAGGGCTTGCAGGCTGCCAGCACACCCTGCCAGCGGGCACAGCAGCATCAGCGAGCGCTGCGAGCTGGTTGCACGCTGCAGCTCTGCTCCAAGCCCTGCAGCAGCCCCCACCGTGCAAGCAGCAAGAAGGAGCTTCACCGCCCAAACACAGTTAAGGTGCTGCATTTGCAAAGAGG
>JAOWBP010004343.1:10245581-10256415 GCA_028571105.1 Tragopan temminckii | reverse complement strand
GGTGAGCAGGCACTTAATAAGCACAGCTCTTGGCCAGGGCTGTGTGATGACCAGCACAACCGTGTGCACCAAAGAGCACTGCGCAGATGCTGGGACACTCACAGAACTCTGCCATTGCCACCCCCTTTCCCTGGAGGAAAGTTCAGACCCCCTGCAGAACCAGCAAGTAGCACAGCACAGAGGAGCAGATTCCATAGGATCCATAAAAGCACAGCAAAAACAGAAAGTGACTCTTTGTTACGTGCCTCACAGAAGCTTCACCTGCACTCCCATGCCAACAAGAAAAGTAGTTGCAATTAATAGGACAAAGCATCCAGCCAGGACTCAGATTTGGTCAGAGAACTCCTCCTGCTGCACAGTTGCTGTGTGTTCAGTTTTCACCTTAGCTACTCAGCTTCAGCCCTTGAAATGTCCCAACCCTCAGGCACTGCTTGCAGCATTTCCAAGCTCTGTGTTTCCTGGTGGTGTTGCTGAGCACTTTGGGGGTTCAGAGTCCCCTTTGTAGCCTGAATCTTCTTGGACACAAGTTCAGACCTTTGTACCGCCCTTCCCTGCGTGATGAAGGACCCAGAGCCTGCTGCTTTTTTGAGACAGTACCTTTGGTCATATAAAGGTTATTTCTTCCTACAGACCATGCTGTACCTCCCAGAGATTACTGCAATCACAAAAGCTAGCAAAAATGAAGATGAAGGCCAGGGCTCAGAAGCAGAGGATTGTCAAGAGCAGCAGCAGACTGCTGAGTGCAAAAGAAGAGAGGCAGAAAAGCAGCTCCCTGGGGTAAGGGCACTGTGTGTGCCCTGCTGCAAGCCCCTCCCAGCCCTGCATGGGCACTTGAAGGCTTTAAAGTGTTTTTTTCAAACTCGGGAAACGTCTGGGCCAATAAATCAGGATTTCCTTTCCATCAGCTCCGAGCATTTGATCAGCATTATTCCATTGAACACCACCATTGCCAGCCAAGGACTGTTTTCAAGCGCTCTCCAAAGCTCTGTGCGTTTTTCATCTCTGCATCTCACTGCAGCTCTTTTGCTTTTCCTTCCCACTGTTTATCTCTCACAGCACTGAGCCTTGCTTGGACTTCCTGTTTGGTTCTGTGGTTCGTAGCTTTCTCGTTTGCTGTTATTTTTGACTTCCATCCAAGCTTTGTATGATATTAATAGCCACTTCACAGAGCCATAACCATCCTCAAGCCAGCCCTAATATTAGCAAAAGAACCAAGAAGCATTGCTGAGCCCTGAGGAACTCCAGCTCCCATTTTCTCCTCCGTGGTACCACTGCTGCCCACAGCTCAGCCCCCAGCTCAGGGAGCCAAAAGAAATAAATGAATCCATCACCCAACCCCAGAGCCACACACTGGGGCTGTGGGAGCACCGGTGTGGAGTTGGCCACATAAGAGGTGGAGGATGAGCTGCAGCTCAGGTTTGTCCGGGTTGAGAAGTGATGCAGTCCTGAATGCAGCAAGAGATGGAGAAACATCTTGTGAGAGTGAAATGATTCCATGGAAGTGCTTAGAAAGAACGTGCTCAGATGATGATTCAAGAATTAGAACTTATCGAGTGTCTACCTGATGCCTCAACAGCCTCATCAAGATCATCACTTACCACTAGTCTGGTTACGGCAGTGATAACAATATCCAAACAGCTCCCTTTCTTTTAAGGGCTGCAAGGAACAGGAAAAACAATCTGCCCCTTTCCTCTGATGAATTCTCCTCCCTTCCTTTGCATTGCTACAGTGACTCATCAGCATCCTGAGGTCTTTTGAGGGAGAAAATAAGAAGCTGATGATGGTTTTTGGCTCCTCTGTGCCAAGAGGAACACGATGCCAAGGTTCATGATTTCTTCCTTCTCATTTTAGGTTTAATTGGGGCTCTATTTATGTATTTTTAATGCCTTCTATACTAGATTCTTTCTGCACACAGCTGCAATTCCACATTACATTCACTATATGTCACATTTTACCTTTTCTGTTTGTTTTGACCACTAAGACCAATTTTTGTTACTTGCCCAAGCTGTTATTCAATGAGTGGTAACAAATCATCAGTGAGCTGCAGGCAGCCCTGGGCCACCCTATGCACACTGCCCACAGACCACAGTACCTGCTCCTTCAGGGAACACATCACATTTATCACAGGCACAGACACCATACCCCACAGTTACATAAAACCACACAAATTCAGCTGCTGAAACGCATTAGGTAACAGCCACCCAGCTGCTAAGCAGTTGTGGTTAGAGACAAACAAGCTAAACAAACCAGAGCAAAGTTTCAGGCAGGTCTGGACAGCCCCAGTCACAAACCAGCCAGACCAGCCCAGCACCAAGGGCTCAGAGTCTGTGGCCTTTTAATGACAACAGCAGTGTCATGCATGGCAGGATACAGGACTGCAGAACGTATCCCTCTTCTGTCACTTCAGGCCTGTTGCTTTCTAAAAGCTGTAATGCTAACAAAGTCATCTCCTGGGAGGAATCCAGGCTGAGTCCCAATCCTGCTGGCTCTGACCACTGGGTTTTCTTCTCCATTTATTCAGACCCCAGACCTACTTTGAGAAGGGAAGGCAGTGGCGTCAAGGCAAGCAGAGCAGGATGCTTCATTCTGGTTTAAGGTGCACCTCAGCATTGCCAGAGTAATGCAGGTACAAGAACCTTCTGTAACACGGCCCAGACACTGGCTAAAATCCCACAGTACGCTTGAAAAGTGTTCACCAGAGTACAGAACCACAGGTCACAAGGAACATCATGATTTACTTCACTGCTGTGCAGGTTAAGACAGTTTTCCAGAGCTCAGTAAAAATCACATTTCATGAACTTCTGTACATTCACCTTAAGTTTCTTCCTGTGCAAGTTCATATCTCCCTGTTTGGAGAAGCAGGTACTCCTAAAAATCAAGGGTGTTTTTAAATCATCCTCTAATGTTATCTAAAGAAAGTCCACTGCAGAAGTCTCCCCTGGTAAACCCAAGACAAAGGCAGCACTGCCACCCTGAGGATGACAGGCTGCACCACCACAAGGCTTCACTCATCAGGCAGAGAGCAACATGCCACTGAGAAGCAGCAGGGAGTTTAATAATCTACATTAATACTTTGAATAGGACTTGTATTTATTTTCTTCACCAATGCTAAAAGCAGGTAGTAAAATCCAGCATTGTGCAATACATTAACAACAATCCCATTGAAAGTCTTAATTAGGCTGAAAGAGAAAAGGAAAATGAGATTATTTCACAAGCTGCCAAGGAGAGGAGCTGCTGCACTCGTGTATATTGGTGTGCAAATCCTAGGAGGACATTTACTCCCAGGTCCATTTCATTTCAGCACAGGAGAGGCAAAGAATCTGCCTTGACGCCTCAGCTGGGTTGCTGACTTGCTTTTGCTCACAGATCTGGTTCAAGAGAAGTTGAGAAGATGAGGTTTGAGTTTTGGATAGAGACATCTAACAGTCTCCCTTTCCCAGGGAGCATTCACTCAAGTTCTACCCACCTCCCAAGGAAAAAAAAAAAAAAAAACCCAACCAAAAAACCCCACTCTTCACCCTGCCACAAGACAATGCTCATTAACCATTACGCAGCTTGCACTGTTACTACAGCACTGATCAACACAAATAGATCCAGTAGTAAATCCAAGCTGCTCCCAGAATTGTGTCCAAACGTCTATTTTACTTCCTCTTAAACACCCAAACCACCTGCAGCCATCCCAACATTTCCATACGGCACCCAGAGGAACTTACTTGGGGGTCATGCTGAAGGTAGAGAGGACCTTTTGGCACAGGGAGCTGGAAGACAACCTCCTGTACATCTGCCTCTCTGGAGTAGTGAGGGGTTCAAATATGCACTCTATCAAAAAAAAAAAAAAAGCAGTGAAGTGAGCAGCATGAGGACAGCTGAGTTTTCATTGCCATGCAAGCAACATCTGACATTTCCCAGCGTCTGTCAAAGATACCAGATTTGTCTAGTATTTGCTGGCATGCGTTCTTTCCCTCTTCCTCCCTACAGCATGCAGGAATGGTTAATTCCAACACTCTCACAAGCAGCTTTGATTGAGGATCATTATTTTCCATATAGAAGCTGCACAGCCAGTAGAGCAGCTTCCAGCCATTACCTTTAACATCTGGTGTCTGTGGAGTGGAGTAGGCATTGGTGTTCTCAATCACATGTGCTGGGTCAATGTTTTCTTGCTCCACCATCATCAGCTGGCTCCAGTACTCCATAGGCAGCAGCAGAAGCCGCTCCACTACCTACAGAAACACCGTGAGCAGCCAACATCAGGAAGTGCACACAGCCCTGGCACACAGACACTGGGCAGGCATTGCCTCAGCTCCCTCGAGGCAGGATTCTCTAAATGCAATCCATTTACCCACAGCAGCTCTTCCTGCTCACCTACCTTGGGCTGCCGCTTTGTGTCCTGCAGGAGTGTCATCGGGTCAGGATCAGGCACTGCATGAGCAACTATCGTGGGGCCAAAGACTTTGGCCAGGTTGGTGATATCCATTTTGGTGTCAGGGCTCTGAGCCACTCTATTTTTAAAACAAAGAAACAAAGAAAAGGAGTTTCCCCCCTTTATCTCTCACTTACTGCTCCTGCCCCCAAGACTTTTCACTCACAGGCAGCAACAGGAGACTATCAGAGAACACACCAATGGCAATATCCTCCTTCCAGAAGGATCACTCCATGTGAACATACCTCTGCAGATGAACCATGAGAAAAGCCAGAGTGTCCCTATTGGCCCGAGGAAGTTCCCCAACTGCTTGGTACATAGCAGCCACGCTGTTGTCCTCATCTGAAATTTCTGAAGGGAAAAAAAATTAAAGAACAAAAGTTTACATCTCAAAAAGCAGTTCTAGAGGCACAGCTGTAGTATTCCCCTCACAGTAAGAGCTAGCCTGAGAAAAGCCAGGAACCCTAAGCATTTCAATACTTCCATATCCTGGTCAAGCACTAGAATGTAACAGAATCATCACAGAATGGCTTAGATTGCCACCCACTAAATCAGGCTGTCCACGGTCCCATCCAGCCTGGCACTGAGCACCTCCAGGGATGCGGCACTCACACTTCGCCAGGCAGCACCTTCTGAGCAAAGAATTCTCTTCTCACATCTCACCTCCCCTCTTAGTTTAAAACCATCCCCCTCTTGTCTTATCGCTATCAGACCATAAAAAGTTGCTCTCCCTCTTGGTTATAAGCTCCCCTCATGTTCTGGAAAGAACTTGAATTTCTAACTGGGATTTCTCTCCTCTTCTGCTGTGCTATTTTGGAAGAAGAGATCTCCCCAGCAGCCTGAGTATCTGCAGCAGAGCTACGGTAGGAGCAGCAAGGTCTGCCAGCTCACGTGTCAGATAAACCTGTCATTAAGCCTTTGGAAAATGTCGATGTCACTTTCTGTCTCCTTACCTGCAGCTTCCATAAAAGTCTTGTTTAACCTAAAAGTGAGAAGGGGTTCTTTCAGGTTGCGCAGAAAGTCTTTCAGGAGACCACAGATGGCGTGGATATCATCCACATTACTGAGCAAGGGAATATTTTTTGATCTGAGAAACTTCTCTTTCAGTTCTCTCACTGTCTTGTCACAGCCAGATATCCGGTAAAGGCCCTTCTGTTGGCAGAAAGCATTGCTTAGAGGCAGAATATCAGCTGCACAAAGTCTACCTTCTCCTGCTCCCACTTCTTCCCCACACCTGAGCACTCGGCACAGCCACTGCTGCTCAGTCTCCCACTGAGCAGAGCTGTACACACCATTAACAAGAGACATTTACGCTGACTATTTGCTTCCCTAGCACCCCAAACCCATTTCCATCAGCACTGTCCCCACCCCTCATTTTTACCTCATGTAGGCCTCTCTGCTCGATCTCATTAACACAGTGCACTATGATTGAAGGGATCATTGGAGGAGCAGAAGGGACAAAGTCCATTAACGTACCCTAAAGGACAGAAGAGCAGCAATAGAAAAAAAGTACTCAAGTCTTCATGACATGGAAAATATTTTCTAAGGAATTGACAGCAAGATTTAGGCTCCAGAACAAGCCTTGTTTCTTCTTCACCAGCCATGAGCAGCACTACATCCATCAGCACACTGCTGCAGCATCGCCCACGCAGAGCTGCTACGTACACAACATAACACCACTGCAACAAGACATCCCCACCAACCAGTCCTGGTTACCAAACAGAACTTCAGCAAGTCGGTTTGTTTTTTATTATGCAGCTCTGAGCAATGGGAGCTCTTCTGCAGAAGGCAGACTTGTTGGAGCCTAAGCTCGTTCCAGCTCCAGCCGAGCATTAGCCTGCTTGGGTCAGCAGCCGTGCATTCCCCCAGACTTACCTCCCCAATTTTGACAGGAGGTCCTGTCAAGGTGGGGATGCAGGGAAGAGGACAGCGATCCCGACACTCCGGATGACTGACCACATGGCAGTCTCTGCACTTCAGAGAGATTTTTCCAAATTTCACTCTTTTTCCACAAGGAACACATGACTCTGGCTTGATAACCTAATGATTCAGAGTATACAGACAGGAAGAAATTAGTGCCTTGTAGTAACTCAGCTTAAACTGGATAACCACGCAAATAACAGGCACAGTGAATATTGACTTGGGATGTAATGGCTGGTAGTTTCTTATCAATAGCTTGCTATCACACACATTTAATGAAAGTAGATACTTTTCAAGTTCCTGCCTGCAAACCTACCGTCTTTGAGACAAAGTCATGCAGCCTCACTCCCCCGTTGCTCTGTGGGGTGCCAGAAGTATTACTCTCTGGTTTGAATTCTACCTGCTTAGAGCCTAAGCTTGTCTCACTGCTCCAAGGCTGCAAAGGACCTAAAAAACAGAAGAGGAGTGTTGACTAGATGGGAACTGTTCCCATGTGTGTCCCTTGCCCCAGAGAAAATACAGTACAAATCAGAGGCAGCAGCTTAAGTTGTGGAACGTAGGAAACTGCAATGACAGGACATCCTCCAGTCTGCTAAGCAGTGATTTAGGACTAGGACAACAGGCTGACAACTACCACTCTTCCTCTGGCTCCTCAGGGTGTAAGGCACGGTCTGGATGGTAGAGATGGCTTCAATAGGACCACCATCACTGGGAACCATGAGAGTCGTCTTTGCCACTATGGATTCATTTCCCTGTAGCAGGAAGGATGTTGTTAGTGACAGCAATGCTGATAGGACAAGGATTTAAGTCTGCTGGCCCTGGAAACAGGTGTGCACTGTGGCCAACTGCTTTAAGCACACATGAAGCCAGCTGGGACCACCATACCTGGTCTGCTGTGGAGCCAATTGATCGGATTTTCTTCTCAGGAGCTGATGGGCCTTCAGTATACTGCCTGGAAGAGCGCTGAAAAGACACAGTATTTTAGCCTAAAAGGCAGGTAATACTATTAACTTAGTGATGTAGAAGTTCAGTACAACTAGAGAAACTGAACAGCTGACTGCACACACCATAGCAGCATTAAGTTCTCCATGGTATCAGCTGTCCATCAGAAAGTGGAAGAGTATCAGGAAGCCTCAACATACAGCTCTTTCAAATAGTTCCCCTAGCCAGCTCTGTACTCCACCACTACCAATCTAGGAGAAATTTTCTCCTTTATAAAGATCAACTTCCAACAGGAAGCTTCCCTGCACTGTTAGCTGCTAATAATTCCTAAATACTTTTACAAAAATCAAGTTCATAACAAGATAACTGAAACTCCACTCATCGTGCCCTGTGGAAAAACAGCATCAGAAGTAATTTTCATACCAAATCTACACAGCAAGTCTGAGTTATATTAGAATCACACCCATCAAGGTTTTGTGACTAGCAGCTACCCGTCACAGGTGGCTGTGAGGTGACAGGTGGTGCCAGTTAATGCTAACAATGGGATCTGTCTGAAGGGAAAAAATTGAACATACCCTCTTCTCTCTCCTCTTCAATCTGACAGCTTTCACCGCAGAGGAATCCCAGTCCTGTGGAAAACATTCAGCACTGGTTAGCTCAGTGTAAACACCAGACCACCTCTGGTCCCCACTTGCATTACGTTTTACCCAATAGCACACCAGAAAAATGCAGATCAGCTCTACCAGTTTAATACTGTAGTAATCTAAACACAAGAGGTCTCTGGAGATTACCCCACAGGTTTAAGATTTCATAGTTTAGAACTTGGAATTACATTACCAGTGAATCATCAGTCTTGTCAAAGCTGATGTCTGACAGAATTGAGCCAGATTCATCTATTGTAGACAGTCTAAAAACCAAGAATTAGAAGAAGCATGCATCAGTTTGGCTTTCAGGCAGCTGTGGTTGCTCCCAAAGCAGCCTTACACAAAAGAGCTCTATTTCAAACTGGAATAAAAGTGAAACTGTTGATATGGATGCAGCACGTATCACAGACACACACAGCTAGACCAATACCTGTCACTTATGCTGTTCAGACAAAACCATTTTGCCTACCTCTTGTTGCCTGAACCTCCTACAGAAACCTGTGGTCTGTTAAGAAAGGCAAGGGCAGACTTCTGTTCTTCACTTAGCTGAATGCTCCCAGATGCATCACACATGAGCAGCTCTCGAATCAGTTGTATTTGCCTCTCCTGGAAAGAGAGATAATATCAGAAGCCATTTAACTACATGAACCAATCTCAGCTATTTAAGATACCACACAGATAGGCTCTCAGAAGTTGCTAAGAGCAAGTCCAGCACTCAGGCTGTTGATGCCTGCAAAGCCCAGGCTCTGCCAGGCAATAGCAGCTCAACTCCAAGCAGCAGCCTTTTGCCTTCCAGACCAAAACAGAAGGCCATTACAAGGAGCCAAACCAACTTCTCACTGATTTTTTATTCTGTCTCTTGTTTGTTTGGTTTTTTTTCCCCTCCAGTCCTTATTTCCCACAGATAATTGCAGTTTAACCACCTTCTCTCCACATTAACTGGAGCTAACCAGTAACAAAAGAAACACTCACCAGCTTCTCACAGTCTGCTTCAGCTTTTTGCCTGCGTTTGATCTCTACATCCACTTGATTGCGAGCGTGTTTCAGCTTCACGTCCAAAGCACTACGCTCAGCTTCACTTTTCATCAGAAGGTCTTTGTACCTACCAAGCTCCTGCTCAGTTTTCTGCCACTTTCTTCGATAGTCTTCAAAGTTCTTTGCCAATTGAATAAATTCTGGAGAAGAGGCACATACATCACTCAGATTAAGTGAGGAGATGCAGCAGCTTTCCTATCATTGAGGGCAGGTTTCTTTTAATTAAATAAAATCTCTATTAACTGAAGCGTGGAGAAGCTTGCCTTGCAGCAAACCCTGCTACTCTCCAGATGTTCCCAAGATCTCACAGCCTTTTCAGACCAAGTCCCAGCATCAGCATCAAGCAGAAGATAGCTCATGTGAGACTCTGGCAAAGCCAGCTTGCTTTCACCCTGCGACTTCCTATTTCTCAACAGTAGGAAAAGAAACAAACAGCCTTCAAATCTGACTGCCTGTAAGAGTGTTATTACCCAAAGCCTCATCAAAGGATCCTTCAATAACAGCTAATGATGTTTCCTGCGAGAATATAAACACACAGATGCTGCTCGCTGCCACAAAACTTACGGTATTCGTTTCCTTCACTTAAAACTTCAGCCTGGCGTATGAGTTGGTCACACAAATTCCACAGATTCCGCATCGTGGTATCCATCCTCCTGCCAAGAAAACAGAACTAAGTAAACACTTCCAAATGAAAAATGCATTACCAGCCCAAAGAAGAGAGAATTCCTTTCAGAACTCTCTTTTCTTTCAGCAAGATGTAAAAGCTGCACCGAAAAAAGAATTATGCTTTATGAAGGGACGTGCATTTAAACTCTTAAGGAGCAAAGACACTCAACCCTCCAGAGCTCAGTATCAGAGCAGCACAGCTCTTCAAACAGCCTGGAGGGTATTACAGAGGAGGCAAAAGGAAGAAACACAAACCATTTTCCTTCTGCAAGGCTGCAGGACGTGGCTCGGGCCCACTTTGGTGCTATGTAGGCCACCAGAAATCTGTAAGCATTCAGAGCTCCACGAGGTAAAAATAGAAGCAGCGTTCTGGGGAATTTCAATACCCTGTTAAATTTAGCTGCATTTTAAGTTACAGCTCCTGCTGCAAACGGCCTTGGAAACGCAGGCAGTCAGCAAAATTCCTTCAAACAGCAAAAACAACGGCATAAACAGGAGCAGCGAAGAGGAAAGTTTCGAGCTCAGCAGCACAGAACGCAATTCTTTAATAGAGAAAGGGCACTCGGGCCAGGCTTGGTTAATGAATGAGCCCCAGGAGCAGGGGCGGCTGGGAGAAGCGCCAGGAGGGGCAGAAGGCCCGGTTACAGACCCACAGCCGGGGGTTTTTCTGCTCGGAAAGGTGAAGCTCTGCTCTGAGGGCGTTCCGCAGTGCGAAGGGCGCTTCCATAACCCAGCAGCACCGCAACGCGCCCGCAGCTCCACACGGAGCCTCACAGCCGCCTCCCGGGGCACAGAGGGCGGGAAAGCCCTGAGGTAACGGGCGGGAAAGTCCTAAGGTAAAGGGCGGGAAAGCCCTGAGGTAACGCTGCACACACCGGGAGGCGGCCCGGCTCCCCCTCCACCCGGCACTAAGGCCCCACCGAGCCTCCTCCGCCGGAGAACAGAACCCCACGGACCCTCCCTCAGCCCAAGACCCTGCCGATCCCCCCAGCCCGACACCGGAGCCCCGCGGACCCCCATCGGCCCGGTTTCCCCCATTCACTCACGCCGCTCGAGCTCCCACTCCAACAGCCGGCTTCAACTGCCCCGCGATTCGGTTTGAATCCCCGCCGCCAGCCAATCCCAGGGCGCTCTCCACCCTCCCGGTTTCTGATTGGTTGTGCTCGTTGTGAGTCTGAAGCCGAGCCGGCGCCATGTCTGTTAAGGG